>OX463230.1:48616797-49119297 GCA_949820135.1 Sylvilagus floridanus | reverse complement strand
GGGCTAGGGCTAGCGTTAGGGTCAGGGTTAGGGTTAGGGTTAGGGTTAGGGCTAGGGATAGGGTTAGTTTTAGGGTTAGGGTTAGGGCTAGGGCTAGGGTTATGGTTAGGGCTAGAGCTAGGGCTAGGTCAAGGCTAGTGCTAGGGCCAGGGCTAGGGTAAGGGTTAGGGTTAGGGTTAGGGCTAGGGCTAGGGCTAGGTCTAGCGCTAGGGTTAGAGTTAGGGTTATGGCTAGGTGTAGGGCTAGGGTTAGGTTTATGGCTAGTGCTAGGTTTAGGGTTAGGGTTAGTGTTAGGGTAAGGGCTTGGCTAGGTCTAGGGCTATGGTTAGGGTTAGGGTTAGGGTTAGGGCTAGGGTTAGGGCTAGGTTTAGGGCTTTGACTAGGGTTAGTGTTAGGGTTAGGGTTAGGTTTAAGGTTAGGGTGAGGGTTAGAGTTAGGGCTAGGGCTAGGGCTAGTGTTAGGGTTAGGGTTAGGTTTAGGGCTAGGGGTAGGGTTAGGGCTATGGCTAGGGCTACGGCTAGGGCTAGGGCTAGGGCTAGGGTTAGGTTTAAGGTTAGGGTGAGGGCTAGAGTTAGGGCTAGGGCTAGGGCTAGTGTTAGGGTTAGGGTTAGGTTTAGGGCTAGGGCTAGGTCTATGGCTAGTGTTATGGTTAGGGTTAGTGTTAGGGTTAGGGCTAGGGCTAGGGCTAGGGCTATTGCTAGTGTTAGGGTTAGGGTTAGGGTTAGGGCTAGGGTTAGGGTTAGGGTTTGGGCTAGGGCTAGGGCTAGGTTTATGGCTAGGGTTAGGGTTAGGGTGAGGGCTAGGGCTAGGGTTATGGTTAGGGCCTGGGTTAGGGCTAGGGCTAGGGCTAGGGCTAGGGCTAGGATTAGGGTTAGCGTTAGGGCTAGGGCTAGGTTTAGGGCTAGGGCTAGGGTTAGGGTTAGGGCTAGGGCTAGGGTTTGGGTTAGGGTTAGGGTTAGGGTTTGGGCTAGGGCTAGGGCTAGGGCTAGGGCTAGGTCTAGGTTTAGGGTTAGGGTTATGGTTAGGGCTAGGGCTAGGGTTAGGGTTAGGGCTAGGGCTAGGAATAGGGTCAGGGTTAGGGTTAGGGTTATGGCTAGGTATAGGTTTAGGGTTAGGGTTAGGGTTAGGGCTAGGGCTAGGGCTAGGGCTAGGGCTAGGGTTAGGGTTAGGGTTAGGGTTAGTGCTAGGGCTAGGTCTAGGTTTAGGGTTATGGCTAGGGCTAGCGTTAGGGTTAGGGTTAGGGTTAGGGCTAGGTTTAGGTCTAGGGCTAGGGCTAGGGCTAGGGCTAGGGCTAGGGTTAGGGTCAGGGTTAGGGTTAGGGTTAGGGCTAGGAATAGGTTTAGGATTAGGTTTAGAGTTAGGGCTAGGGCTAGGCCTAGGTTTAGGGTTAGGGTTAGGGTTAGGATTAGGGTTAGGGCTAGGGCTAGGGCTAGGGCTAGGTTTAGGGTTATGGCTTGGGCTAGTGTGAGCGTTAGGGTTAGGGTTAGGTTTAGAGTTAGGGCTAGGGCTAGGGCTAGGGCTAGGTTAGTGTTAGGGTTAGGGTTAGGGCTAGGGCTAGGGCTAGGGCAGGGCTAGGGTTAGGGTTAGGGCTAGGGTTAGGGCTAGGGCTAGGGCTAGGGCTAGGTCTAGGGTTAGGGTTAGGGCTAGGGCTAGGGTTAGGGTTAGGGTTAGTGCTAGGGGTAGGCCTAGTGTCAGGGTTATGGCTAGGGATAGGTTTAGGGTTAGGGTTAGTTTAAGGGTAAGGGCTAGGGCTAGGGCTAGGGCTAGGGCTAGGTTTAGGGCTAGGGCTAGGGATAGGGGTAGGGCTAGGGCTAGGGCTAGGGTTAATGTTAGGTTTAGGGCTAGGGCTAGGGCTAGGGCTCGGGCTAGTGCTAGGGTTAGGGTTAGGGTTAGGGTTAGGCCTAGGTCTATGGTTAGGGTTAGCGTTATGGCTAGGTTTAGGGGTAGGTCTAGGTCTATCTTTAGGGCGAGGTTTAGGGTTTGGTTTAGGGCTAGGGCTAGTATTCGTGTTAGGTTTAGGCCTAGGGTTAGGACTAGGGTTAGGGTTAGGGCCAGGTTTAGGGCTAGGGCTAGGTCTAGGGCTTGGTTTAGGGATAATGTTTGGGTTAGGGCTAGGGTTAGCGTTAGGGTTAGGGTTAGGGCCAGGGCTATATTTAGGTTTATTGTTAGGGTTAGCGTTAGGGCTAGGGTTAGGGCTAGGGCTATTGTGAGGGTTAGGGTTAGGTTTAGTGCTATGGCTATGGCTATGGCTAGGGCTTGGGCTAGGGTTAGGGTTAGGGAGAGTGTTAGTGTTAGGGCTAGGTCTAGGGCTAGGTTTAGGGTTAGGGTTAGGTAAGGGTAGGGATTGGGCCAGGGTTGGGTTAGGTTTAGGGTTAGGTCTAGGGGTAGCGTTAGGCTTTGGGTTAGCGTTAGGGCTAGTGTTAGGTTTAGGTCTACGGCTAGGTTTAGGGTTAATGTTATGTTACGTTTAGGGTTAGGGTAGGGCTAGGGCTAGGTTTAGGGTTAGGGTTAGGTTTAGGGTTAGGGCTAGGGCGAGGGTTAGGGTTAGGTTTATGGCTAGGGCTAGGGCTATGGCTAGAGCTAAGATTAGGATTAGGGTTAGGTTTAAAGTTAGTGCTAGTTGTAGCGTTAAGGTTAGGGTTTGGTTAGCATTAGGGCTAGGGCTAGGGCTAGGGATAGGGATAGGTCTAGGGTTAGCCTTATGTTAGGGATAGTGTTAGGGCTAGGGTAAGGTTTAGGGTTAGGGATAGGTTTAGGGTTAGGTTTAGGGTTAGGGTTAAGGCCAGGGCCAGGGCTAGGTCTAGGGTTAGGGTTACCGTTAGGGTTAGGGTTAGGTGTAGGGCTCGGGTTTTGGTTAGGGTTAGGTTTAGGGTTAGGGTTAGGGTTATTGCTATGGCTAGGTCTAGGGCTACGTTTAGTGTTAGGTTTAGGATTAGGGCTATGGCTCGGGTTAGATTAGGTTTAGGGCTAGGACTAGGGCTAGGGCTTGGGCTGGGTTAGGGCTCGGGTTAGGGTTTGGTCTAGGGCTAGGGTTAGGTCTAGGTTTAGGGTTAGGGCTAGGGCTAGGTTTAGGTTTAGGGTGAGGTCTAGGGCTAGGGCTTTGGTTAGGGTTAGCGTTAGGATTAGGGCTAGGGCCAGGGTTCGGTCTAGGGTTAGGGTTAGGGATAGTGTTAATGCTAGGGTTAGGGCTCGGCCTAGGATAAGGTTTAGGTTTAGGGCTAGTGTTGAGGTTAGGGTTAGGGTTAGCGCTAGGGTTAGTGTTAGTGTTAGGTTTTGGGCTAGGGCTAGGGTTAGGTTTATGGTTAGGGCTAGTTCTAGGATTAGGGTTACAGTTAGTGGTAGGGCTAGGGTTAGGATTAGGATTACGGTTAGGGCTAGGGTTATGGTTAGTGTTAGGGCTAGGGCTAGTGTTAGGTAAGGTTAGGGTTAGTGTTAGTTTTAGGGTTAGGGCTAGGTTTAGGATTAGGTTTAGGTTTAGGGCTAGGTTTAGTGCTATGGTTAGTGTTAGGCCTAGGGTTAGTGCTAGGGCTAGTGTTAGGGTTAGGATTAAGGTTAGGGTTAGGGCTAGGATTAGGGTTACAGTTAGTGGTACGGCTAGTGTTAGGGTTAGTGTTAGGTCTTGGGTTAGGGTTAGGTCTTGGGCTAGGTCTAGGGCTAGTGCTAGGGCTAGGGTTAGGGTTAAGGTTAGGGCTAGGGCTAGGGTTATGTTTAGGGTTAGGGCTAGGGCTAGGGCTAAGTTTAGGGCTAGGGTTAGGGTTAGGGTTAAGGCTATGGCTATAGTTAGGGTTAGGTTTAGGGTTAGGGCTGGGTCAGTGCTAGGGCTAAGTCTAGGGTTAGGATTAAGGTTAGGGTTTGGGCTAGGATTAGGGTTAGAGTTAGGAGTAGGGCTGGGGTCAGGGTTTGGGTTAGGGCTTGGCTTAGGGTTATGGTTAGGGCGAGTGCTAGGGCTAGGGTTAGGGTTAGGGTTAGGTCTAGGGTTAGGGTTTGCGTTAGGGCTAGGGCTAGGACGAGGATTAGGTTTAGGGTTAGGGTTAGAGTTTGGGTTAGGGCTAGGGCTAGGGCTAGGGTTAGGGTTATGTTTAGTGCTAGCGCTAGGGATATAGTTAGGGTTAGGGTTAGGGTTAGGGCTAGGGCTAGGGCTAGGGCTAGGGCTAGGGTTGGGGTTAGGGTTTGGGTTAGGGCTAAGGCTATAGTCAGTTTTAGATTTAGGGTTAGAGCTAGGGCTAGAGTTAGGGTTAGGGTTAGGGTTAGGTTTTGGGCTAGGGCTAGCATTTGGTTTAGCATTAGGGTTAGGGTTAGGTTGAGGGTTAGGTTTAGGGCTAGGGTTAGGGTACGGGCTAGGGTTAGGTTAAGGGCTAGGGTTAGGGTTAGCGTTAGTGTTGATGCTAGGGGTAGGGCTAGGGCTAGCATGAGGGTTAGCGTTAGGTCTAGGGCTAAGGCTAGGTCTCGGGTTAGGGTTAGGGTTAGGGCTAGTGTTAGCCTTAGTGCTAGGGCTGGGGCTAGGGCTACGGCTAGGGCCAGAGTTAGGGTTAGGGTTTGGGTTAGAGCTAGTGCTATAGTTAGGGATAGGGTTAAGTTTACAGCTAGGGCTCGGTTTAGCGATTGGTTTAGGATTAGGGTTAGGGCTAGAGTTATGGTTATGGCTAGGTGTATGACTAGGGCTAGGGCTGAGGATTGGTCTAGGGTAATGTTAGTGTTAGGACTAGCGCTATGACTAGGGCTAGGTTTAGGGTTAGGGTTAGCTTTAGGGCTAGGGCTAGGGTTGGGTTAGGTTTAGAATTAGAGCTAGGGGTTGCGTTAGGGTTAGATTAGGGCTAGGTTTAGGGCTAGGGTTAGGGCTAGGGCTATGGCTAGGGTTAGAGTTATAGTTAGGGTTAGGGCTAGGGCTAGGGTTAGGTCTAAGTTTAGGGTTAGGGTTATGTCTAGGGCTAGGTCTAGGGTTAGGGTTAGGTTTAGGTTTAGGGTTAGGGCTAGGGCTGGGGTTGGGGTTAGGGTTAGTGTTAGGGTTAGGGTAAGGGCTACAGCTGTGTCTAGAGCTAGTTTAGGGTTAGGGTTGGGGTTAGGGCTAGGGCTATGTTTAGGTTTTTGGTTAGGGTTATGGTTAGTTTTAGCGCTAGTGTTATAGTTAGGGTGAGGTCTAGGGCTATGGCTTTGGTTAGGGTTAGCGTTAGGATTAAGGCTAGGGCTAGGGTTAGGGTTACGGTTAGGGCTGGAGCTTGGATTAGGGTTAGGGTTAGGGCTAGGGTTGGAGTTAGGTTTAGGACTAGGGCTATGGTTAATGTTAGTGTTAGAGTTAGTGCTAGGGCTACCGTAGGGTTAGGGTTAGTGTTAGGTTTAGGGCTAGGGTTAGGGTTAGCATGAGGTTGAGGACTAGGACTAAGGCTAGGGTTAGGGTTAGGGTTAGGGTTATAGTTAGGGCTACCTTTAGTGTTAGAGGTAGGGGCATGGCTATGGTTAGGGTTAAGGTTATGGCTTGGCTAAGGTTTAGGGTAGGCCTAGGGCTAGGTTTACGTTTAGGGTTAATGTTATGGCTATGGCTAAGGTTATGGTTACGTTTAGGGTCAGGGCTAGGTCCAGGGCTAGGTTCAGGTTTAGGGTTAGGGTTAGGGTTAGTGTTAGGGCTAGGGCCAGCGTTAGGGTGAGGTTTATGGCTAGGGCTATTGCTATGGCTAGGGCTAGGGTTAGGGTTAGTGTTAGGTTTAGGTTTTGTGTTAGGGCTAGGGGTAGCGTTAGGGTGATGGTTCAGTTAGCGTTAGGGCTAGGGCTTCGGTTAGTGCTAGGGCCAGGGCCATCGCTAGTGCTAGTGCTAGGTTACGGTTACGGTTATGGCTAGGGCTAGGGATAGGAATATGTCTAGGTTTTGCGTTAGGGTTAGGGTTAGGGCTAGGTCTAGGGTTAGGGGTAGGACTCGGGTTAGGGTTAGGTTTAGGGTTAGGTTATGGGTTAGGGCTAGGTTTAGTGTTAGGGTTAGCATTAGGGCTAGGGCTAGGGTTAGGATTAGGGTTAGGGCTAGTGCTACGGCTATGGCTCGAGCTAGGGCTAGTTTTAGGATTAGGGTTAGGGTTAGGGCTAGGGCTAGGGTTAGGTCTAGGTTTAGGTTTAGTGTTAGGGCTAGGTTTAGGGTTAGGGTGAGGTCTAGATCTAGGGCTTTGGTTAGGGTTAAAGTTAGGATTAGGGCTAGGGTTAGTGTTAGTGCTAGGGTTAGGGTTAGGTTTAGTGTTACTTCTAGGGTTAGGGCTTGCGCTTGGATTAGGTTTAGGGTTAGGGCTAGGGTTGGGGTTAGGGTTTGGTTTAGGGCCTGGGTTAGCGTTATGTTATGGTTTGGTCTTGGGCTGGGTTACTGTTAGGATTAGGGCTAGGGCTAGGGCTAGGGTTAGTGCTAGGGTTAAGATTAGGGCTAGGGCTAGGACTAGGGTAGGGTTAGGGTTATGGTTATGGTTAGGCTTAGGGTTAGATGTAGGGGCAGGGCTAGGGTTAGGGTTAGGGTTAGGGCTTGGATTAGGTTAGGGCTAGCACTAGGGCTAGCGTTAGGTTTAATGTTAGGGGTAGTTCTAGGGATATGGTTAGGTTTAGGGTTAGGGCTAAGGCTATGGCTAGGGATAGGGCTAGGGTTAGGGTCACCGTTTGGGTTATGGCTAGGGCTATAGTTAGGGTTAGGTTTAATGTTAGTGGTAGGTCTAGGGATAGTTAGGTTAGGTTTAGTGTTAGGGCTCTGGTTCAGGTTCTGGTTAGGGTTAGGGTTAAGGCTAGGGTTAAGCTTAGGGTTAGGGTTATGTGTAGGGCTAGGGCTATGGCTTGCACTACGGTTTGGGTTAGGGTTATGTTTAGGGCTAGGGGTAGGGCTAGGGTTGGGTTAGGTTTAGGTTTAGGGCTAGGGGTAGCGTTAGGTTTAGGGTTAGGGTTAGCGTTATGGCTAGGTTTAGGGCTAGGGCTAGGGCTAGGGTTAGGTTTAGGGCTAGGGCTAGGTCTAGGGTTAGTTTCAGGGTTAGGGCTAGGGTCAGAGTTTCAGTTAGGTTTAGGGCCAGGGCCAGGCCATGTCCAGTGTTAGGGTTAAGTTTAGGGCTCGGGCTCGGGTTAGGGTTAGGTTTAGGGTTTGGGTCATTGCTATGGCTCGGTCTAGGGCTAGTTTTAGGTTTAGGGTTAGCGTTAGAGCTAGGGTTAGGTTTAGGATTAGTGTTAGGGCTAGGTCTATGTCTAGTGCTACAGTTAGGGTTAGGGTTAGGTTTATGGCTAGGGCTAGGGCAAGGGTTATTGTTCAGTTTAAGGTTATGGCTAGGGCTTGCGTTAGGTTAAGGGCTAGGGTTTGTTTTAGTGCTAGGGTTATGGTTAGGGTGAGGTCTAAGGATATGGCTTTGGTTAGGGTTAGGGTTATGATTAGGGCTACGGCTATGTTTAGGGTTACGGTTATGGCTACAGCTTGGATTAGGGTTAGGGTTAGCTCCAGGGTTGGGGTTAGTGTTAGTGCTAGGGCTATGGTTAGGCTTAGAGTTAGGGTTAGGGCTAGGGCTAGGGTTAGGGTTAGGTAGGTTTAGGGTTTGGGCTAGGTTTAGAGTTAGGGCTAGGTTTATTGCTAGGGTTAGGGCTAGGGTTAGGGTTAGGGTTATGGTTAGGGCTAGCATTAGTTTTAGAGGTAGGGGCAGGGCTATGGTTAGGGTTAGGGTTAGGGCTTGGCTTAGGGTTAGGGCTAGGCCTAGGGTTAGGTCTAGTGTTCGGGTTAATATTAGGGCTAGGGCTAGGGATATGGTTATGTTTAGGGTTAGGGCTATGGCTAGGGCTTGGTTTATGTTTAGGGTTAGGGTTAGGGCTAGGGCCAGTGTTAGGGTTAGGTTTATGGCTAGGGCTAGGGCTCTGGCTAGGGCTAGGGTTAGGGTTAGGGTTAGGTTTAGGGTTAGGGCTAGGTGTAGCGTTAGGGTTAGGGTTAGTGTTAGCGTAAGGGTAGGGTTAGGGTTAGGGCTATGGTTAGGGCTAGCGCTAAGGCTAGGGCTAGGGTTAGGGTTAGGGTTAGGGTTAGGGCTAGGGCTAGGTCTAGGGATAAGTCTAAGTTTAGCATTAGGTTTAGGGTTGGGCTAGGTCTAGGGTTAGGTTTAGGGTTAGGTCTAGTGTTAGGGTTAGGGTTAGGGTTAGGGTTAGGGTTAGGGCCAGGGCCAGTGCCAGGGCTAGGTCTAGGGTTAGCGTTAGGGTTAGGGGTAGGGCTCGGGTTAGGGTTAGGGTTAGGGTTAGGGTTAGGCTTACGGCTTGGGTTAGGTTTAGGGTTAGGGTTATTGCTACGGCTAAGTCTAGGGCTAGGTTTAGTGTTAGGGTTAGTGTTAGGGCTAGGGCTAGGGTTAGGTTTAGGGTTAGGTCTAGGGCCAGGGCTATGACTTGGGCTAGGGTTAGGGTTAGGGTTAGGTTTAGGGCTAGGGCTAGGGCTAGTTATAGGGTTAGGGTTAGTGTTAGGGCTAGGGTTATGGTTAGGATGAGGTGTAGGGCTAGGGCTTTGGTTAGGTTTAGTGTTAGTATTAGGGCTAGTGCTAGGGTTAGGTCTAGGGTTAGGGTTATGGGTAGTGTTAGTGCTGGGGTTAGGGCTAGGCCTTAAATTAGGGTTAGGGTTAGGGCTAGGGCTAGTGTTATGGTTAGGGTTAGGGTTAGGGCTAGGGCTAGTGTTAGGTCTATGGTTAGGGATAGGGCTAGTACTAGGGCTTCAGCTAGGTTTAGGTTTAGGTTTAGGGTTAGTGTTAGGGCTAGGGCTAAGGCTATTGTTAGGGTTAGATTTAGGGCTAGGGCTAGGGCTAGTTATAGATTTACGGTTAGGGTTAGGGTTAGGGCTAGGGTTAGTTTTAGTGCTAGGGTTATGGTTAGGAGGAGGTCTAGGGCTATGGCTTTGGTTAGGTTTAGCTTTAGGATTAAGGTTAGGGCGAGGGTTAGGGTTACGGTTAGGTCTGGAGCTTGGGTTAGGGTTAGGGTTAGGGCTAGGGTTGGCGTTAGGGTTGGTGTTAGAATTAGGGATTGGGCTCGGGTTAGGGTAAGGATTAGGTTTAGGATTAGGGCTAGGGTTAGGGTAAGTTCCAGGGTTAGGGCTAGGGCTAGGGCTAGGGATAGGTCTAGGGTTAGTGTTATGGTTAGTGGTAGGGCTAGTTCTAGGGTTAGGTTTATGGTTAGGGATAGGGTTTGGGTTAGGGTTAGCATTAGGGCCAGGGCCAGGGCTAGGTCTAGTGTTAGGGTTAGGTTTAGGGGTAGTGGTAGGGCTCGGGTTAGGGTTAAGTTTAGGGTTAGGGTTAGTGTTATTGCTATGGCTAGGTCTAGGTCTAGGTTTAGTATTAGGGTTAGCATTAGGTTTAGGGCTAGGTTTAGGATTAGGGTTAGGGCTAGGGCTATGGTTTGGGCAAGGGTTAGGTTTAAGGTTAGGTTTATGGCCTGGGCTAGGGCTAAGGTTAGGGTTAGTTTTAGGGTTATGGCTAGTGCTAGTGTTAGGTTTAGAGTAAGGCTTAGC
The DNA here is from genome assembly GCA_949820135.1 of Sylvilagus floridanus. Classification (NCBI taxonomy): domain Eukaryota; kingdom Metazoa; phylum Chordata; class Mammalia; order Lagomorpha; family Leporidae; genus Sylvilagus; species Sylvilagus floridanus. The sequence continues at coordinate 49,109,828 of OX463230.1, read as the reverse complement.
GTTAGGGCTAAAGTTAGGGTTAGGTCTAGGGTAGATCTAGGGCTAGGGCCAGGGCTAGTTTTAGGGTTAGAGTTAGGGTTAGGGCTAGGGGTAGGGTTAGGTCTAGGCTTAGTGTTAGTGTTAGGGCTAAGGTTATGTTTAGGGTGAGGTCTAAAGCTAGGGATTGGTTAGGGTTAACTTTAGTATCAGGGCTAGGGCTAGGGCTAGGTCTAGGGTTAGGTTTAGGGTTAGTGTTAGTGCTAGGGTTAAACTAGTTCTTGGATTAGGTTTAGGGTTAGGGCTAGGCTTGGTGTTAATATTAAAGTTAGGGCTAGTGTTAGGGTAAGTTTTAGTGTTTGGTCTAGGGCTTGGGTTAGGTTAGGGTTAGGGCTAGGGCTAGGGCTAGGGTTATTCCTAGGGTTAGGGTTAGGCCTAGGGTTAGGGCTATTGTTAGGGCTAGGGTTAGGGATAGTGTTAGGGTTAGGGCTAGGGCTACTTTTAAATTTAGGGCTAGGGTTAGGGTTAGGGTTTGGGTTAGGGCTATGGCTATAGTTAGGGTTAACGTTAGGATTAGGGTTAGGGCTAGGTTTAGGGCTAGGGCTATGTCTAGGGTTAGGGTTAGAGGTAGGGTTAGGGCTAGGATTAGGGTTAGAGTTAGGAGTAGGGCTAGGGTTAGGCTCAGGTTTAGGGCTTGGGTTAGGGTTAGGTCTAGGCCTAGGGCTAGAGATAGGCTTAGGGTTAAGGTTAGGGCTAGTGCTAGGGTTATGGTTAGGGTTTGGGCTAGGGCTAGGGTTAGGTTTAGGGTTAGGGTTGCATTTTGGGCTAGGGCTCATGTTAGGGTTAGGGTTAGGTCGAGGGTTATTTTTAGGGCTAGGGTTAGGTTATGGGCTAGGGTTAGGTTTAGGGTTAGTTTTAGTGCTAGGGCTAGGGTTAGCATGAGCGTGAGGATTATGGCTAGGGCTAGGTTTATGGCTAGGGTTAGGTTTAGGTTTAGGGCTTGGGTTAGGGTTAGTGCTAGGTCTGGTGCTAGGCCTAGGGCTAGGGTTAGGGTTAGGGCTAGAGCTAGGGCTAAGGCTAGGTCTAGGTTTACGTTAAGAGTTTGGGCCATGTCCAGGGTTAGGGCTAATGTTAGATTTAGGGTTAGGTTTAGGACTCAGGTTAGGGTTAGGGCTAAGATTAGTGTTAGGTTTAGGGTTAGGGCCATGGCCAGGGTAGGTCTATGGTTAGGTTTAGGGTTAGGTATAGGGCTCGTGTTAGGGTTATGGGTGGGCTAGGGTTAGGGTTAGGGTCAGGGTCAGGGTTAGGGCTAGTCTAGGGCTTGGTTTAGGTTTAAGTTTAGGTCCATGGTTAGGGCTAGGTCTAGGGTTATGTTTAGGGTTAGGGCTAGGTCTCGGTTTAGGGTTAAGGGTAGGGTGAGGGTTAGGGCCAGGGCTTGGACTATGGTTAGGGTTAATGCCAGGGCCATGGCTAGGACTATGGTTAAGGTTAGGGCTAGTTTAGGGCTCGGGATAGGTTTAGGGTTAGGGTTAGGGTTTCTTTAGGTTTTGACCTGGGAATAACGTTAGGTTTAGGTTTAGGGTTAGGGTTAGGGCTAGGTTTTGGGTTAGGGGTAGGATTATACTACGGGACAGGTTTAGGGTTAGGGCTAGGATTAGGGTTAAGTTTATGGTTAGGGCTAGGGCTAGGTTTAGGGTTAGGATTAGTGTTAGGGCTAGTTTTAGGGTTAGGATTAGGGTTAGGTCTAGGGCCAGGGCTATGACTTGGGCTAGGGTTAGGGTTAGGGTTAGGTTTAGGGCTAGGGCTAGGGCTAGGGCTAGGGCTAGTTATAGGGTTAGGGTTAGTGTTAGGGCTAGGGTTATGGTTAGGATGAGGTGTAGGGCTAGGGCTTTGGTTAGGTTTAGCGTTAGTATTAGGGCTAGTGCTAGGGTTAGGTCTAGGGTTAGGGTTATGTGTAGTGTTAGTGCTGGGGTTAGGGCTAGGCCTTAAATTAGGGTTAGGGTTAGGGCTAGGGCTAGTGTTATGGTTAGGGTTAGGGTTAGGGCTAGGGCTAGTGTTAGGTCTATGGTTAGGGATAGGGCTAGTACTAGGGCTTCGGCTAGGTTTAGGTTTAGGTTTAGGGTTAGTGTTAGGGCTAGGGCTAGGGCTATTGTTAGGGTTAGATTTAGGGCTAGGGCTAGGGCTAGTTATAGGTTTACGGTTAGGGTTAGGGTTAGGGCTAGTGTTAGTTTTAGTGCTAATGTTATGGTTAGGGGGAGGTCTAGGGCTATGGCTTTGGTTAGGTTTAGCTTTAGGATTAAGGTTAGGGCGAGGGTTAGGGTTATGGTTAAGTCTGGAGCTTGGGTTAGGGTTAGGGTTAGGGCTAGGGTTGGCGTTAGGGTTGGTGTTAGAATTAGGGATTGGGCTAGGGGTAGGGTAAGGGTTAGGTTTAGGATTAGGGCTAGGGTTAGGGTAAGTTCCAGGGTTAGGGCTAGGGCTAGGGCTAGGGATAGGTCTAGGGTTAGTGTTATGGTTAGTGGTAGGGCTAGTTCTAGGGTTAGGTTTATGGTTAGGGATAGGGTTTGGGTTAGGGTTAGCATTAGGGCCAGGGCCAGGGCTAGGTCTAGTGTTAGGGTTAGGGTTAGGGCTAGGATTAGGGTTAGGTTTAGGGCTCGGGCTGGGATTAGGGTGAGGGTTACGGCTTGGGTTAGTGCTAGGACTTGGGCTGGGGTTAGGTTTATGGATAGGTCTAGGGCTACGTTTATGGTCAGCTTTAGGGTTAGTGTTAGGGCTAGGTCTAGGGTTAGGTATAGGGTTTGGGTAGGAATAGGGCTTCGTTATGGTTAGGGTTAGGTTTTGAGCTAGGCTAGTTTTAGGGTTAGGGTTAGGGATAGGTTTTGTGCTAGGGCTATATTTAAGTTTGGGGTTAGGATTAGGGATAGGGGTAGGGTTAGGGTTAGGATTAGGGTTAGGAGTAGGGTTAGGCTTAGAGCTAGGTTTAGGGTTAGGGTTACGGCTAGGGCTAGGGATAGGGCTAGGTTTAGGGCTAGGATTAGGGTTTGGGTTAGGGCTAGTTCTAGGGCTAGGTTTAGTGTTAGTGTTAGAGTTAGGGCTAATGCTAGGTTTAGGGTTAGTGTTAATTTAGGGCTAGGGATAGGGCTAGGGTTGGGTTAGGTTTATGGTTAGGGCTAGAAGTAGCATTAGGGTTAGGGTTAGCATTAGGGCTAGTGTTAGGGTTAGGGCTAAGGCTAGGGCTAGGGCTAGGTCTATGTCTCGGGTTAGGGTTAGGATGAGGGTTAGGGTTAAGGCTACTGCTTGGGCTATATTTAGGTTTAGGGTTAGGTTTAGAGCTAGGCCTATGGTTAGGGCTAGGATTGGGTTTAGTGTTAGTGTTAGGGCTAGCGCTAGGTCTAGGGCTAGGTTTAGTGTTAGGGTTGGGTTAGGGCTAGGGCTAAGGCTAGGGTTGGGTCAGGATTAGGGTTAGGGCTAGGGGTAGCGTTAGGGATAGGGTTATGTTTAGGGCTAGGTTTAGGTTTAGGTTTAGGGTTATGGATAGGGTAGGGGTTAGGGATGGGGCTATGGCTAGGACTAGGGCTAGGATTAGTGTTATGGTTAGGCCTAGGGCTTGGGTTATTTTTAGGGTTAGGTTTAGGGCTAAGGGTAGCACTAGGTCTAGGTCTAGGGATCGGGTTACGGTTTGGGTTAGGGGTAGGCCTAGAGTTAGGTTTAGGGTTAGGGTTAGAGCTAATGCTAGGTTTAGGGTTACTGTTAGGGTTAGGTTTTGGGCTAGGGCTAGCCTTAGGTTTAGGGTTCGGGTTAAGGTTAGGGTTAGGGCTAGGGTTGGGTTTAGGGCTAGGGATAGAGTACGGGCTAGGGTTAGGGCTAGGGCTATGATTAGGGTTAAGGTTAGGGTTAGGGTTAGGGTTATTTCAAGGCTTAGCTTTAGGGCTAGGGTAAGGTTTAGGGTTAGGGTTAGGGCTAGGGCTAGCCTTATGGTTACAATTTGGGGTAGGTCTAGGGATATGGTTAGGGTTAGTGCTAGCTTTAGGGTTAGGGCTAGGGTTAAGTTTAGGGTTAGGGCTAGGGCAAGGGCTACAGTAAATTTTAGGGTTAGGATTAGGGTTAGGGCTGAGGTTAGGTTTAGGGTCAGTGCTAGGGCTACGGCTAGGGCTAGTGCTAGGGTTAGGTCTAGGTTTAGGGTTAAGTTTTGGGCTGGGAATAGCGTTATTTTTAGGTATAGGGTTAGGGTTAGTGCTAGTTTTAGGGTTAGGGCTAGGGTTAGGCTTATGGTTAGGTCTAGGGTTAGGGTTAGGGCTAGGGCTAGGGCTAGGGTTAAGGTTAGGGTTAGGGTTAGGTTTTAGGGCTAGGATTAGGGTTAGGGTTAGATCTAGGGTTAGGGCTAGGGCTACAGCTAGGGCTAGGGTTAGGTTTATGTTTGGGGCTAGGGTTAGCTTTATTGTTAGCTTTAGGATTAGGGCTAGGGCTAGGTTTATGGCAGTTTTGGATTAGAGCTAGGTCTAGGGCTAAGGCTAGGTCTAGGGTTAGGGTTAGTGTTTGGAATAGGGCTTGGGCTATAGTGAGGGTTAGGCTTAGCTTTAGTGCTATGGCTAGGGATAGGGCTATGGATAGGGTTAGGGTTATTGTTAGGACTAGGTCTAGGTCTAGGGCTAGGTTTAAGTTTAGGGTTAGAGTTAGGGTTAGGGTTAGGGTTAGGTTTAGGGCTAGAGCTAGGTCTAGGGCTATGGTTGGGTTAGGTTTAGGTTTTTGGTTAGAGGTAACGTTAGGTATAGGGTTAGCGTTAGGGCTAGTTTTAAGCTTAGGGCTAGGGCTAGGGCTGGTGCTAGGGTTAGGGTAGGGCTAGGGCTAGGGCTAGGGTTAGGGTTAGTGCTAGGGCTACTTTTAGGGTTAGCATTAGGGCTAGGGTTAGCATTAAGTTTAGCGCTAGGGTTAGGGTTAGCACTACGGTTAGTTTTAGGGCTAGTGTTAGATTTAGGGTGAGATATAGGGCTAGGTCTTTTATGGTTAGCGTTAGGATTAAGGCTAGGGCTAGGTTTAGGGTTAGTTTTAGGGCTAGGGCTTGGGTTAGGGTTAGGGTTAGGGCTAGGGTTGTGGTTAAGGTTAGGTCCAGGGCTAGGTTTAGGGTTAGGGTTATGGTTAGGGCTAGGGCTAGGGCTAGGGCTAGGGGTAGGGTTAGGATTACGGTTAGGGCTAAGGCTAGGTTTAGTTTTACTGTGAGGGTTAGGGCCAGGACTAGGTCTAGGGGTAGGTCTAGGTTTAGGGTTAGGGTTTGGGTTAGGGCTAGGGCTAATGTTAGGGTTAGGGTTAGGGTTAGGGTTAGAGCTAGGGCTAGGGTTAGGGTTAGGGTTAGGGTTAGGTTTTTGGCTAGTGCTAGCATTATGTTTAGGGTTAGGGTTAGTGTTAGGGCTATCGTTAGTTTTACGGCTAGGGATAGGGCTTGGGCTAGGGAAGAGTTTTAGGTTTAGTGTTAGGGCTTGTGCTAGCGTTAGGATTAGGGTTAGCGTTATTGTTAGGGCTAGGGTTATTGTTAGGCCTAGGGCTAGGGTAGGGCTAGGGCTAGGGCTATGGTTAGGGTTAGGGTTAGAGTTAGGTTTAGGGCTAGGGCTAGGGCTAGGGCTAGGTTGAGTTAGGTTTAGGGTTATGTCTAGGTTTAGCTTTAGGGTTAGGGTTAGCTTTAGGGCTAGTGTTATGGTTTGGGCTAGTGCTAGGGCTGGGGTAGGGTTAGGCTTAGGGCTAAGGCTAGGGTTAGAGTTAGGGTTAGGGCTAGGGCTACTTTTAGGTTTAGCGTTAGGGTTAGGGTTAGCATAAGGTTTAGCGCTAGGGTTAGGGTTAGGTTTTTGGATAGTGCTAGCGTTAGGTTTAGGGTTAGGGTTAGGGTTAGGGTTAGGGTTAGTGTTAGGGCTAGCGTTAGGGTTAGGGCTAGGGTTAGGGAACGGGTTGGGTTAGGGTCAGCACTAGGGCTCATTTTAGGGTTAGGGTTAAGTTTAGGGTTAGTGGTAGGGTTAGTTTTAGGGCTAGGGCTTGGGTTAGGGTTAGGGTTAGGGTTAAGGTTAGGGCTAGGGCTAGGGTTAGGGTTAGAATTTTTTAGGCCTAGTGATTTCATTTGGGTTAGTGCTAATTTTATGGTTATGGCTAGGGTTACGTTTAGGGTTAGTTCTAGGGCTAGGGCTAGGTTTAGTTTTAGGGTTAGGGTTAAGGCTAGGGCTGAGGTTAGGTTTAGGTTAGGGCTAGTGCTAGGTTTAGGGCTAGGGCTAGGGGTAGTGTTAGGTTTAGGGTTAGGGCTAGGGCTATTGTTAGGGTTAGGGTTAGTGCTCTGTCTAGGATTAGGTTTTGGGTAAGGGCTAAGGCTAGGGCTAGGGCTAGGGCTAGGTTTACCGTTAGGATTAGAATTAGGTTTAGTGTTAGGGCTAGGGTTAGGTGCAGGGTTAGGTGCAGGGTTAGGGTTAGGGTTAGGGCTAATGCTAGGGTTAGCGTTAGGGTTAGTGCTCTGTCTAGGATTAGGTTTCGGGTAAGGGCTAAGGCTAGGGCTAGGGCTAGGGTTAGGTTTACCATTAAGATTAGGGTTAGGTTTAGTGCTAGGGTTAGGGTTAGTGCTATGGCTAGTTTTAGGGCTAGGCTTAGGGTTAGGGTGAGTTCTAGGTCTAGGGCTTTGGTTAGGGTTAGCGTTAGAATTAGGGCTAGGGCTAGGGTTAGTGTTAGTGTTAGGGCTAGGCCTTGGATTAGGGTTAGGGTTAGGGCTAGGTTTGCTGTTAAGGTTAGGGCTAGGGCTAGGTTTAGGGTTAGTGTTATGGTTAGGGCTAGGTCTAGGGTTAGAGTAGGGTTAGGGTTGGGGCTAGGGTTAGGGTTAGGGCTAGGGCTAGGTCTATGTCTAGGGTTACGGTTAGGGTTAGGGTTAGGGTTATTGCTAGGCTTAGTGTTAGGGCTAGGGTAACGTTTTGGGTTAGGGTTAGGGCTAGGGCTAGGGCTCGGCTTATGGTTAGAATTTGGGTTAGCGCTAGGGATATGGTTAGGGATAGTGCTAGCTTTAGGTTTAGGGCTAGGGCTAGGTTTAGGGTTAGGGCTAGGGCTAGGGCTATGGTTAGGTTTAGTGTTAGGATTAGGGCTAGGGCTGAGGTTAGTGTTAGGGTTAGGTCTAGGACTAGGGCTAGGGCTAGGTCTAGGTCTATGTTTAGGGTTAAGTTTTGGGCTAGGAATAGCGTTAGATTTAGGTATAGGGTTACAGTTAGTGCTAGGTTTAGGTTTAGAGCTAGGGTTAAGATACGGGCTATGGTTAGGGTTAGGTCTAGGGTTAGGGTTAGGGTTAGGCTTAGGTTTAGGGCTAGTGTTAGGGTTAGGGCTAGGGCTATGGCTAGAGTTAGGGTTAGGGTTAGTGTTAGGGCTAGGATTTGTGTTAGGGTTAGGGCTAGGTCTACGTCTTGGGCTATGGTTAGGTTTATGTTTAGGGCTAGGGCTAGGTTTATGGTTAGCTTTAGGATTATGGCTTGGGATAGGGCTTGGGCTAGGTCTAGGGTTAGGGTTAGTGTTTGGGTAAGGCAAGGGCTATAGTGAGGGTTAGGGTTAGGTTTAGTGCTATGGCTAGGGATAGGGCTAGGGATAGGTTTAGGGTTAGTGTGATGGCTAGCACTAGGTCTAGGGCTAAGTTTAAGTTTAAGGTTAGAGTTAGAACTAGGGCTATGGTTAGGATCAGGGTTTGGTTTAGGTCTAGGGCTATGTCTAGGGCTAGGGTTGGGTTAGGTTTTGGGTTAGGGCTAGGGGAAGTGTTAGGGTTAGCATTAGCATTAGTGCTAGTGTTAAGGTTAGGGCTAGGGCTAGGGCTGGTGCTAGGGTTAGGGTTAGGGCTAGAGCTAGGGTTATGGTTAGGGTTAGGACTAGGGCTACTTTTATGGTTAGCTTTAGGGCTAGTGCTAGGGTTAGGGTTAGCGCTATGGTTTGTTTTAGGGCTAGCGTTAGTTTTAGGGTGAGGTATAGGGCTAGGGCTTTGGTTAGGATTAGCGTTAGGATTAGGGCTAGGGCTAGGGTTAGGGTTAGGGTTAGTGTTAGGTCTAGGGCTTGGATTAGTGTTAGGGTTAGGGCTAGGGTTGTGGTTAAGGTTAGTTCTAGGGTTAGGTTTATGGTTAAGGTTATGGTTAGGGCTAGGGCTGGGGCTAGACTAGGGCTAGTGTTAGGATTATTGTTAGGGCTAAGGCTAGGTTTAGATTTAGTGTGAGGGTTAGGGCCAGAACTAGGTCTAGGGTTAGGTCTAGGTTTAGGGTTAGGGTTTGGGTTATGGCTAGGGCTATAGTTAGAGTTAGGGTTAGGTTTAGAGCTAGGGCTAGGGTTATGGTTAGGATTAGGGTTAGGTTTTTGGCTAGTGCTAGCGTTAGGATTAGGTTTAGGGTTAGTGTTAGGGCTAGTGTTATGGTTAGGGCTAGGGTTAGGGCTAGGGCTAGGGTTAGGGTTAGGTTTAGTGTTAGGGCTAGTGCTAGCGTTAGGATTAGTGTTAGGGTTAGGGTTAGGGCAAGGGTTAGGTCTAGGTTTAGGGTTAGGGCTAGTGCTAGGACTTGGGCTAGGTTTAGGTTTTCGGTTAGGGTTAGGCCTAGGCCTAGGGCTAGGTCTAGGGTTACAGTTAGGTTTAGGGTTACGGTTAGTGCTAGGGTTAAGGTTAGGGCTAGGGTTAGTTTTACCGCTAGGTGTAGGGTTAGGGTGAGTTCTAGGGCTAGGTCTTTGGTTAGGGTTAGCGTTAGGATTAGGTCTGGGACTAGTGTTAGGGTTACGGTTAGGGCTAGGGTTTGTATTAGGGTTAGGGTTAGGGCTCAGGTTGGGGTTAGGGATAGGGCCAGGGCTACGGTTAGGGTTAGTGTTAGGTCTAGGTCTAGGGCTAGGGCTAGGTTTAGGGTTAGGGTTAGGGCTATGGTTAGAGTTAGGGGTAGGGTTAGGTCTAGGGCTAGGACTAGGGTTATGGTTAGGGTTATGGTCCGGGCTTGGATTAGGTTTAGAGGTAGGGGCAGGGCTAGGGTTATGGTTAGGTTTAGGTCTTGGCTTAGGGTTAGGGCTTGGGCTAGTGATAGGGTTAGGCTTAATGTTAGCGCTAAGGCTAGTGTTATGGTTCGGTTTAGGGTAAGGTTTTGTGTTAGGGTTAGGGTTAGGGCTAGGGGTAGGGCCAGGGTTAGGGTTAGTGTTAGGGTTAAGGCTATATTTAGGGTTAGGGTTAGGGTTAGAGCTATGGCTAGGGTTCGGTTAGGGTTAGTTTTAGGGCTAGGTTTTGGGCTAGGGCCAGGTTTGGGTTTAGGGTTATGTCCTGGGCTGGGTTATGTCTAGGGCTAAGGTTAGGATTAGGTTTAGGGCTAGGGCTAGGGCTAGGTTTTGGTTAGGTTTAGGGTTAAGCCTAGGGGTAGCGTTCGGGCTAGGGTTAGGGTTAGGTTTATGGCTCGTTCTAGGCTAAGGTCTAGGGTTAGGACTAAGGTTAGTTTAAGGATTAGCGTTAGGGCCACGGCCAGGGCCAGGGATTTGTCTAATGTTAGGGTAAAGGCTAGGGCCAGCGCTCAGGTTAAGGTTAGTTTTATGGTTAGGGTTAGGGTTAGGGCTAGGGTTATGGTTATGGTTAGGGTTATTTCTACGGCTAGGACTAGGGCTAGGTTTAGGGTTAGAGTTAGCGTTAGGACTAGGGCTAGTGTTAGGATTAGGTTTATCTCCAGGGCTAGGGCTATGGTTTGGGTTAGGGTTAAGGTTAGGGTTATGTTTAGGGCTAGGGCTAGGGCTAGGTCTAGGGCTAGGGCTAGGGCTAGGGCTAGGGCTAGGGCTAGGGCTAGGGTTAGGTTTAGGGTTAAGGCTAGGGGTAGCGTTCGGGCTAGGGTTAGGGTTAGGTTTAGGGCTAGGTCTAGGCTAAGGTCTAGGGTTAGGGCTAGGATTAGGGTTAGGGCCAGGGCCAGGGCCAGGGATATGTCTAGGGTTAGGTTAAGGTTAGGGCCAGCGCTCGGGTTAAGGTTAGGTTTATGGTTAGGGTTAGGGTTAGGGTTAGGGCTAGGGTTATGGTTATGCTTAGGGTTATTTCTACGGCTAGGACTAGGGCTATGTTTAGGGTTAGAGTTAGCATTAGGACTAGGGCTAGTGTTAAGATTAGGTTTATCTCCAGGGCTAGGGCTATGGTTTGGGTTAGGGTTAGGGTTAGGGTAAGGGTTAGGGTTAGGGTTAGTGTTAGGGTTAGGGTTAGGGTTAGAGTTAGGGCTAGGGCTAGGGCTAGGGCTAGGGTTAGTGTTAGGGTTAGGGTTAGGGCTAGGGCTAGGGCTAGGGCTAGGGCTAGGGTTAGGGTTAGGGTTAGGGCTTGGGCTAGGTTTAGGGCTAGGGCTAGGGGTAGGCTAGTGTTAGGGTTATGGCTAGGGATATGTTTAGGGTTAGGGTTAGTGTTAGGGTAAGGGCTAGGGCTAGGGCCAGGGTTAGGGTTATGTTTAGGGCTAGCGCTAGGGCTAGGGCTGGGGCTAGGGTTAGGGTTAGGTTTAGGGTTAGGGCTAGGTTTAGCGTTAGGATTAGGTTTCGGGCCAGGGCTAGGGCTATGGCTAAGGCTAGGGTTAGGTTTAGGTTTAGGGCTGGGCCTAGGGCTAGGGTTAGTGTTAGGTTTAGGGTTAGGGTTAGGGCTAGGGCTAGCGTTAAGTTTACAGTAAGGCTTAGAGTTAGGGCTATGGTTAGGGTTAGGGCTAGTGCTTGGGTTAGGGCTAGGGCTAGGGCTAGGGCTAGGGTTAGCACTTGGGCTAGGTCTAGGGCTAATTTTAGTTTTAGGGTTAGGGTTAGGGCTATGGAGACTGTTAGGTTTAGGCTTAGGTTTACTGTTAGGCTACCCCTAGGGCTTGGGCTAGGTTTAGGGTTAGGGTTAGTGTTAGGGTTAGGGTTAGGGTTAGGGTTAGGGCTAGGACTAGGGCTAGGTCTAGGGTTACGGTTAGGTTTAGGGTTAGTGCTAGGATTAGGGTTAGGGCTAGGGTTACTTTTAGGGCTATGTTTAGGGTTAGGGTTGAGGTCTAGGACTAGGGCTTTGGTTAGGGTTAGCGTTAGGATTATGGCTAGGGCTAGGGTTAGGGTTAGGTTTATGGCTAGGCCTTGAAATAGGGTTAGAGTTAGGGCAAGGGTTGGGGTTAGTGTTAGGGCTATGGCTATGGTTAGGGTTAGTGTTAAGGTTTGGTGTATTGCTAGGTTTAGGGTTAGGGTTAGGGTTAGGTCTAGGGTTAGGGCTAGAGCTAGGGCTAGTGTTAGGGCTTGGGTTAGGGTTAGGGCTAGAATTAGGGTTAGAGTTAGGGGTACTGCTAGGGTTAGGGTTAAGTTTTGGGCTTGGTTTAGGGTTAGGGCTAGATTTAGCGTTAGGGTTAGGTCTAGATCTAGGGCTAGGTTTAGGGTTAGGTTTAGGAATAGGGTTAGGGCTAGGGTTAGGGTTAGGGCTAGGGCTAGGGATAGGGTTAGGGTTAGGGTTAGTGCTATGGTTAGGTTTAGGGCTAAGTTTAGGGTTAGGGTTAGGGCTAGGGCTAGGGCTTTTGTTAGGGTTAGGGTTAGGTTTCGGGTTTGGGTTTGGCCTAGGGCTATGGTTAGGGTTAGTGCTAGGGTTAGGGTTTGGACTAGGGGTAGGTTAGGGATAGGGTTACGTTTAGGGTTTGGGTTTGGGCTAGGGTATGGTTATGGTAAGGGTTAGGGCTTGGTTTAGGGTTAGGGTTAGGGCCAGGGCTAGGGCTAGGGCTATGGCTTGGTTTAGGATTAGAGTTTGGGTTAAGGTTAGGGCTATGTTTATGGTTAGGTTTAGGGTTAGTGCTAGGGCTAAACCTAGAGTTAGGGTTATTGTTATTGTTAGGGCTATGGCTAGGGCCAGGGCTAGGGTTAGGGTTAGGGTTAGGGTTAGGGTTATTTCAAGGGTTAGGGTTAGGGCTAGGGCTAGTACTAAGACTAGCGCTAGGTCTAGGGATAAGGTTATGGTTTGTTTAGGGCTAGGGCTATAGTCATGGTAAGGCTCTAGTTTAGAACTTGGGCTAGGGATAGGGCTAGGTTTAGGGTTAGGGTTTGGGTTAGGGCTAGTGCTACGTCTAGGGCTATGTTTAGGGATAATGTTAGAGTTAGGGCTAGGGCTAGTGCTAGGGTTAGGGCTAGGGCTAGGTTTAGGTTTAGGGCTAGGGCTAGGGCGAGGGATGTTGTTTGGGTTTGCTCTAGGTTTAGGGTTAGATTTAGGGCTATGGCTATGGCTAGGGCTAGGATTAGGGTCAAGGTCAAGTTTAGGTCAAGGTCTAGGGCTAGGTTTGGGTTAGGTTTAGGGTTAGGGCTAGGGGTAGCGTTAGAGTTAGGTTTAGGGTTAACCTTAGGGCTAGGGTTAGGGCTAGGGCTAGGGCTAGGGCTAGGCCTGGGCTAGGGCTCGGGTTATGGTAATAGTTAGGGTTAGGTCTAGGGCTAGCGTTAGGTCTATGATTAGGGCTAGGGTTAAGGTTAAGTTTAGGGGTACGTCTTGGATTAGGTTTGGGGTTAGGGCTGTGTAGGTTTTAGGGTTAGGGCTAGGGCTAGGTTTAGGGTCAGTGTTAGTGTTTGGGCTAGGGCTAGGGCTAGCGCTAGGTTTAGGGCTAGGGCTAGGTTTAGTGTCAGTGTTAGGGTTTGGGCTAGGGCTAGTGTTAGGGTTTGGGCTAAGGTTAGGGCTAGGGCTAGGGCTAGGGTTAGGGTAAGGGTTAAGGTTAGGGCTATGGAGAGTGTTAGGTCTAGGGGTAGTGTTACTGTTAGGGCTACGTCTAGGGCTTGGGCTAGGGTTAGATTTAGGGTTAGGGCTTGGGTTAGGGTTAGGGCTAGGTTAGGGTTAGTGTTAGGTCTAGGGCTAGGGCTATGTTTAGTGTTAGGTTTAGGAATATGGCTAGGGCTAGGGTTAGGGTTACGGTTAAGGCTAGGGCTAGGGTTAGGTTTAAGGTTAGTGCTAGGGTTACGTTTAGGGCTAAGGTTATGGTTATGGTTAGGGCTAGTGCTAGGTTTAGGGTTTGGGTTGTGGTTAGTGCTAGGGTTAGGTTTAGGTCTAAGGTTAGGGTTACGGTTAGGGCTATTGCTAGGGTTATGGTTAGGGTTAGTGCTAGGGTTAGGATTAGGGCTAGGGTTATGGTTAGGGTTAGGGATAGGGCTAGGTTTAGCTCTATGATTAGGGCTAGGGTTAAGGTTAAGTTTAGGGGTACGTATTGGATTATGTTTGGGGTTAGGGCTGGGTAGGTATTAGGGTTAGGGCTAGGGCTAGGTTTAGGGTCAGTGTTAGTGTTTGGGCTAGGGCTAGGGCTAGCGCTAGGGTTAGGGCTAGGGCTAGGTTTAGTGTCAGTGTTAGGGTTTGGGCTAGGGCTAGTGTTAGGGTTAGGGCTAAGGTTAGGGCTAGGGCTAGGGCTAGGGTTAGGGTAAGGGTTAAGGTTAGGGCTATGGAGAGTGTTAGGTCTAGGGGTAGTGTTACTGTTAGGGCTACGTCTAGGGCTTGGGCTAGGGTTAGATTTACGGTTAGGGCTTGGGTTAGGGTTAGGGCTAGGGTTAGGGTTAGTGTTAGGTCTAGGGCTAGGGCTATGTTTAGTGTTAGGTTTAGGAATATGGCTATGGCTAGGGTTAGGGTTACGTTTAAGGCTAGGGCTAGGGTTAGGGTTAAGGTTAGTGCTAGGGTTAGGTTTAGGGCCAAGGTTATGGTTATGGTTAGGGTTAGTGCTAGGGTTAGGGTTTGGGTTGTGGTTAGTGCTAGGGTTAGGTTTAGGTCTAAGGTTAGGGTTACGGTTAGGTCTATTGCTAGGGTTATGGTTAGGGTTAGTGCTAGGGTTAGGATTAGGGCTAGGGTTATGGTTAGGGTTATGGCTAGGGCTAGGGTTAGGGATAGCGTTTGGTTTCGGATTTGTGTTAGGTGTAGGGCTATGGTTATGTTTAGGGTTAGGGTTAGTGCTATGTGTAGGGCTAGGTTTAGCGTTATTGTTAGGGTTAGGGCTAGGCCTATGGCCAGGGCTAGGGTTAGGTTTAGGGTTAGGGTTAGGGCTAGGGTAGGGTTAGGGCTCAGGCTAAAATTAGGCCTAGGTCTAGGGATAGGGTTAGGGTTTTTTTGGGCTAGGGCTATAGTCAGGGTAAGGCTCTAATTTAGAACTTGGGCTAGTGCTAGGGTTAGGGATAGGGTTAGGTTTAGGGATAGTGTTAGGTCTAGGGTTAGGGTTACGGCTAGGGTTAGGGCTAGGGCTAGGGCTAGTGCTAGGGTTAGGGTAAGGGTTAGGGTTATGGCTAGGGTTAGGGTTAGAGTTAGGGGTAGGGCTAGGGTTAGGGTTAGGTTTAGGGCTTGGGTTAGGGTTTGGGTTATGGTTAGGGTTAGGGTTAGGTCTAGGGCTAGGGCTAGGTTTAGGATTAGGTTTAGTAATAGGGCTGGGGCTAGGGTTAGGGTTAGGGTTAGGGCTAGGGTTAGGGTTAGTCTTAGGGTTAATTTTAGCGCTAGGTTTATGTTTAGGGCTAGGGTTCGGGTTTTGGTTAGGCCTAAGGCTAGGGCTACGGTTAGGGTTAGGGTTAGAAATCGGGTTTGGGTTTGGCCTAGGGCTATGTTTAGTGTTAGTGCTAGTGTTAGGGTTTGAGCCAGGGGTAGGACTAGGGATAGGGTTAGGTTTAGGGTTTGTGTTTGGGCTAGGGCTATGATTACGGTAGGTTTTAGGGCTTGGGTTAGTGTTAGGGCTAGGGCTAGCGCTATGGCTAGGGCTAGGTTTAGGATTAGGTTTTGGGTTAGGGCTAGGGCTATGGTTATTTTTAGTGTTAGTGTTAGTGTTAGGGCTAGGGCTAGGGTTATCGTTATCATTAGGGTTAGGGCTAGGGCTAGGGCAGGGCTAGGGTTAGGGCTAGGGTTAGGATTTGGGTTTGGGTTATGGCTAGTTCTAGGTCTAGGGCTAGCTTAAGATATAATATTAGAGTTAGGGCTAGGGCTAGCTCTAGAGTTAAGGCTATGGTTATGGTTAGGGCTAGGGCTAGGCGAGGGAAAGGGCTAGGGTTTGCTATAGTTTTAGGGTTAGGGTTAGGGTTAGGGCTAGGGCTAGGGCTAGGGTTAGGGTCAGGGTTAAGTTTAGGTCTAGGTCTAGGGCTAGTGTTGGGTTAGGTTTAGGTTTAGGGCCAGGAGTAGCGTTAGAGTTAGGGTTAGTGTTAGCGTTAGGGCTAGGGTTAGGGTTAGAGCTAGGGCTAGGGCTAGGGTTATAGTTAGGGTTAGGCCTGGGCTAGGGTTAGCTCTATGGATATGGTTAGGGTTAGGGCTTGGGTTAGGGTTAGGGCTATGGTTAGGGTTAGGGTTAGGTCTAGGGCTAGTGCTAAGGCTAAGGCTAGGGTTAGGGTTAGAGTTAGGGTTAGAGCTAGGTCTATGGTTAGGTCTAAGTTTAGGGTTAGGTTTAGGGCTTGGGCTAGGGTTAGGATTAAGTTTAGGGCTAGGCCTTGGTTTACGGTTATGGTTAGGTCTAGGGTTGGGGTGAGGGTTAGGGCAAGGGTTAGGGTTAGGTTTAGAGTTAGGGTCTGGGATTGGGCTAGGGTTAGGGTTAGTGTTAGGGTTAGGGTTAGGGTTACGGCTAGGTCTAGGGCTAGGGTTAGGGTTAGGTTTCGGGTTGGGTTTGGGCCAGGAGTATGTTTAGGGTGATTGCTAGGGTTAGGGTTAGAGCTAGGGCTTGAGCTAGGTCGAGTGCTAGGGTTACGTTTAGGGTTTGGTTTTGGGCTAGGGCTATGTTTAGGGTTAGGGCTAGGGTTAGGGTTAGGGTTAGGGCTAGGGCTAGGGCTATGGGTAGGGCTTGGGTTAGGATTATGTTTTGGGTTAGGATTAGGGTTAGAGGTAGGGGCAGGGCTAGGTTAGGGTTAGCGTTAGTGTTAGGGTTAGGGCTTGGTTTAGGTTTAGGGCTAGGGCTAGGTCTACGGTTAGGTTTCATGTTAGGGCTAGTGCAATGGTTATGCTTAGGTTTAGGGTTAGGGCTAGGGCTAACGCTAGGAATAGGTCTAGGGTTACGGTTACGGTTTGGGTTAGGGTTAGGGCTATAGTTAGGATTAGGGTTAGGGTTAGTTCTAGGGCTAGGCTTCGGGTTAGGGTTAGATTTAGGGGTATGGCCAGGGTAAGGGTTAGGGTTGTGGCTAGGGCTAGGGCTATGGCTAGGGCTAGGGTTAGGCTTAGGGCTAGTGCTAGGGCTTGTGCTAGGTCTACGGTTGGGTTAGGTTAGGGTTAGGGCTAGGGGTAGCGTTAGGGTTAGGGTCAGGGGTAGCGTTAGGGCAAGTGTTAGGTTTAGGTCTAGGGCTAGGGCTAGGGTTACGGTTAGGGTTAGTGTTAGGGCTAGGGTTAGGGTTATGTTTAGGGCTAGGGCTAGGGCTATGTCTAGGGCTAGGTTAGGTTTAGGGTTATGTCTAGGGCTAGGGCTAGGGCTATGGTTAGGGTTAGGGTTAGGGTTAGGGCTAGGGCTAGCTTTCAGTTTTGAATTATGGTTTGCGTTTAGGGTTAGGGTTAGGGCTAGGGCTAGGGCTAGGTCTAGCTTTAGGGTTAGTGTTAGGTTTAGCGCTAGGGCTAGGGTTAGGTCTAAGGTTAGTGTTAGGTTTAGGGCTAGTGCTAAGGCTTGGGATAGGTTTAGGTTTAGGTTTAGGGTTAGTGATAGGGCTAGGGCTAGGGCTAGGGCTAGCGTTAGGTTTAGGGTTAGGGCTAGGGCTAGGGCTAGGTATAGCGTTACAGTTAGGGTTAGGGTTTGGGTTAGGGTTAGTGCTGGGTTAGGGTTACGGCTATGGTTAGTTTTAAGGCTAGGGTTAGGGTTAGGGTTAGGTCTAGGGTTAATGTTAGGGCTAGGGTTAGGATACGGGCTATGATTAGGGTTAGGGCTAGGGTTAAGGATAGGGTCAGTACTATGGCTAGGGCTAGGGTTAGCGTTAGGGTCAGTGCTAGTGTTAGGGATAGGGCTAGGGCTAGGTCTAGGGTTAGGTTTAGGGTTTGGGTTAGGGCTAGGGCTATAGTAAGGTTAAGGCTTAAGTTTAGAACTTGGGCTAGGGCTAGGGCTTAGTCTAGGGTTAGGGTTAGGTTTAGGGCTAGGTCTATGGCTAGGTCTAGGTTTAGGTTTAGGGCTAGGTTTAGGGCTAGGGATAGGGCTAGGTTTGGGTTAGGTTTAGCGTTAGGGCTAGAGGTAGCATTTGCGTTAAGGTTAGGGTTAGTGGTAGGGCTAGGTTAAGGTTAGGGGTAGGGCTAGGGCTAGAGCTAGGGTTAGGGTTAGCATGAGGGTTAGGACTAGGTCTGGGGTTAGGGTTAGGGTTAGGGTTAGGTATAGGGCTAGGGCTAGGTCAAGGTTTAGGGTTAAGTTTAGGGTTAGGTCTAGGGCTCGGGTTAGGGTTAGGGTTAGGGCTAGGGTTAGGGTTAGGGCTAGGTTTATGGTTAGGTTTTCGGTTAGGACTAGCGTTAGGTTTAGGGTTAGTTTTAGGGTTACGGCTAGGGTTAGTGTTAGGGCTAGGGTTAGGATACGGGCTATGCTTAGGGTTAGGGCTAGGGTTAGGGGTAGGTCTAGGTTTAGGGCTAGGGCTAGGGTTAGGTTTAGGGTTAGGGTTAGGGTTAGGGCTAGGTCTAGGGTTAGGTCTAATTTTAGTTTTAGGGTTAGGGCTAGGGCTAGTTCTAGATTTAGTATTTGGGTTAGGGCTAGGGTTAGGGTTAGGTCCATGGCCAGGGCTATGTCTAGTGTTAGGTTTAAGGTAAGGGCTAGGGTTCGGGTTAGGGTTATGGTTAGGGTTCGGGTTATGGCTAGTGTTTGGGTTAGGGCTAGGGCAAGTGTTAGGTCTAAAGTTAGGGTTAGGGTTAGCGCTAGGGCTAGGGTTAGGGTAGGGTTAGTGTTAGGGTTTGGGCTAGGGGCTAGGGTTAAGTTTAGGGCTAGGGTTACAATTAGGTTTATGTTTAGGGTTAGGTCTAGGGTGAGTGCTAGGGTTAGGGCTAGGGCTAGGTTTAGCATTAGGGTAAGGGTTAGGGTTTGGGCTAGGATTACGTTTAGATTTAGGAGTAGGGCAAGGGTTAAGTTTACGGTTAGGTCTTGGGTTAGGGTTAGGTCTAGGGTTAGGGTTTGGGTTAGCTCTAGGACTAGGGCCAGGTTTAGGGTTAAGTTTAGGATTAGTTATAGGGCTAGGGTTAGGGTTAGGGCTAGGACTAGGTTTAGGGTTAGTGTTGTGGTTAATGTTTGTGCTAGGGTTATGTTTAGGACTAGTTTTAGGGTTAGGTTTAGGGCTAGGTCTAGAGCTAGTTTTAGGGTTAGGGTTAGGTTTTGGTTTTGGGTTTGCCCTAGGGCTATGGGTAGGGTGAGTTCTAGGGTTAGGTTTAGGGCTAGTGCTAGGGCTAGGGCTAGGATTAGGGTTAGGTTTTGGGTTTGGCTTCGGGCTAGGGCTATGGTTAGGTTTAGGGTTAGTGCTAGGGTTAGGGTTGGGGCTGGGGCTAGGTCTAGGGCTATAGCTAAAGCAAAGGTTAGGTTTAGGGTTTGGGTTAGGGCTAGGGCTATGGTTATGGTTAGGGTTAGTGTTAGAGCTAGGTTTAGGTGTAGGGTTACGTTTAGGGGTAGAGTTATGGTTAGGGCTGGGGTTAGGGTTAGGGTTAGGGATAGGGCCAGTGCTAGGTCTAGGGTTAGGGTTAAGTTTAGGGTTAGTGTTAGGGTTAGGTTTAGGGTTAGGTCTAGGGTTAGGTTTAGGTTTTGGGCCATGACTAGCGTTAGGTTTAGTGTTAGGGTTATGGTTAGGGCTAGGGTAAGGGTTAGGCCTAGGGCTAGGTCTAGGTTTAGGGTTAGGGTTTGGGTTAGGTCTAGATCTAGTTTTTGGGTTAGGTTTAGGTTTTGGTTTTGGGATTGTCCTAGGGCTATGGGTAGGGTGCCTTCTAGGGTTAGTATTAGGGCTAGTGCTAGGGCTAGGGCTAGGATTAGGGTTAGGGTTAGGTTTAGGGCTAGGGCTTGGGTTATGGTTAAGGTTAGGGCTAGTGCTAGGGTTATGGTTAGGGTTAGGGTTAGGGCTACGGCTAGGTCTAAGGCTAAGTTTAGTGTTAGATTTAGCATTAGGGCTATGGCTCGGGTTAGGATTAGGTTTAGGGCTAGGGCTATGGCTAGGGCTGTGTTAGGGCTAGGGTTAGGGTTTGGTCTAGGCTAGGGCTAGGGCTAGTTTTAGGTTAAGTGTTAGTGTTAGGGCTAGGTATAGGGTTAGTTCTAGGTTTAGGGTTTGGGTCAGGGCTAGGTTTAGGTTTAGGGTGAGGTCTAGTGCTAGTGCTTTGTTTAGGGTTTGCTAGGGCTAGGGTTTGTTTAGGGTTTTTAGGGCTAGGGCCAGGGTTAGTTCTAGGGTTAGGGTTAGGGTTAGGGTTAGTGCTAGGTTTAGGGTTAGGCCTTGGATTAGTTTTAGGATTAGGGCTAGGGTTGAGGTTAGGGTTAGTTTTAGGGCTAGGGTTAGGGTTAGTGTTAGGGTTTGGTCTGGGGCTAGGGCTAGGTTTATGGTTAGCGCTAGTTCTAGGATTATGGTTATAGTTAGTGGTAGGGCTAGTGTAAGGGAAATGGTTAGGGCTAGGGCTAGGGTTATGGTTAGGGTTAGGGCTAGGGCTAGGGCTAGGGTTAGGGCGAGGGTTAGGCTTTGGGTTAGTGTTAGGGTTAGGGCTAGGCCTTGGATTAAGTTTTGGTTAGGGCTAGGTTTAGTGCTAGGGTTAGTGTTAGGGCTAGGGTTAATGTTAGGATAGGGCTAGGGTTAGAATTAGGTTTAGGGTTAGTGCTAGGATTAGGGTTACAGTTAGTGGTATGGCTAGGGTTAGGGTTAGGTTTAAGGCTTGGGTTAGGGTTAGGCCTTTGGGTAGGGCTAGGGCTAGGTCTAGGGCTAAGGTTAGAGTTAAGGTTAGGGCTAGGACTAGGGTTATCGTTCGGGTTAGTTTTAGGGCTAGGGCTAGGGCTAGGGTTAGGGCGAGGGTTAGGCTTAGGGTTAGGGCTAGGTCTATAGTTAGTGTTAGGGTTAGGGTTAGTGTTAGGGTTAGGGCTGGGGTCAGGGTAGGGCTAGGTCTAGAGTTAGGATTAGGGTTAAGTTTGGGGCTAGGATTAGGGTTAGAGTTAGGAGTAGGGCCATGGTTGGGCTTAGGATTAGGGCTTGGGTTAGGGTTATAGTTATGTGTAGGTATAGGGCTAGGGTTAGGTTTATGTTTAGGGCTAGAACTAGAGTTATGTTTCGGGTTTGGCTTAGGGCTAGGTTTAGGGTTAGTGTTAGGTCTAGGGCTGGGCGTACGGTTAGGGCTAGGTTTAGGGTTAGGGCTAGTGATACGGTTAGGGTTATGGCTAGGGTTAAGGCTAGGATTAGGGTTAGAGTTAGGGGCAGGATAGTGTTAGGTTTAGGTTTAGGGCTTGGGTTAGGATTAGGGCTATGGCTAGGGCTAGGGCTAGGATTAGCGTTATGTTTATGGCTAGGGCTAGGGTTATGGTTAGGTTTAGAGTTAGGACTAGGGATAGGGATAGGGTAAGGTCTAGGGTTAGGGTAGGGTTTGGGATAGGGCTAAGTCTATATTAGGATTAGATTTAGAGTTAGAGTTAGGGCTAGCGTTAGGTTTAGGGTTAGGGTTAGGTTTTGGGCTAGGGCTACATTAGGTTTAGGTTTAGTTTTAGGGTTAGGGTTAGGGACGGGCTTGGGTTAGGGTAAGGGCTAGGGTTACCGTTAGGGTTAGTGTTAGTGCTAGGGCTAGGGCCAGGGTTAGCATGAGGGTTAGGGTTAGGGCTAAGGCTAGGGCTATGGTTAGGTTTAGGGTTAGGGCTAGGGTTAGGTTTAGTGCTAGGGCTTGGGCTAGTGCTACGTCTAGGGCTCGGGTTAGGGTTAGAGTTTGTGTTAGGGCTAGTGCTATAGTTAGGTTTAGGGTTAGGTTTAGAGCTAGGGCTCGGGTTAGGGTTAGGGTTAGCGTTAGGGCTACTCTAGGGCTAAGGCTAGTGCTATGTTTAGGGTTAGGGTTAGGGCCAGGGCCAGGGCTAGGTTTAGGGTTAGGTTTAGGTTTAGGGCTAGGGCTCAGGTTAGGGTTAGGGCTCAGGTTAGGGTTAGGGTTAGGGTTAGGGCCAGGGCCAGTGCTAGGTCTATGGTTAGGGCTAGGGCCAGGGATAGATCTAGGGTTATATTTAGGGTTAGGGCTAGGGCTCGGGTAAGGGTTAGGCTTAAGGCCAGGGCCAGGGATAGGACTATGGTTAGGTTTAGGGTTAGGGCTAGTGCTAAGGCTTGGAGCTAGTGCTAGGGTTAGGGGTAGAGTTAGGGCTTGGGCTAGGGTTAGGGTTACGGCTAGGGCTAGGGCTAGGGCTAGGTATAGGGTTAGGGTTTGTGTTAGATCTAGGGTTAGGGTTTGCGTTAGGGCTAGGGCTAGGACGAGGTTTAGGTTTAGGGTTAGGGTTACTGTTAGGGTTTGGGTTAGGGCTAGGGCTAGGGTTATTGTTAGGGTTTGTGCTAGGGCTAGGGTTAGCGTTAGTGTTAGGCCTAGAGCTAGGGCTAGGGTTAGGGCTAAGTTTAGAGCTAGGGCTTGGGTTAGGTTTAGTGTTGGGGTTACGTTTTGGGCTAGGGCTAGTGTTAGGTTTAGAGTTAGGGTTAGGGTTTAGTTCGAAGGTTAGGTTTAGGGCTAGGGTTAGGGTTAGTGTTAGTTTTAGTGCTAGGGCTAGGCCTAGGGTTAGCATGAGGTTTAGGATTAGGGCTAGGGCTAGGTTTAGGGCTAGTGTTAGGGATAGGTTAAGTGCTAGGGTTATGGTTAGGGCTAGGGTTAGGTTTAGGTCTAGGGTTAGGGATAGGGTTAGGTATAGGGCTATGGCTAGGTTTAGGGTTAGGTTTAGGAATTGGGATAGGGATAGGGTTAGGGTTAGCGTTAGAGTTAGTGTAGTGCTACGGTTAGGGGTAGGGTTAGGTTTACTTCTAGGGTATGGCTAGGCCTAGGGTTAGATTTAGGGATAGGGTTATGGCTAGGGCTAGGGTTATGTCTAGGTTTAGGGTTAGGGTTATGGCTAGGGCTAGGTTTAGGGATAGGTTTATGGCTAGGGCTAGGATTAGGTTTAGGGTTAATGCTAGGGCTAGGGATTGGTCTAGGGTTAGGTTTAGGGTTTGTGCTAGGGTTAGGGTTTGTGCTAGGGTTAGGGTTAGGGCTAGGGTTAATTTTACGGGTAGGGTTAGGGTTAAGGTGTGGTCTAGGGCTAGGGATTTGAAGGGTTCGTGTTAGGATTAGGCTAGGGCTTGGGTTAGCGTTAGGGTTAGGGCTAGGATTAGGGTTAGGTTTAGGACTAGGGCTCGGATTAGGGTTAGGGTTTTGGCTTGGGTTATGGTACGACTAGGGCTAGGTTTAGGTTTATGGTTAGTGCTAGGGCTACGTTTATGGTTAGCTTTAGGTTTAGGGCTATGGCTAGGTCTAGGTTTAGGTTTAGGGTTTGGGTAGAAATAGGGCTTAGTTAGGGTTAGGGTTAGGTTTTGAGCTAGTCTATGTTTAGGGTTAGGGTTAGGGATAGGTTTTGTGCTAGGGCTAGCATTAGGTTTAGGGTTAGGATTAGGGCTAGGGGTAGGCTTAGGGTTAGCATTAGGGTTAGTGCTAGGGTTAGACTTAGAGCTAGGTTTAGGTTTAGGGTTACGGCTAGTGCTCGGGCTAGGGCTTGGTTTTATGGCTAGGATTAGGGTTTGGGTTAGGGCTAGGTCTAGGGCTAGGTTTAGTGTTAGTGTTAGAGTTAGGGCTACGGCTAGGTTTAGTGTTAGTGTTAAGTTTATGGTTAGGGATAAGGCTAGGGTTGGGTTCGGTTTATGGTTAAGGCTAGAAGTAGCGTTAGGATTAGGGTTAGCGTTAGGGCTAGTGTTAGGGTTAGAGCTAAGGCTAGGGCTAGGGCTAGGGCTAGGGTTACGGTTAGGGTTAGGGCTAGGTTTAGGTGTAGGGCTTGGGCTTATTTAGGTTTAGGGTTAGGTTTAGAGCTAGGCCTATGGATAGGGCTAGGTTTGGGTTTAGTGTTAGTGTTAGGGCTAGGGCTAGTTCCAGGGCTAGGTTTAGTGTTAGGGTTAGGGTTAGGGCTAGGGCTAAGGCTAGGGTTGTTTTAGGTTTAGGGATAGGGCTAGAGGTAGCGTTAGAATCAGGGTTAGGGTTAGGGTTAGGGTTAGGGCTAGATTTAGGTTTAGGTTTAGGGCTAGGGCTAGGGTTAGGGTTAGGTTTAGTGTTAGGGCTAGTGCTAGCATTAGGATTAGGGTTAGGGTTAGCGTTAGGGCTAGGTTTAAGGTTAGGGCTAGGGCTAGGGCAGGGCTAGGGCTAGGGTTAGGGTTAGGGTTAGGGTTAGGCTTAGGTCTTTGCCTAGGGCTAGGGTTGGGTTAGGTTTAGTGTTAAGGCTAGGGGTAGCGTTAGGGTTAGGTTTAGGGTTAGCGCTAGGTTTAGGTTTAGGGCTAGGGCTAGGGCTAGGGTTAGGGCTAGGGTTAGGTTTAGGTTTAGGGTTAGGGCTAGGGCTATGTCTTGGGTTAGGGTTAGGATTAGGGTCGGGCCAGGGCCAGGATTTGGTCTAGCGTTAGGTTTAGGGTTAGTGCTAGGGCTCGGGTTAGTGTTTGTGTTAGGGTTAGGGTGAGTGTTAGGTTAGGTTTAGGGCTAAGAATAGATCTAGGGCTATGTTTAGCTTTAGGGTTAGGGATAGAGCTAGGGCTCAGTAGGGATAGGGTTACGTTTAGGGTTAGTGCTAGGGCTAGTGTTAGGTTTAGAGTTAGGTTTAACGTTAGGGCTACGGTTAGGGTTAGGGCCAGGGCTAGATCTAGGGCTAGGGCTAGGACTAGCTTTAGGGTTAGTGTTAGTGGTAGGGCTAGGGCTTCGGTTAGGTCTAGGGTTAGGGTTTGTATTAGGGCTATGGCTAGGTTTAGGGTTAGGGCTAGGGTTAGTGTTAGGGCTATGGTTAGGGCTAGTGCTAGGGTTAGGGTTAGGGTTAAGGCTAGGGCTAGCATTAGGGTTAGGTTTAGGGCTAGTCTTAGGATTAGATTTAGGGTTATGGATAGTGTTAGGGTTATCGATAGGGCTATGGCTAGGACTAGGGCTAGGATTAGGGTTATGGTTAGTGCTAGGGCTTGGGTTATTTTTAGGGTTAGGTTTAGGGCTAAGGCTAGACTAGGTCTAGGTCTAGGGTTAGAGTTACGGTTTGGGTTAGGGCTAGGGCTATAGTTAGGTTTACGGTTAGGGTTAGAGCTAGGGCAAGGTTAGGGTTACTGTTACGGTTAGGTTTTGGGCCAGGGCTAGCCTTAGGTTTAGGTTTAGGGTTAGGGTTAGTGTTTGCGTTAGGGCTAGTGTTGGGGTTAGGGCTAGGGATAGGGTACAGGCTATGGTTAGGGCTAGGGCTATGGTAGGTTTAGGGTTAGGGTTAGGGTTAGTGTTATTTCTACGCATAGCATTAGTGCTAGGTTAAGGTTTAGGGTTAGGGCTAGAGCTACGGCTAGGTCTAGGGTTAGAATTTGGGGTAGGGCTGGGGATCTGGTTAGGGTTAGTGCCAGGTTTAGGGTTAGGGCTAGGGTTAGGTTTAAGGTTAGGGCTAGGGCTAGGGCTACGGTTAGATTTAGGGTTAGGATTAGGGCTATTGCTGAGGTTAGGGTTAGGGTTAGGTCTAGGGCTACGACTAGGGCTAGGGCTAGGGTTACGTCTAGGTTTAGAGTTAAGTTTTGGGCTAGGAATAGCGTTATGTTTAGGTTTAGGGTTAGGGTTAGTGCTAGGTTTAGGGTTAGCGCTAGGGTGAGGTTACGGGCTAGGGTTAGAGTTAGGGCTAGGGTTAGGGTTAGGGTAAGGGTTAGGCTTATGGTTAGGGTTAGGGTTGGGTTAGGGCTAGGGCAAGGTCTAGGGTTAGGGTTAGGGTTAGGATTAGGGTTTGGGTTAGGGCTAGGTTTAGGGCTAGGGCAACAGCTAGGGCTGTGAAGGTTAGGGCCAGGACTATGTCTATGGTTAGGTCTAGGGTTAGGGTTAGGGTTTGGGTTAGGGCTAGGGTATAGTTAGGGATAGGGTTACGGTTAGGGCTAGGGCTAGTGTTAGGGTTAGGGTTAGGTTTTTGGCTAGGGCTAGCGTTAGGTTTAGGCTTAATTCTAGGGCTAGGTCTAGGGTTAAGTTTACGGTTAGGGTTAGACCTAGGGCTGAGTTTAGGTTTATGGTTAGGGCTAGGGCTAGGTTTAGGGCTAGGGCTAGGGTTACTGTTAGGTTTCGGGTTAGGGCTAGGGATAGGGTTAGGGTTAGGTTTAGTGTTAGGGCTAGGGCTAGCGTTAGGCTTAGAATTAGTTTTAGAGTTAGGGCTAGGGTTAAGGTTAGGCCTAGGGCTAGGTTAGGGCTAGGGCTTGAGCTAGGGTTAGGGTTAGGTTTAGTGCTAGCGTTAGGTTTAAGGCTACGGTTAGGGTTAGTGCTAGGGTTAGGGTTAGGGCTAGGGTTAAGATTAGGGTTAGGGCTATGGCTAGATTAGGTTTAGGTTAAGGGCTAAGGCTAGGGCTAGGTTTACGCTTAGGATTAGGGTTAGGTTTAGTGCTAGGGAGAGGTTTAGCACTATGGTTAGTTTTAGGGCTAGGCTTAGGGTTAGGGTGAGAACTAGGGCTAGTTCTTTGGTTACGGTTAGCATTAGAATTAGGGCTAGGGCTAGGGTTAATGTTAGTGTTAGGGCTAGGTCTTGGATTAGGGTTTGGGTTCGGGCTAGGGTTGTGGTTAAGGTTAGGGCTAGGGCTAGGTTTAGGGTTAGTGTTAGGTTTAGGGCTAGGTCTAGGGTTAGAGTTAGGGTTAGGGTTAGGGCTAGGTTTGGGCGTAGGGCTAGGGCTAGGGCTATGTCTAGAATAGGGTTAGGGTTACGGTTAGGGTTATTGCTAGGCTTAGTGTTAGGGCTAGGGTAAGGTTTAGGGTTAGGGTTAGGGTTAGGGCTAGAGCTAGGGCTAGGCTTAGAGTTAGAATTTGGATTAGGGCTAGGGATATAGTTAGGGATAGTGCTAGCTTTAGGGTTAGGGCTAGGGTTAGGTTTTGGGTTAGGGCTAGGGCTAGGGCTACGGTTAGGTTTAGGGTTAGGATTAGGGCTAGGAATGAGGTTAGGGTTAGGGTTAGGGTTAGGTCTAGGGCTAGGAGTAGGGCTAGGGCTAGCTTTAGGTCTACGTTTAGGGTTAAGTTTTGGGCTCGGAATAGCTTTAGGTTTAGGTATAGGGTTAGGGTTAGTGTTAGGTTTAGGGTTAGGGCTATGGTGAGGATATGGGATAGGGTTAGGGTTAGGGCTAGGGTTAGGTTTAGGGTTAGGCTTAGGGTTAGGGCTAGGGTTAGGGTTAGCGCTAGGGCTAGGGCTATGGTTAGTGTTAGGGTTAGTGTTAGGGCTAGGATTAGGGTTAGGATTAGGCCTAGTTTTAGGGCTAGGGCTACGGCTAGGGCTACGGCTAGGGCTAGGGTTCGGTTTATGTTTAGTGCTAGGTCTAGGTTTATGGTTAGCTTTAGGATTAGGGCTAGGGCTAGGTTTATGGTTAGCTTTAGGATTAGGGCTGGGATAGAGCTTGGGCTAGGTATAGGTTTAAGGTTAGTGTTTGGGTTAGGGCTAGGGCTAGGGCTAGGGTTAGGATTACGGTTAGGGCTAGGGCTAGCTTTAGGGTTAGTGTGAGGGTTAGGGCTAGGGCTAGGTCTAGGGGTAGGTCTAGCTTTAGGGTTAGGGTTTGGGTTACGGCTAGGGCTATAGTTAGGTTTAGGGTTAGGGTTAGGGTTAGAGCTAGGCCTATGATTAGGGTTAGGTTTAGGGTTAGCTTTTGGGCTAGGCTAGCGTTAGCTTTAGGTTTAGGGTTAGGGTTAGGGCTAGTGTTAGTTTTAGCGCTAGGGTTATGGTTCGGGCTAGGGTTAGGTTTAGGGCTGGGGCTAAGTTTAGGTTTAGGGTTAGGGTTATGGTTAGGTTTAGTGCTAGGGTTAGCATTAAGGATAGCGTAAGGGTTAGGGTTATGGCTAGGGCTAGGGCTAGGGCTAGGGTTAGGGTTAGGGTTATTATTAGGGTTAAAATTAGGAGTAGGGCTAGGTTTAGGGTTAGGGTTATGGTTAGGGCTAGGGCTAGGGCTAGGGTTTGGGTTACGGTTAGGATTAGGGTTAAAATTAGGAGTAGGGCTAGGTTTAGGGTTAGGGTTATGGTTAGGGCTAGGGCTAGGGCTAGGGTTTGGGTTACGGTTAGGGCTAGGGCTAGGTTTATGGTTAGTGTAAGGGTAAGGGCTAGGGCTAGGTTAGGGGTAGATCTAGTGTTAGGGTTAGGGTTTGTGTTAGGGCTAGGGCTATAGTTAGATTAGGGTGAGGGTTAGAGCTAGGGCTAGGGTTAGGTTTAGGGTTAAGGCTAGCGTTAGGGTTAGGGCTAGGTTTTGGGTACGGTCTAGGGTTAGGTTTAGGGCTAGGGCTAGGTTTAGGGATAGGGTTAGGGTTAGGGTTAGGTTTAGTGCTAGGGTTAGCATTATGGTTAGTGTAAGGGTTAGGATTATTGCTAGGGCTAGGGCTAGGTCTAGGGTTAGGTCTACGGTTAGGGTTAGGTTTTGGGCTAGGAATAGCGTTAGGTTTAGGTTTAGGGTTTGGGTTAGTGCTAGGGTTAGGTTAGGGCTAGTGTTAGGATACAGTCTAGGGTTAGGTTAAGCCTAGGGTTAGGGTTAGGGCTAGGGTTAGGGCTAGTGCTAGGGTTAGGGTTAGGGTTAGTGCTAGGGCTAGCATTAGGGTTAGGTTTAGTGTTAGGGCTAGGATTAGGTTTAGGGTTAGCGCTAGGGTTAGGGTTTGGGATGGGGCTATGGGTAGGGGTAGGGCTAGGATTAGGGTTACAGTTAGGGCTAGGGCTTGGGTTATGGTTAGGGTTAGGTTTAAGGCTAGGGCTAGCACTAGGGCTAGGTCTAGGCTTAGTGTTACGGTTAGGGTTTGGGTTAGGGCTAGGGCTATAGTTAGGTTTAGGTTTAGGGATTGGGTTAGAGGTAGGCCTAGGTTTAGGTTTAGGGTTAGGGTTAGGTTTTGGTTAGGGCTAGGTTTAGGGTTAGGGTTAGAGGTAGGGTTAGGGCTAGGGTTAGTGCTTCTTCTAGGGTTAGGGTTAGCGTTATGCCTAGGGCTAGCATTAGGGTTAGGTTTAGGGCTAGTGCTAGGATTAACTTTAGGAATATTGCTAGGGTTAGGGTTAGGGACACGGATATATCTAGGGCTTGGGCTAGGGCTAGGGTTACGGTTAGGGCAAGGGCTTGAGTTATGATTAGCGTTAGGTTTAGTGCTAGGGCTAGCGTTAGGGCTAGGTTTAGGGTTAGGGTTTGGGTTAGAGCTAGGGTTATAGTTAGGGTTAGGTTTAGTGTTAGAGCTAGGGCACAGCTTAGGGTTAAGTTTAGTGTTACGTTTTGTGCTAGTGCTAGTTTTTGGTTTTGGGTTAGGTTTAGGGTTAGGGCTAGGGTTATGGTTAGGGCTAGGTTTAGGGTAAGGGCTAGAGTTAGGGTTACGGTTAGGGTTAGGTTTAGTGCTAGGGTTAGGGTTATGTCTAGGGTTAGGGGTAGGGCTAGGTCTAGGGCTTGGGCTAGGGCTAGGGTTAGGGTTAGGGTTAGGGTTAGGGCTAGGGCTAGGTTTAGGGTTAGGATTAGGATTAGGGTTAGGACTAGGGCTAGCATTAGGTTTAGATTTAGGGTTATCGTTAGGGCTAGGGTTAGGGTTAGGGCTAGGGCTAGACTAGGGCTAGGGCTAGGGCTAGCTTTAGGGTTAGGGTTAGTGTTAGGGCTAGCGCTAGTGTTAGGTATAGGGTTAGGGTTAGTGTTAGGGCTAGGGCTAGGGTTAGGGTCAGGGTTAAGTCTAGGGCTAGGGTTAAGATTAGGTTTAGAGTTCGGGCTATGGCTAGGTCTAGGCTTGTGTTTATGGTTAGGTTTAGGGTTAGTTCTAGGGATGGGTTAAGTCTAGGTTTAGTTTTAGGGCTAGGTTTAGGGTGAGGTCTAGGGCTAGGGCTTTGGTTATGGTTAGTGTTAGGGTTAGGGCTAGTGCTAGGCTAGGGCTAGAGGTAAGACTAGGGTTACTGTTAGTGATAGAGCTTGTATTAGGGTTAGTGTTAGGGTTAGGGCTAGGTTTAGTGTTAGAATTAGGGTTAGTGACATGGTTAGGGCTAGGGCTAAATTTTGATTAGGTTTAGTGTTAGGGCTAGGGTTAGGGTCAGGGCTAGGGTTAGGTCTAGTGGTAGGGCTCGGGCTCGGGTTGGGTTACGTTTAGGGTTAGGGCTAGGGCTATTGCTAGGTTTAAGGTTAGAGTTAGGGCTAGGGCTAGTTCTAGGTCTAGGTTTATGGTTAGGGTTAAGGTTAGTGTTAGTGTTAGGGTTAAGGTTAAGGCTTGGGTTAGTTTTAGGGCTAGGGTTAGGGTTAAATCTAGGGTAAGTTTTGGGCTAGGGTTTGGGTTAGGTCTAGGTTTAGGGCTTTGGTTAGGGTTTGTGTTAGGATTAGAGCTAGGGCTAGTGTTCGAGTTACGGTTAGATCTAGGGCTTGGATTAGGTATAGCATTAGGGCTCGTGTTGGGGTTAGGGTTAGGGCTAGGGCTATGGTTATGGTTAGTGCTAAGGTTTGGTTTAGGGCTAGGGTTTGGGCTAGGGCTAGGGTTAGGTTTAGGATTAGATCTAGGGCTAGGGTAGGGTTAGGGTTAGGGTTAGGCTTAGGGTTTCGTTTACGCTAGGGCTATAGTTAGGGTTAGGTTACGTTTAGAGCTAGGGCTAGGGCTAGGGCTAGAGTTTGGGTTAGGGTTAGGGTTAGTGTTAGGACTAGGGCTAGGGCCAGGTCCAGAGCTAGGATTAGGGTTAGGGTTAGGGTTAGGGCTAGGGCTAGTTTTAGGGTTAGGTTCTTGGCTAGGGCTAGGGCTATGGCTAGGGCTATGGTTAGGGTTAGGGTTAGGGTAAGGTTTAGGGCTAGGGCTAGGTCTAGGTTTTGGTTAGGTTTAGGGTTAGTACTAGGAGTAGCTTTAGGGTTAGGGTTAGCGTTAGGGCTAGGGTTAGGGCTACGGCTAGGGCTAGGTCTAGGGCTAGGGTTAAGGTTATGGTTATGGTTAGGGTTAGGGTTAGGGTTAGGGTTAGGGTTAGGGCTAGGGTTAGGGTTAGGGCTAGGGCTAGGGCTAGGGCTAGGGCTAGGGCTAGGTCTAGGTCTAGGTTTAGGGTTAGCGTTAGGGCTGAGCTTAGTCTTCTGGTTAGGGCCAGGGCCAGGGCTAGGTCTATGGCTAGGGTTAGGGTTAGGACAAGGGCTCAGGTTAGGGTAAGGGTTAGGGTAATGGTTAGGACTACAGCTAGTTCTAGGGCTGTTTTTAGGGTTAGGTTAGTGTTAGGTCTCGGGCTAGGGTTAGGGTTAGGGTTAGGGTTAGTGTTAGGGTTAGGGCTTAGGCTAGGGCTAGGGCTAGTGTTAGGGTGACGGTTAGGGCTAGGCCTTGGAGTAGGTTTAGGGTTAGGGCTAGGGTTGCGGTTAGTGTTAGGCCTAGGGCTAGGTTTAGGGTTAGGGTTAGTGTTAGGGTTTGGGATAGGATTACTGTTAGAGTTAGGGGTAGTGCTAGGTTTAGGTTAGGTTTAGGGCTAGTGTTAGGGTTAGGGCTAGGCCTAGGGCTAGGGCTATGGCTAGATTAGCATTATGGTTAGGGCTAGAGCTAGGTTTAGGATTAGTGTGAAGGTTAGGGCTACGGCTAGGTCTAGGATTAGGTTTAGGATTTGGGTTAGGGTTAGGGCTATATTTAGGGTTAGAGTTAGGGTTAGAGCTAGGCTGTGGTTAGGGTTCGGGTTAGGTTTTGGGCTAGCGCTAGCGTTAGGTTTGGGTTAGGTTTAGGCTTATGGCTAGGGTTAGTGTTAGGGCTAGGGCTTGGGTTAGGGTTAGGGTTAGGTTTAATGCTCGGGTTAGCGTTAGGGCTAGGTTTAAGGTTAGGGTTAGGGTTAGGGCTAGGGCTATGATTAGGGTTAGTGCTAGGGTAAGGTTTAGGGGTAGGGTTAGGGTGAGGGCTAAGGTTAGGTCTAGGGCTAGGGCCATGTTTAGGGTTAGGGTTAAGCTTAGGGTTTCGTTTAGGTCTAGGGCTATAGTTAGTGTCAGTTTTAGGTTTAGGGTTAGGGTTACCGTTAGGGTTAGGGTTAGGGTTAGGGTTAGGGTTAGGGTTAGGGTTAGGGTTAGGGCAAGGCTAGGTCTAGGGCTAGGGTTAGGGTTAGGGTTAGATTTAGGGCTAGGGCTATGGCTAGGGTTGGGTAATATTTAGGTTTAGGACTAGCGGTAGCGTTAGGGTTAGGTTTAGCGTTAGGTCTACGGTTAGGGCTAGGGCTAGGGCTATGGCTAGGGCTAGGGCTAGGGTTAGGGTTAGGGCTACGGCTAGGGTTAAGGTTAGGTTATGGTTAGGGCTAGGGCTAGCGTTATGTTTAGAGTTAAGGTTAGCGTTAGGGCTAGGGTAAGGGTTAGGGCTAGGGATAGAGTTAGGTCTAGGGCTAGGGCTAAATTTAGGGCTATGGTTAGCGTTAGGGCTAGGGCTAGAGCTGGGCTAGGGCTAGGGCTACCTTTAAGGTTAGGGTTAGGGTTAGGTTAGGGCTAGGTTTAGGGTCAGGGTAGGGCTAGGGCTACTGATAGGGTTGGGTAAGGTCTAGGTGTATGTTTAGGGTTAGGGTTAGTGTTAGGGCT
The DNA here is from genome assembly GCA_949820135.1 of Sylvilagus floridanus. Taxonomy (NCBI): domain Eukaryota; kingdom Metazoa; phylum Chordata; class Mammalia; order Lagomorpha; family Leporidae; genus Sylvilagus; species Sylvilagus floridanus. The sequence continues at coordinate 49,078,343 of OX463230.1, read as the reverse complement.
CGGGCTAGGGTTAGGTTTACATTTATGGTTAGGGTTACGGCTAGGGCTAGTCTAGCACTAGAGCTAGGACTATGGTTACGGTTAGGAATAGAGCTTGGATTAGGGTTAGTGTTAGGGCTAGGGTTAGGTTTAGGTTTAGTGTTAGGGTTAGGGCTAGGGCTAGGGTTAGGATTAGGTTTAGTGTTAGGGTTAGGGTTAGGGTCAGGGCTAGAGTTAGAGCTAGGGCTAGGGCTAGTGCTCGGGTTGGGTTAAGTTTTGGTTTAGGGCTAGGTCTAGGGTTAGGGTTAGGGTTAGGGCTAGTGCTATAGTTAGGTTTAGGGCTAGGGCTAGTTTTAGGGTTAGGGTTAGAGCTAGGGCTAGTTCTAGGTCTAGGTTTATGGTTAGTGTTAGTGTTAGGGTTAAGGTTAAGGCTAGGGTTAGTTTTAGGGCTAGGGTTAGGATGAGGTCCAGTGCTAGGGCATTGGTTAGGGTTTGCGTTATGATTAGGGCTAGGGCTAGTTTTAGAGTTATGGTTAGGTCTAGGGCTTGGATTAGGTATAGTATTACGGCTCGTGTTGGTGTTAGGGTTTGGGCTAGGGCTAGGGTTAGTGTTAGGGTTTTGGTTAGGGCTAGGGCTAGGGCTACGGTTAGTGCTAGGGTTAGGTTTAGGGCTAGGATTTGGGTTAGGACTAGGGTTAGTGTTAGGGTTAGATCTAGGGCTAGGGCTAGTGTTAGGGTTAGGTTTAGGCTTAGGGTTTCGTTTAGGGCTAGGGCTATAGTTAGAGTAAGGGTTAGGTTTAGAGCTAGGGCTGGTGCTAGGGCTAGGGTTAGGGTTAGGGTTAGTGTTAGGTCTAGGGCTAGCTCTAGAGCTAGGATTAGGTTTAGGGTTAGGGTTAGGGCTAGGGCTAGTTTTAGAGTTAGGTTCATGGCTAGGGCTATGGCTATGTCTAGGGCTATGGTTAGGGCTAGGGTTAGGGTTAGCGTTAGGTCTAGGGTTATGGCTAGGTCTAGGTCTAGGGCTAGGGCTAGGGCTAGGGTTAGGGTTAGGGTTAGGGTTAGGGTTAGGGCTAGGGTTAGGGTTAGGGTTAGGTTTATGGCTATGGCTAGGGCTATGGCAAGGGCTAGGGTTAGGGTTAGGGTTAGATTTAGGGCTAGGGTGGGTTAGGTTTAGGGTTAGGACTAGGGGTAGCGTTAGGGTTAGGGTTAGCGTTAGGGCTCGGGTTAGGGCTAGGGCTAGGTTTAGGCTTAGGTTAGGGTCAGGGCTAGGGCTAGTGTTAAGGTTAGGTTATGGTTAGGGCTAGGTCTAGCGTTATGTTTAGAGTTAAGGTTAGCGTTAGGGCTAGGGTAAGGGTTAGGGCTAGGGATAGAGTTAGGGCTAATGCTAGGGCTAACTTTAGTGTTAGTGTTAGGGTTAGGGCCAGGGCTAGGTTTAGGTTTAGGGTTAGGGCTAGGGCTACTGTTAGGGTTAGGCTTAGTGCTAGGGCTAGGGTTAGGGTTAGGGTTACGGCTAGGGTTACGGTTAGGGTTAGTGTTAGGGCTAGGGCTAGGCTTAGGGTTAGTGTTAGGGTTAGGGCTAGGATTAGGGTTAGAGTTTGGGGTGGGCAAAGTTTAGATTAGGGTTAGGGCTAGTGTTAGCGTTAGGGCTAGGGCTAGGGCTAGGGCTAGGGCTAGTTGTAGGCTAGATTAGCGTTATGGTTATTGCTCGGGCTAGTTTTAGGGTTAATGTGAAGGTTAGGGCTAGGGCTAGGTCTAGTGCTAGGATTAGGGTTAGGGTTAGGGTTATGGCTAGGGCTAGTTTTAGGGTTAGGTTCATGGCTAGGGCTAGGGCTATGTCTAGGGCTATGGTTAGGGTTAGGATTAGGGTTAGTTTTAGAGCTAGGTCTAGGGCTAGGACTAGGACTAGGGTTAGGGTTAGGTTTATTGCTAGTGCTAGGGCTATGGCTAGGGCTAGGGTTAGTGTTAGGGTTAGATTTAGGGCTAGGGCTATCGCTAGGGTTCAGTTAGGTTTATGGTTAGGACTAGGGCAAGCGTTAGGGTTAGGGTTAGCGTTAGGACTAGGGTTAGGGCTAGGGCTAGGTCTAGGGCTAGGGCTAGGGCTAGGGTTAGGGTTAGGGTTAGGGTTAGGGCTAGGGCTAGGGTTAGGGTTAGGTTTATGGCTTTGGCTAGGGCTATGGCTAGTACTAGGGTTAGGGTTAGGGTTAGATTTAGGGCTAGGGTTGGGTTAGGTTTAGGGTTAGGACTAGGGGTAGCATTAGGGTTAGGGTTAGCGTTAGGGCTCGGGTAAGGGCTAGGGCTAGGTTTAGGCTTAGGGTTAGGGTTCAGGCTAGGGCTAGGGCTAGGTCTAGGGCTAGGTCTAGGGTTAGGGTTAGGTTTAGATTTAGGGCTAGGGCTAGGGCTAGGTTTGGGTTATGTTTAGGGTTATGACTAGCGGTAGCGTTAGGGTTAGGTTTAGCGTTAGGTCTAGGGTTAAGGCTAGGGCTAGGGCTAGGGCTAGTGTTAGGGTTAGGGTTAGGGTTAGGGCTACGGCTAGGTCTAGGTCTAGGTTTAGGCTTAGGTTAGGGTTAGGGCTAGGGCTAGTGTTAAGGTTAGGTTATTATTAGGGCTAGTGCTAGCGTTATGTTTAGAGTTAGGGTTAGCGTTAGGGCTCGGGTAAGGGTTAGGGCTAGGGCTAGTGTTAAGGTTAGGTTATGGTTAGGGCTAGTGCTAGCGTTATGTTTAGAGTTAGGGTTAGCGTTAGGGCTCGGGTAAGGGTTAGGGCTAGGGATAGAGTTAGGGCTAATGCTAGGGCTAACTTTAGGGTTAGTGTTAGGGTTAGGCCAGGGCTAGGGTTAGGTTTAGGGTTAGGGCTAGGGCAACTGTTAGGGTTAGGCTTAGGGCTAGGGCTAGGGTTAGGGCTAGGTCTAGAGCTAGGGCTAGTGTTAGGGTTAGAGTTAGAGTTAGGGTCAGAGCTAGGCTATTGTTAGGGTTCGGGTTAGGTTTTGGGCTAGAGCTAGTGTTAGTTTTGGGTTAGGGTTAGGCTTAGGGCTAGGGTTAGGGTTAGGGCTAGGGTTAGGGTACGGGCTACGATTAGGGTTACGGCTAGGGCTAGGGCTAGGTCTAGGGCTAGATTAGCGTTATGGTTAGGGCTAGGGTTAGGTTTAGAGTTAGTGTGAAGGTTATGGCTAGGGCTAGGTCTAGGGTTAGGGTTAGGGTTAGGGTTAGGGTTAGGGTTAGGGCTAAGGCTAGGGTCAGGGTTAGTTTTATGGCTAGGGCTAGGGCTATGGCTAGGTTAGTTAGGTTTAGGGTTAGATTTATGGCCAGGGCTAGGGCTACGGTTGGGTTAGGTTTAGGGTTAGAACTAGGGGTAGCGTTAGGTTTAGGGTTAGCGTTAGGGCTAGGGTTAGGGCTTGGGCTAGGGCTAGGTCTTGGATTAGGGTTAGGGTTAGGATTAGGGTTAGGTTTAGGGTTAGGGTTATGGCTATGGCTAGGTCTTGGACTAGGTTTAGGCTTAGGGTTAGGGTTACGGCTCGGGCTAGGGTTAAGGTTAGGTTTAGAGTTCAGGCTAGGTCTTGCATTAGGTTTAGAGTTAGGGTTAGCGTTAGGGCTAGGGTTAGTGTTAGGGCTAGGGCTGGACATAGGGCTAGGGCTAGGGGTAGCTTTAGGGTTAGGGTTAGGGCTAGGGCTAGGTTTAGGTTTAGGTTTACGGTTAGGGCTAGGGCTACTGATAGGGTTAGGGTTAGGTCTAGGGCTAGGTTTAGGGTTAGTGTTAGTGTTATGGCTCGGGCTAGGGTTAGGTTTACGTTTAGGGTTAGGTTTACTGCTAGGGCTAGGCTACGGCTAGAGCTAGGACTAGGGTTACGGTTAGGGATATTGCTTGGATTAGGGTTAGTGTTAGGGTTAGGGCTAGGTCTGGAGTTAGGATTATTTTTAGTGTTAGGGGTAGGTTTAGGGTCAGGGCTAGGGTTAGTGCTAGGGGTAGGGCTAGGGGTAGGGCTAGGGCTCGGGTTGGGTTAAGTTTAGGTTTAGGGCTAGGGCTAGGGTTAGGGTTAGGGTTAGGGCTAGTACTACGGTTAGGGTTAGGGTTAGGGCCAGTTCTAGGTCTAGGTATGTTTAGGGTTCAGGTTAGCGTTAGTGTTAGGGTTAAGGTTAAGGCTAGGGTTAGTTTTAGGGCTAGGGTTAGGGTGAGGTCTAGGGCTACGGCTTTGGTTATGGTTTGCGTTATGATTAGGGCTAGGGCTAGTGTTAGAGTTATGGTTAGGTCTAGGGCTTGGATTAGGTATAGTATTATGGCTCGTGTTGGTGTTAGGGTTAGGGCTAGAGCTAGGGTTAGTGTTAGGGTTTTGGTTAGGGCTAGTGCTAGGGCTACGGTTAGTGCTAGGGTTAGGTTTAGGGCTAGGGTTTTGGTTAGAACTAGGGTTAGTGTTTGGGTTAGATCTAGGGCTAGGGCTAGTGTTAGGGTTAGGATTAGGCTTAGGGTTTTGTTTAGGGCTAGGGCTATAGTTAGGGTTAGGGTTAGGGTTAGGGCTACTTTTAGGGTTAGGTTCATGGCTAGGGCTAGGGCTAGGGTTTGGTTAGGTTAAGGATTAGGACTAGGGGTAGCTTTAGGGTTAGTGTTAGTGTTAGGGCTAGGGTTAGGGCTAGGGCTTTGGCTAGGGCTAGGGTTAAGTTTATGTTTATGGTTAGTGTTAGTGTTAGGGTTAGGTCTAGGGCTAGGGTTAGGGCTAGGGCTAGGGCTAGGTTTAGGGTTAGCATTAGGTCTGGGTTAGGCTTTGGGTAGAGCCATGGCCAGGGCTAGGTCTAGGGCTAGTGTTAGGGTTAGGACTAGGGTTCGGGTTAGGGTAAGGGTTAGGGCTACAGATAGGTCTAGGGCTATTTTTAGGGTTAGGGTTAATGTTAGGGCTCGGGCTAGGGTTAGGGTTAGTGCTAGTGTTAGTGTTAGGGCTAGGGCTAGCATTAGGTTTAAAGTTAGGATTAGCTTTAGGGCTAGGGTAGGGTTAGGTCTAGGGCTAGGCTAGGGCTCGGGCTAGGGCTAGGGTTACGGTTACGGTTAGGGTTAGGGTTAGGGTTAGGGTTCGGGTTAGTGCTAGCGTTTGGATTAGGGCTAGGGTTATTTTTAGGGCTAGAGTTAGGGTTAGGGTGAGATCTAGGGCTGGGGCTTTTTGTTGGGTTAGCATTAGTATTTGCGCTAGGGCTAGTGTTAGTGTGACGGTTAGGGTTAGGGCTTGTGTTAGGGTTAGGGTTAGGGCTAGTGTTGGGGTTAGGGTTAGGACTCGGGCTAGGGTTAGTGTTAGGGTTAGGGCTAGGATTAGGGTTAGGGTTAGTGTTAGGGCTAGGTTTAGGGTTTTGGCTAGGGTTTGGGCTAGGAATAGGGCTAGGGCTAGGGTTGGGTTACGTTTAGGGTTAGGTTTAGGGTTAGGGTTAGGGGTACGGGTAGTCTAGGGCTAGGTTTAGTGTTAGGGTTAGTGTTAGGGCTCGTGCCAGGTTTAGGGTTAGGCATTGTGTTAGGGTTAGGGCTAAGGAAAGCGTTAGGTTTAGAGTTAGGCTTAGCGTTAGGGCTAGGGTTAGGGTTAGGGCTAGGGCTAGGCTAGGGCTACGGGTTAGGGTTAGGGTTACGGTTAGGGTTAGGGATTGGATTAGAGTTAGGTTTAGAGCTAGGGCTAGGGTTAGTGTTAGGGTTACTGTTAGGGCTAGGGCTAGCGTTAGGGTTAGGGTTAGGGTTACTGTTAGGGCTAGGGTTAGGGTTTTGCCTAGGGTTAGGGCTACGGATAGGGCTAGGGCTAGGGTTGGGTTAAGTTTAGGGTTACGTCTAGGGCTAGTGTTAGGGTTAGGTTTAGGGCTAGGGCGATGGTTTGTGTTATTATAGGGTTTATTATAGGGTTATTATAGGGCTAAGGTTAGGGTTAGTGTTAGGCCTAGGGTTAAGGTTAGTTTTAGGGTTAGGGCTAGGGCTAGTGTTACGTTTAGGGTTAGGGCTATGTTTAGGTTTAGGGTTAGGGTTAGGTTAGGGCTACAGTTAGGGTTAGGGTTAGGGTTAGTGCTAGTGTTAGGGTTAGGGCTAGGGCCTGGGCTTGGTCTAGGGTAGGGTTAGGGTTTAGGCTAGGGCTCGGGTTAGTGTTAGGTTTAGGGCTAGGGCTAGGTTTTGGGTTAGGGTTAGGGGTAGGGCTTGGACTAGGGTTAGGGTTAGGGTATAGGTTAGGCCTAGCGCTATGTTTAAGGTTAGTGAAGGGTTAGGTTTAGGGCTCTGGTTAGGGTTAGTGTTAGCTTTAGGTCTAGGTTTAGGTCTAGGTCTAAGATTAGGGTTAGTGTTAGGGCTAGGCCTAGGGCCAGGGTTAGGGTTAGTGTTAGGGTTAGGGTTCCAGATAGGGTTATTGTTAGGTTTTGGTTTATGGTTAGGTCTAGGTTTAGGGCCAGGGCGAGGGCTAGCATTAGGTATAGGCCTAGGGCTAGGGTTAGATATAGGGCTAGGGCTAGGGTTAGGGTTAGGGTTTGGGTTAGGGCTAGGGCTATGGTTAGGGTTAGTGCTAGGGTAGGGTTAGCATTAGGGTTAGGGCTAGAACTAGGGTTAGGGTTAGGGTTAGGGCTAGGGCTAGTGTTAGGGCTAGGTTTAGGGCTAGGGCTAGGGCTAGGGTTATGGTTAGGTATAGGGCTAATGTTAACGCTGGGGCTAGGGTTAGTGTTAGGGTTATGGCTAGGGCTAGGGTTAGAGTGAGGTTTAGGGTTAGGGCTAGGGCTAGGGCTTGGGTTAGGGTTAGGTTTAGGGTTATGTTTAGGGCTAGGGTTAGGGTTAGGTGGTAAGTTTATGGATAGGGCTAAATCTAGGGCTAGTGTTAGGGTTAGGGTTTGGGTTGTAGTTGGGCTTGGGGTTGGGGTGTAGGTTAGGTTTAGGGCAACGTCTAGGGCTTGGGGTAGGTTTCTGGTTAGGGCTAGGGTTTGGTGTAGGGTTAGGGTTAGGGCTAGGGCTAGGGTCAGCGTTATTGTTAGGGTTAGGGCTAGGGCTAGGGTTAGGTTTAGGGTTAGGGCTAGGGCTAGGTTTAGGTTTATGGTTGGGGTTGGGATTGGGTTGGGGTTTGGGTTTGGGTTGGTGTTGGGGTTAGGTTTATGTTTAGTCTTAGGGCTAGGACTAGGGTTTGGTTAAGGTTATGGCTAGGGATAGGGTAGAGTTAGGGTTAGGGCTTGGGCTAGGTTTAGGGTTAGCTTTAGGGTTGTGCTAGGGTTAGGTTTAGGTTTAGGTTTAGGGTTAGGTATAGGTTCAGGTTTAGGGTTAGGTCTAGGGTTAGGGTTAGGTTTAGGGTTAGTGCTAGGAGTTGGGTTAGAGTTAGTGGTAGGGCTAGGGTTATGGTTATGGCTAGGGTTGGGTAAAGGAAGGGTCAGGTTTAGGGCTTCGGTTAGGGTATGGTTTAGGGTTAGGATTAGGGCTAGGTTTAGGGTTTAGGGTTAGGGCTAGAGCTTGGGCTAGGGCTAGGGTTAGGTTTAGGGATTGGGTTATTGTTAGCGTTAGGGTTAGGGTTAGGGCTATGTCTAAGGCTAGGGCTAGGACTAGGGCTAGGCTTAGGGTTAGGGCTAGGGCTAGCGCTAGGGCTATGTTTAGTGTTAGTTTTAGCTTTAGGGCTAGTGCTAGGGTTAGGTCTAGTGTTAGGGTTAGGGCTAGGGTTAGGCTTAGGATTAGTGCTAGGGCTAGGGCTAGGGTAGGTTTAGGGTTAGGATTAGCTTTAGGGCTAGGGCTACGGTTAGGGTTAGGGTTTGGTTCTGGCTATGGTTAGGGTTAGGGTTAGCGTCAGGACTAGGGCTAGCGTTAGGGTTAGAACTAGGGCTAGGGCTAGGGCTAGGGCTCAGGTTACGGATAGGTTTAGGTAGGGTTAGTGCTAGAGTAGGGTTAGGGCTAGGGTTAGTTTTAGGCTTAGGGTTAGGGTTAGGTTGAGGTCTAGGTCTTGGATTAGGGTTAGGGTTAGGGTTAGTGCTACGGTTCTGGTTCGTGTTAGGGCTATGGCTAAGGTTAGGGTTAGGTTTAGGTCTAGCGCTTAGATTAGGGTTATGTTTAGGGCTATGGTTTGGGTTGGAGTTAGGGCTACTGCTAGGGTTATATTTACGTTTAGGGCTAGGGCTAGGTTTATGGTTAGGGTTAGCATTAGGGTTAGTTCTAGTGCTAGGTCTAGGTCTAGGTTTAGGGTTAGTTTTTGGGGTAGGGCTAAGGCTATAGTTAGGGTTAGGATTAGTGTTAGAGCTTGGGCTAGAGTTAGGGTTAGGGCTAGGGTTATGGTTAGGTTTTGGGCTAGGGCTCCGTTAGGTTTAGGGTTAGGATTAGGGCTACGGTTAGTGTTAGGTTACGGTTAGGGTTAGGGTTAGAGCTAGGGCTCAGCTAGGTTTAGGTTTAGGGTATGGGTTAGGCCCAGGGCTATGGTTAGGTTTAATGATAGGGTTAGGTTTAGGGCTCCGGTTAGGGTTAGTGTTATGGCTAGGGCTTGGGCTAGGGTTAGGGTTAGGGTTACGGCTAGGCGTAGGCCTAGGGTTAGGTCTAGGTTTAGGTCTAGGTCTCTGGTTTGTTAGGGTTAGGGTTAGGGCAAGGGCTAGGTTTAGGGTTAGTGTTAGAGTTAGTGCTAGGCCTAGGGCTAGAGTTAGGGATAGGTTTAGGGTTAGGGTTAGGTTAAGGAGTAGGGTTAGGGTTATGGTTAGGGCTAGGGCCAGGGCTAGGTCTAGGGTTAGGGTTATGGCAAGGGCTCATGTCAGGGGTAGGGTTAGGGCTAGGGCTAGAGTTAGGGTTAGGTTTAGGGTTAGGGCTAGGGCTACGGTTACATTTAGGGTTTGAGTTAGGCCTAGGGCTATATTAGGGTAAGTGCTAGGGTTAGGGTTAGGGCTAGGGCTGGGGGTAGGGTTAGGGTTATGGTTAAGGCTTGGGCTAGGGCTTGGGTTAAGGTTAGCTTTACGGCTAAGGTTAGGGTTAGGGTTAGGCTACGGGTAGGGGTAGGGTCAGGTTTAGGGTTAGGATTAGGGTTAGGGATATGGTTATTGTTAGGGTTAGTTATAGAGTTAGGAGTAGAGCTAAGGATAGGGCTGGGGCTAGGTTTGGGTAAGGTTTAGGGCTAGGGCTAGGGCTAGGCCTAGGGTTATGTTTAGGTTTAGGACTAGGGCTACGGCTAGGGCTAGGGCTAGGGTTAGTGTTATGGTTAGGGTTAGGGATAGGGTTAATGTTAGACTTAAGCTTAGCATTATGGCTAGTGCTAAGGATAGGGCTGGGGCTAGGGTTAGGGTTAGGTTTAGGGTTACAGTTAGGATTAGAGCTCGGGCTAGGGCTAGGTCTAGGGTTAGGGTTTGGGGTAGGGTTAGGGTTAGGGTAGGTCTAGGTTTAGGGTTACGGTTAGGATTAGAGCTCGGGCTAGGGCTAGGTCTAGGGTTAGGGTTTGGGGTAGGGTTAGGGTTAGGGTTAGGTCTAGGTTTAGGGATAGGGTTAGGGCTAGGGTTAGGGATAGGTTTAGGGTTAGGGTTACGGCTAGGGTTTGGTTTGGTCTATGATAAGGGTTAGGGTTAGGGTTAGTGTTAGGGTTCATTTAGGTCTAGGGTTAGGGATAGGGTTAGGGCTAGGGCCAGGGATAGGTTTAGGGTTAGGGTTAGGGCTAGGACTAGGGTTAAGTCTAGGGTTAGGGTTATGGCTAGGGTTAGGGTTAGGGTTAGGTTTAGGGTTAGGGTTAGGTTTATCGCTAGGGCTAGGGATAGGCTTAGGGTTAGGTTTAGGGCTAGGGCTTGGGTTAAGTCTAGGCTTAGGTTTAGGGTTAGGGTTAGGGTTAGGGCTAGTGCTAGGGTTGGCATTAGAGCTAGGGCTAGTGTTAGGGCTAGGGCTAGGGTTACGATTAGGGTTAGGGATAGGGTTAGTTCTAGGGTTAGGGTTAGGTCTAGGTTTATGATTAGTACTAGGGTTAGGGTTAGGGTTTAGGTTAGGGCTAGGGCTTTGGTTATAGTTAGAGTTTGAGTTAGGTTTTGGGTTAGTTTTAGGGTTAGAATTAGGGCTAGGGTTAGGGTTAGGGTTAGGGCTAGGTCTCGGGTTAGGGCTAGGGTTAGGGCTAGGGCTATGGTTATGGTTAGTGTTAGGTTTAGTCTAGGGCTAGGGCTAGGGCTAGGGTTAGGGTTAGGGCTAGGGTTAGGGTTAGTGTTAGGACTGGGGCTAGAGTTAGGGTTATATTTAGGGCTAGGGCCAGGGCTAGGGCTACGGCTCAGGATAGGGTTAGGGTTAGGGATAGTGTTAGGTCTGGGCTAGAGTTAGGGTTAGGGTTAAGTCTAGGGCTAGTGTTAGAGTTAGGGTTAGGGCTAGGGCTCTTGCTATGGTAAGGGTTAGGGTTAGGGATAGGGTTAGGGTTAGGGTTAGGGTTAGGTTTAGTGTTAGGGCTAGAGCTAGGGCTAGTGCTAGGTTAGGGTTAGGATTAGGTTTAGGGTTAGGACTAGGGCTAGTGTTAGTGTTAGGATTAGGGCTTTGGCTAGGGCTAGGATTATGGCCAGGTCTAGGGTTAGGTCTAGGGTTAGGGTGAGTGTTAGGGCTAGGGCTAGTGTTAGGGTTAGGCTTAGCGCTAGGGGTTGGTCTATTGTTAGGGTTAGGGTAATGTTAGGGTTAGGGTTTGGGCTAGGGTTGTGTTTAGGGCTAGTGTTAGGGTTAGTGTTAGGTCTAGGGCTAGGGCTAGGGTTAGGGTTTGCGTTAGTATTTGGTCTAGGTCTAGGCTTAGTGTTAGAGTTAGGGCTAGGGCTTGGAATAGGTTTAGGGTTAGGTCAAGGGCTAAGGCTAGGGTTAGGGATAATGTTAGTTTAGGGGTAGGGCTAGGTTTAGGGTTAGGGATAGGTTAGGTTTAGAGTTAGGTTTAGGGTTATGGTTAGGGTTAGGGCGAGGGTTAGGGCAAACCTAGGGCCAGGGTTACGGTTATGGTTAGGGTTAGGGCTAGAGCTAGGATTAGGGTTTGGTTTAGAGTTAGGGTTAGGGTTGGGTTTAGGACTACGGCTATTGCTAGGGTTAGGGATAGTGTTAGTTAGCGGCAAGCACTAGGGTTAGGGTTAGGGTTAGGGCTAGGGTTAGGGTTAGGGCAAGGGTTATGGCAAAGCTAGGGCTGAGGTTAAGGTTAGGATTAGGGTTAGGGCTAGGGCTAGAATTAGGGTTAGGGTTAGGGCTAGGTCTATCATTATGGTTAGGGCTTAGGGCTAGGTTTAGGGTTAGGGCTAGGTTTGGGGCTAGGGTTGGGGTAAGTGTTAGGATTAGGAATAGGTCTAGGGTTAGGGTTAGTGTTAGGATTAGTGCTAGGGTTAGGGTTTGGGTCGTGTTAGGGTTAGGGCTAGGACTAGGACTAGCGCTATGGCTAGGGTTAAGTTTAGGGTTTAGGTTAGGGCTAGGGCTATGGTTAGGGTTATGGTTAGAGCTAGGTTTGGATTAGAGTTAGGGTTAGTTCTAGGGCTAGGTTTAGGGTTAGGGTTAGGCCTAGGGCCAGGGCTAGGTGTAGGGTTAGTGTTAGGGTTAGGGCTAGGGCTATGGTTAGGGTTAGAGTTAGGGTTAGGGCTAGGTCTAGGGTTAGGGTTAGAGTTTGGGTTAGTTCTAGGGCTAGGGCTTGGGTTAGGGTTAGGGTTTAGTTTGGGCTAGGGCTATGGTTAGGGTTAGGGCTAGTTTTAGGGCTAGGGCTTGGGTTACGACTAGGGGAAGGGTTAGGGTTATGGCTAGTGTTGGTGTTAGGGTTAGGATTAGGTCTAGGGCTAGGGATAGGGCTACTGCTCGGGCTAAGGTTAGGGTTAGGGTTAGTGTTAATGTTAGGCCTGGGGCTAGAGTTAGGGTTATGGCTATATCTAGGGCTAGGGTTAGGGTTAGGTTTATGGCTATGGCTAGGGCTAGGCGTGGGTTAAGGTTAGTGTTAGATTTAGGGATAGGGCTAGGGTTAGGTTCAGGGTGTGGGTTACTGTTAGGGCTAGGGTTAGGGTTTGGGTTAGAGTTGTGGTTTGGGGTGGAGTTATGTATGAGTTTCGGGTTAGTGTTAGGGTTAGGGTTAGCGTTAAGGTTAAGTTTAGGGCTAGGGCTCGGGTTTGGTTTAGGGTTATGGCTAGGGCTAGGGTTAGCGTTAGGGTTATGATTTGGGCTAGGGTTAAGGCTATGGTTAGTGTTAGGTTTAGGGTTAAGGTTAGGGTTGTGGCTTGGGTTGGGTTGCGGTTGGGGTTAGGTTTAGGGTTAGGGATAGGTCTATTGCTAGGGCTAGGGTTAGGGATAGGATTAGGGCTGGGCTAGGGTTAGGGTTGGGGCTAGGGCTAGGGTTAGGGTTAGGGCTAGGGCTAGGGCTAGGGCTAGTGTTAGGGCTAGGGTTAGGGTTAGGGTTAGTGTCAGGGTTAGGGCTAGGTCTAGGGTTAGGGTTATTGTTAGGTCTAGTGTTCAGGTTTGTGTTAGGATTAGGGCTAGGGCTAGGGTTAGCATTAGGGTTATGCTTAGGGCTAGGCCTAGGGCTAGGGTAGGGTTAGTGTTAGGGTTAGGGTTAGGGTTAGGGTTAGGGTTAGGGTTAGGGTTAGGGTTAGGGTTAGGGTTAGGTTTAGGGTTAGGGTTTGGGCTAGGGCTAGGTTTATGGTTAGGGTTAGGGCTAGGGTAGGGTTAGGCTTAGGGTTAGGGTTAGGATTAGGGCTAGGCCTTGGGCTACGGTTAGGGTTAGGTTTAGGGTTAGGGATAGGATTATTGTTAGGGTTACGGTTAGGGTTAGTGCTAGGGCTAGGGCTAGGTTTAGGTTTAGGGCTAGGACTAGGGTTAGATTTAGGGCTAGGTCTACGGTTAGGGTTAGGACTAGGGATATGGTTAGGTTTAGTGCTAGGGTTAGGGTTATTGCTAGTGTTAGGTTTAGGGCTGTGGTTAGGCTTAGGGTTAGGTCTAGGGCAAGGTTAAGTTTATGGCTATTGCTAGGGCTAGGTGTGGGTTAAGGTTAGTGTTAGATTTAGGGATAGGGTTAGGGTTCGGTTCAGGGTGTGGGTTACTGTTAGGGCTAGCTTTAGGGTTAGGGTTAGGGTTGTGGTTTGGGGTGGAGTTGGCATGGGTTTCAGGTTAGTTTTAGGGTTAGTGCTAGGGTTATTGTTAGGGTTAGTTTTAGGGCTAGGGTTAGGGTTATGTCTAGGGCTAGGTTTATGTCTAGGGTTAGGGTTAGGGTTAGGGCTAGGGCTGGGGTTAGGGTTAGGTTTAAGATTAGGATTAGGGTTAGGGCTAGGGTTAGGGTTAGTGTTAGGGTTAGGGATAGGGTTATTGTTAGGGTTAGGTTTATCATCAGGGCTATGCCTAGGACTAGGGCTAGGGCTACGGTTAGGGTTAGGTTTATGTCTAGTGTTAGTGTTAGGGTTATGGCTAGGGCTAGGGATAGGTCTAGGGATATATTAGGGTTAGGGCTAGGGCTAAGGTTAGTGTTAGGGTTAGGGTTAGGTCTATGGCAAGGGTTAGGGTTACGGTTAGGACTACGGCATGGCTAGTGCTAGGGTTAGGTTTAGGGTTAGTGCTAGGGTTAGGGTTAGGGCTAGGGTTAGTGTTAGTTCTAGGGTTAGGGTTAGGTCTAGGGCTAGGGCTAGGGTTAGGGTTAGGGTTAGGGTTAGGGTTAGGATTAGGGTTAGGATAAGTTCTAGGGCTAGGGCTAGGTTTAGCGGTAGGGTTAGGGTTAGGGTTATTGCTATGGTTAGGGTTAGGTTTACGGCTAGGGCTAGGCGTAGGTTAAGGTTACTGTTAGGCTTTGGGCTAGAGCTAGGGTTAATTTTAGGATGTGGGTTAAGGTTAGGACTATGGTTAGCGGTAGTTTAATTTTGTGGTTTGGGGTGGCGTTGGGGTTGGGTTTGGGGTTAAGGTTAGGGTTAGGGTTAGATTTAAGGTTAGGGTTAGGGCTAGCCCTTGATTTGGTTTATGGTTAAAGTTAGGTCTAGGGCTAGGGTTAGCGTAAGGGTTAGTGTTAGGGTTAGGGCTAGGGCTAGGGTTAGGTTTAGGTTTAGGGTTAGGGCTAGGACCAGGGTTTGGGTTGGTTTTGGGGTTGGGTTTGGGTTTTGGGTTGCGATTTGGTTTAGGTTTAGGGTTAGGGTTAGGTCTATGGCTAGGGCTAGGTTTAGGGTTAGGATTAGGACTAGGGCTAGGGTTAGTTTTGGAGCTAGGGCTAGTGTTAGGTTTAGGGTTAGGGCTAGGGCTAGGGTTAGGTTTAGGGCTACGGTTAGGGTTACAGTTAGGTCTAGGTCTAGGTCTAGGGTTAGCGTTAGTGTTAGGTTTATGGCTAGGTTTAGGGTATGGGCTACTTTTATGTTTAGGGCTAGGACTCATGTTTGGGTTAGGTTTAGGGCTAGGGCTAGGGTTAGCCTTAGGTTTAGTTACGTTTAGCGTTAGGGTTAGTGTTAGGGATAGGGTTAGGGTGTTAGGGCTAGGGCTAGGGCTAACGCTAAGTTTAGGGTTAGTTTTTGTGTTAGGGCTAGGGCTATCATAAGTTTTAGGGTTAGGGTTAGCATTAGGGCTAGGGTTAGATTTAGGGCTAGGGTTAGGGTACGGGCTTGGTTTATGGTTAAGGGCTGGGTTAGGGTTAGGTTACGGTTAGGGCTAGGGCTAGGGTTAGGGCTAGGGTTAGGTTTAGGTTTAGGATTATGTTTAGTCCTAGGGCGAGTATTAGGTCTAAGGTTAGGTTACGGTTAAGGCTAGAGCTAGGGTTAGGGTTATTGTTAGGGTTAAGGCTAGGGTTAGGTCTAGGGTTAGGTTTAGGGTTAGGGTTAGGGTTAGGAGTAGGGTTAGTGTTAGGGTTAGGTTTAGGGTTAGGGTTAGGGCTAGTGCTAGGGCTAGGGCTAAGTTTAGGGTTAGGGTTTAGTTAGGATAGGGCTATGGTTAGGGTGAGGGTTAGAGTTAGGGCTAGGGCTAGGGCTAGGGTTAGGGTTAGGGTTAGGTTTTTTTTTAGGGTTAGGGTTAGGGTTATGGTCAGAGCTATGACTAGGACTAGGCCTAGGGCTAGGGTTAGGGTTAGTGTTATGACTAGGGTAGCGCTAAGGCTAGGTTTAGTGTTAGGGTTAGGGTTATGGCTAGGGCTACGGTTAGGGTTAGAAAAAGTGTTAGGGCTAGGGCTAGGGTTACGTTTAATGTTAGGGATAGGGCTAGTGCTAGGGTGAGGGTTCGGTCTAGGGTTAGTTTTAGGGCTAGGGGTAGGGTGATTTCTAGGACTAGGGCTTCGGTTAGGATTTGCATTAGGATTAGGCCTAGGGCTAGGGTTAGGGTTAGGGCTAGGGCTAGGCTTGGATTAGGGTTAGGGTTAGGGCTAGGGCTAGGGCTAGGGTTAGGGTTAGGGCTATGGCCATGGTTAGGGTTAGTGTTAGTGTTAGGGTTAGGGCTAGGGTTAGGGTTAGGTTTAGGGATAGGTTTATTGTTAGGATTATGGTTATGGTCAGGGCTAGGACAAGGATTAGGGCTAAGGCAAGGTTTAGGGTTAGGGTTATGTCAAGTGCTAGGGCTAGGGCTAGGGTTATGTTTAGGCTTAGGTCTAGGGCTAGTCCTAGGGCTAGGGTTAGTGTTAGGGTTAGGGTTAGGTCTAGGGTTAGGGTTAGGTTTACGGTTAGAACTACGGCATGGCTAAGGCTAGGGTTAAGGTTAGGGTTAGGGTGGAGCTAGGTTTAGGGTCATGGCTTGGTTTAGGGTTAGGATTAGGGTTAGGGTTAGGGTTGGAGTTTGTGTTAGGGTTAGGGCTAGGGCTAGTGCTCAGGCTATTGTTAGGGTTAGGATTAGTCCTAGGGCTAGGGTTAGGACTAGGGCTAGGGTTAGGCTTATGTCTAGGGTTGGGGTTAGTGTTAGGGTTCGGCCTAGGGCTAGGGCTAGGGCTATTGCTCAGGCTAGGCTTTGGGTTGGGGTTAGTGTTACGGCTGTGGATAGAGTTAGGGTTAGGGCTAGGGCTAGGTTTTGGTTTCTGTTTATGGCTAAGCATAGGGTTAGGTTTAGGGTTGTTGTTTGGGGTGGAGTTGGGCTTGGGTTTCGTGTTAGGGTTAGGGTTAATGTTAAGGTTAAGGTTAGTGCTAGGACTCGGGTTAGGGTTAGTTTTAGGGCTTGGGCTAGAGTTAGGGTTAGGGTTAGTGTTAGGGCTTGGGCTAGGCTAGGATTTGTGTTAGGTTTAGGGGTAGGGCTAGGGTTAGGGTTAGGGTTGTGGCTGGGGTTGGGTTTGGCGTTGGGGTTGTGGTTGGGCTTAGATTTAGGGTTAGGTTTAGGTCTATGGCTAGGTCTAGTGTTAGGGATAGGATTAAGGCTACGGCTAGGGTTAGGGTTGGGGCTATGGCTAGGGTTAGGGCTAGGGTTAGATTTAGGGCTAGGTCAAGTGTTAGGGCTAAGGCTAGGGGTAGGGTTAGGGTTTGGGTTAGGGCTAGGGCTAAGGTTAGGGTTAGGGTTAGAGCTAGGTTTAGGGTTATTGTTAGGGTTAGGGTTAGGGTTAGTTCTAGCGTTAGGGTTAGGATTAGGGTTAGAGCTAGGGCCAGTGCTAGGTCTAGGGTTACGATTATGTTTAGGGGTAGTTCTAGGGCTAGGGTTAGGGTTATTGTTATGGTTAATGCTAGGGCTAGGGATAGTTTTAGGGTTATGGTTGGGGTTGTGGTTGGGTTTGGGGTTGGATTTGGCGTTCGCGTAGGGTTTAGGGTTAAGGTTCGGGTTAGGTCTAGGGCGAGGGCTAGGGTTAGGTCTAGGTCTAGGGCTAGGGTTAGTGTTAGGGTTAGGGCTAGGGCTAGGTTTAGGTTTAGGGCTAGGCCTAGGGCTAGGTTTATGGTTAGGGTTAGGGATAGGGTTTTGGCTTGGTCTATGGCTAGGTTGAGGGTTAGGTTTAGGGCTACGGCTCAGGTTTGGGTTAGGGTTAGGGTTAGGTCTAGGGTTAGCATTGGGGTTAGGGTTATGGCTAGGACTAGGTTTAGGGCTAGGGTCAGAGCTAGGTTAGGTTTAGGATTAGGGTTGTGTTTGGGCTTGGGTTTGGGTTTGGGTTTGGGGTTGTGCTGGGTTTTGGTTTAGGGTTACAGTTAGGTCTAGGGCTAGGGCTTGTGTTAGGGTTAGTGTGAGGGCTAGGGCTAGTGTTAGAGTTGCATCTAGGGCTAGGGTTAGGGTTAGGGTTATGGCTAGGTCTAGGTCTAGGCTTAGGGCTAGGGTTAAGTTTATGGTTAGGGTTAGGGTTAGGGCTAGGGCTAGGGCTAGGGTTAAGTTTAGGATTAGGGCTAGGGCTTAGATTAGTGTTAATGTTAAGGTTAGAGCTAGGCCTAGGGTTAGGGTTAATGTTAGGCTTAAGGTTAGGGATAGGGTTATTTTTAGTGTTAGGGTTAGTTTTAGTGCTAGGGCTAGGGCTGGGGCTAGGGCTAGGTTTAGGTTTAGGGCTAGTTCTAGGATTAGGGTTAAGGTTTTGGTTAGGACTAGGGCAATGGTTAGGGTTAATGTTAGGGTTAGTGTCAGGGCTAGGGTTAGGTTTAGGGGTAGGGTAGGGCTATGGCTAGGTTTAGGGTTAGGGCTAGGGCTTAGGTTAGGGTTAGGGCTAGGTCTGTGTTTAGGGTTAGTGTTTGGAGTAAGACTAGGGCTATGGTTAGTGTTAGGTCTAGGGTTAGGGTTAGGGTTAGGGTAGGGTTAGGTCTAGGGCTAGGTTTAGGGTTAGGTTTAGGGTTAGGATTAGGACTAGCACTAGGATACGCTTAGGTTAGGGTTAGGGTTAGGGTTAGGGTTAGGGTTAGGGTTAGGGTTAGGATTAGTGCTAGGGTTAGGGTTAGGGGTAGGTTATGGTTAGTGCTAGGATTAGGGTTAGGGCTAAGGCTAGGATTAGGGTTAGGGTTTGGGTTAGGGCTAGGACTATGATTAGGATTAGGGTTGCAGCTAGGTTTTGTGTTATGGTTAGGGTTAGGGCTAGGGTTAGGATTAGGGTTAGGGTTAGGGCTAGAGCTAGGGCTAGGTCTAGGGTTAGGTTTAGGGTTATGGCTAGGGTTATGGCTAGGGCTAAGTTTAGGGTTAGATTTTCGATTAGTGCTAGGGTTAGGGTTAGGGGTAGGTTATGGTTAGGGCTACGGCTAGGGCTAGGGCTAGGTTTAGGTTTAGTGTTATGGCTAAGGCTAGGGCTAGGCTAGATTTATGGTTAGGGTTAGGGCTTGGGTGAGGGCTAGGGCTAGGGTTAGTGTTAGGTTTATGGGTAGGGCTAAGACTAGGGTTGGAATTACGAATAGGACTCCGGCATGACTTGGCTAGGTTTAGGTTTAGGGTAAGTGCTAGGGTTAGGATTAGTGCTAGGGTTGATTTTTAGGGCTAGGTTAGGATTAGGGTTATGTATAGGGCTAGGGCTAGTGTTAGGGTTAGTGTAGGATAAGGGCTAGGGCTAGAGCTATGGTTAGTGGTAGGGTTAGGGTTAGGGTTAGTGCTAGGGTTAGGGCTCGGGCTAGGATTAGGGTTAGGGTTAAGGCTAGGGCAAGGGCTTGTGTTAAGTCTTGGGCTAGGGCTAGTGTTAGGGTTCGGGCTAGGGCTAGGGTTAGGTTTCGGGTTGGCTTAGGACTAGGGCTATGGTTAGGGTTAGTGCTAGGGATAGGGTTAGGGTTAGGGTTAGTTCTAGTGCTAGGGCTTGGTTTGGGGCTAGGGCTAGGGTTAGGGGTAGGGTTAAGGCTAGGGCGAAATCTAGGTTTAGGTCTAAGGTTAAGGTTAGGTTTAGGATTAGGGTTAGGCCTAGGGCTAGGGTTAAGTTTAGAGTTAGGGCTAGGGCTAGGGTTAGAGTTGGTGTTAGGTTGGGGTATGGTTATGGCTAGGTTTAAGGTTAGGTTAAGGTTAGGGATAGGGTTATTTTTAGGGTTAGTGTTAGGGTTAGGGCTAGGGCTAGGGCTAGAGCTAGGTTTAGGTTTAGGTTTATGGCTAGGGCTAGGGTAGGGTTAGGGTTAGGGCTAGGGCTAGGGCTACGTCTAGGGTTAGGGCTAGGTTTAGTGTTATTGTTAGGATTAGGGTTAAGGCTAGGGCTAGGGTTAAGTTTAGAGTTAGTGCTAGGGCTAGGGTTAGGGTTAGTGTTAGGGTTAGTGCTATGGTTAGGGCTAGTTTTAGGGTTAGGTTAAGGTTAGGGATAGGGTTATTTTTAGGGTTAGTGTTAGGGTTAGGGCTTGGGTTAGGGCTAGGGCTAGAGCTAGGTTTAGGTTTAAGTTTAGGTCTAGGTCTAGGGTTAGGGTTAGGGCAAGGTCTAGGTTTAGTGTTAGGGTTTGGCTTAGGACTAGGGCTATGCTTAGGGTTAGTGCTAGCGTTAGGATTAGAGCTAGGGTTAGGTTTAGGGCTAGGGTTATGGATAGGGTTTTGTCTAGGCCTAGGATTTAGGGCTAGGGTTAGGGTTAGGGTTAGGATTAGGACTAGGGCTAGGGTTAGTGTTATGGTTAGGGTTTGGGTTAGTATTAGTGCTACGGTTAGGTTTAGGGCTAGGGTTTGGTTTAGGGCTAGGACAAGGGTTAGTGCTAAGTCTAGGGTTTTGGTTAGCGTTTGGTTAGGGCTAGGCTATGGTTAGGGTTAGGGTTACAGCTATGGCTCAGGTTTCGGTTAGGGATAGGTCATGTCTACTGTTAGGGTTGCGGCTAGTGCTAGGGTTAGGGTTTGGGTTAGGGTTAGGGCTAGGGCTAGGTCTAGGGTTAGGTCTAGGTTTAGAATTAGGGTTAGGGTTTTGGTAGGGTTAGTGTTAGGGCTAGTGCTAGCGTTAGGTTTAGGGTTAAGGTTAAGGATAGGGTTATTTTTAGTGTTAGGTTTAGGGTTAGGTCTAGGGCTAGGGCTAGGGCTAGGTTTAGGGTTAGGGTTAGGGCTAGGGCTAGTGTTAGGGTTAGGGCTAGGTCTATTTTACTTTTAGGGTTTGTGTTAGGACTAGGGCTATGGTTAGGGTTAATGCTAGGGTTAGGTTTAGGGTTAGGGTTAGGCTTAGGGCTAGGGCTAGGCCTAGGGCTAGGTTTACGGATAGGGCTAGGGCTAGAAAAGGGTAGGGCTAGTTCTAGGGTTAGGGTTATGGTTTGGGTTTGGACTAGGGCTATGGTTAGGGTTAGTGGTAGGGTTAGGATTAGTGTTAGCGTTATGCCTAGAGCTAGGGCTAGGGCTAGGGTTATGGTTAGGATTAAAACTAGGCCTAGGGTAAGGGTTAGGTTAGGGTTAGGATTAGTGCTAGGGTTAATTTTAGGGCTATGGTTAGTGTTAGGGCTAGGACTACAGTTAGGGCTATGGCTAGGGGTAGGGTTAGGGTTTGGGTTATGGCTAGGGCTATGGTTAGGGTTAAGTTTTGGAACTAGGTTTCGGGTTAGGTTTAGGGTTAGGGTTAAGGCTAGGGTTAGGGTTAGGTCTAGGGCTAGGGCCAGCATTAGGTTTAAGGTTAGGGTTAGGGTTAGGTTTAGGTCTAGGTTAGGGTCTAGGTTTAGGGCTAGGTTTAGGGCTAGCGTTAGGGCTATGGCTATGGTTAGGGTTAGTGTTACGGTTAGGGTAGGCCTAGGACTAGGTTCAGGGTTAGGGTTAGGTTTCATAATAGGGTTAATGTTAGGGTTAGGGTTAGGGTTAGGTTTAGGGCTAGTGCTAGGGCTAGGGCTAGGGCTAGGGCTAGGGTTATGGTTAGGGCTGTGTCTAGGGTTAGGGTTAGGGTTTGGGTTAGGACTAGGGCTATGTTTATTGTTAGTGCTAGGGTTAGGGTTAGGGCTAGGGTTAGGGTTAGGGCTCGGTTTAGGGTTATGGTTAGGTCTAGCACCAGGGCAAGTTTTACAGTTAGGGGTAGTATTAGGACTAGGGCTAGGGTTAGGGTTAGGTTTAGGATTAGGATTAGTGCTAGGCTTAGGGTGAGGGCTAGGGTTAGGTTTAGGGCTAGGGCTAGTCCTAGGGCTTGGTTTAGTTTTAGGGCTTGGGTTAGGGCTAAGGCTATGATTAGGGTTAGTGTTAGAGCTAGGTTTAGGCTTAGGTTTAGGGTTAGGGTTAGTGCTAGGTTTAGGTTTAGGGTTAGGTTTTGGGCTAGGCCAGGGCTAGGTATAGAGTTAGGGTACGTTTAGGGCTAGTGCTAGGTTTGGGGTTAGGTTTAGGGTTTGTGCTAGGGCTAGGGTTAGGTTTAGGGTTGTGGTTGGGGTTAGGTTTGGGGTTGGGTTTGGCGTTTGGTTTTGGTTTAGGGTTAGTGTTAGGTCTAGGGCTAGGGCTAGGGTTAGTTTTAGGGTTAGGGTTAGGGCTAGGGTTAGGGTTGGGTGTAGGACTAGATATGGGTTAGGGTTAAGGCTAGGGCTAGGGCTAGGGTTACTGCTAGGGTTCGGGTTAGGGTTACTGTTAGGGCTAGGGCTAAGGTTAGGGTTAGGATTAGTATTTGGGCTAGGGCTAGCGTTAGGTTTAGGATTAAGGTTAGGATTAGGGCTAGGGTTACGGTTAGGGCTAGGGTTCGGGTATGGGCTTGCGTTAGGGTTAGGGCTAGGTTTAGGGTTAGGGTCTGAGTTAGGGCTAGGGTTAGGGTTAGGATTAAGTTTAGGCCTAAGGCTAGGGTTAGGTTTAGTGTTAGTTTTAGGGTTAGGGCTAGGGCTAAGGCTAGGTTTAGTGTTAGGGTTAAGGTTAGGGCTAGGGTTAGGTTTAGGGTTAGGCTTAGGGCTAGGGCTAGGACTAGGGTTAGGGCTAGGTTAAGTGTTAGTGTTAGGTATAGGGCTATGGCTAGGGCTATGGTTATGGTTAGGGTTAGGTCTAGGTTTAGGGTTAGTGTTAGAGCTAGTGTTAGGTTTAGGGTTAGGGCTAGGGCTAATGTTAGGGTTAGGGTTAGGGTTTGTGCTATGGTTAGGGTTAGGGCTGGGGCTAGGGCTAGGACTAGAGCTAGGGTTAGGGTTTATGGTTAGTGTTTTGGCTAGGGCTAGGGCTAGGGTTAGGATTAAATTTAGGGTTTTTTTAGGATTTAGTGTTTTTTTTTTTATGATTAAGCGTTAGGGTTGGTTTTCGGGTTAGGGTTAGGGTTAGGGTTGTTGTTTTGGTTGTTCTTCGGGTTAGGGTTATGTTAGGGTTTGGGCTAGGTTAGGGCTAGGGTTAGGGTTAGCGTTAGGGCTAGGTCTTGGGCTAGGTTTAGCTTTAGGGTTAGGGTTAGGTTTAGGGCTAGGGCTGGGGTGGGGCTAGGGTTAGGATTACTGTTAGGGCTAGGGTTAGGGTTAGGGCTAGGGCTAGGGTTAGGTTTAGGGTTATTGTTAGGGCGAGGGTTATGTTTAATTTTTGGTTAGGGTTAGGTTTAGGTCTAGGGCTAGGGTTAGGGTTAGTGTTATGGTTAGGGCTAGGGCTAGGTTAGGGTTAGGGTTAGTGTTAGGGTTAGGATTATTTTTATGATTAGTGCTAGGGCTAGTGTTCAGGTTTGTGTTAGGTTAGGGTTAGGGTCAATCTTAATGTTAGTGTTAGGATTTGGTTTAGTTTTTGGGTTAAGGCTTGGCTTAGGTTTATGTTAAGGCAAGCATTAGATTAGAGCTATGGCTAGGTTTATTTTTAAGATTAGGGTTCGTGCTAGGATTAGGGTTAATGTTCGGGCTAGGTTTAGGATTAGGGTTAGCGTTACGGCTAGGCTTCGTGTTGGGCTTAGGGCTTTGGGTAGTTTCAGAATTGGGTTAGGGTTTGGTTTAGGGTAGGGCTCGTGTTATGATTAGGGCAATGGTTCGGATTAGGATTAGGTTCAGGGCTAAGGATAGGGTTAAGTTTAGGGTTAGGTATGTGTCTAAGGTGAGGCTTATGATTATGGGTAAGGCTAGTGCTAGCGCTAGTGATAGACTTAGGGTTAGGGTTGGTCTAGGATTAGAGTTAGGAGTAGGGTTAGGCTTTGGGCTAGGGTTAATGTTAGTTCTTGAGCTAGGGTTTTAGTTAGCATTACGGCTTTGGTTAGGGTTACGGTTAGCGTTAGGGCTTAGTTAGGATTAGGGTTAGGTCTAGGGTTAGGCTTAGGTTTATTGTTAGGGGTAGGGTTACGGTGAGTTTTAGGGTTGGAGTTAGGGTTAAGTCTAGATTTATGGTAAAGACTTGCGTTAGCACTAAGGATAGAGTTGGGTGGAGCTAGTGTTAGTTTTAGGGTTAGGGTTAGGACTAGGCTTAGGTTTAGGGTTTGAGCTAGGGTTAGGGTTAGGGTTAGAGCTTGGGGAAGTGTTAGGGTTAGGTTTAGGGTTAGGGCAAGGTTTAGGGTTAGTTTTAGGGCTAGAATCAGGGTTAGCATTATGGCTAGATTTAGGGTTAGTTTTAGCGTTAGGGCTATTGTTAGGGTGAGTTTACGGTTAGGTTTAGGATTATGGTTAGGGTTAGGTTTAGGGCTAGTGTTATTTTTAAGGCTAGATTTAGGATTAGGGTTAGTGTTAAGTTTAGCTGTAAGGTTAGAATAGTGTTAGGGCTAGGTATATGTCTAAGTCTAGTGTTAAGATTAGGGCAAAACCTAGTGCTAGGGCTCAGGTTATGTTACGGAGTAGTATATGGCTAATGTTAGGATTAGGCTTAGGGCTAGGCCTAGTTCTAGGACTATGGTTAAGTTTAGTTGTTGGGCTAGTGTTAGTGTTAGTGCTAGTATTAGGGATAGGGTTAGGGTTAGGGTTAGGGTTAGGGTTAGGGTTATGGTTAAGGCTAGATTTATGGTAAGGCCTAGCATTAGCACCAAGGCTAGTGTTAGGTTGGAGCTAGGGTTAGGGTTAGAGTTAAAGTAGGGTTAAGGTTTTTTCTTGGGTTAGGGTAAGGTCTAGGGCTACGGCTAAGACTAGAGTTACAATTAGGGTTAGGGCTAGTGCTAAGGCTAGTTCAAGGACTACAGTTAGGTTTAGGTGTATGGCTAGTGTTTGTGTTAGTACTAGGGTTAGGCATAGGGATAGGGTTATGGTTAGCCTTTGGGTTAAGGCTAGATTTTGGGTAAGGTCTAGCATTAGCACTAAGGCTACTGTTGGGTTAGAGCTAGCGTTAGGATTAAGGTTAGTGTTATGGTTATGGTTATTTCTTGATTTAGGTATAGGTCTAGTGCTAGGATTAGGGTTAAGGTTTTGGTTAGGACTAGGGTTATGGCTAGGGTTAGGTTTAGTGTTAGAGCTAGTTTTAGAGTTACTGTTTGGGCCAGAGCTAGGGCTAGGTTTAGGGTTAGGATTAGGGCTAGGGGTAGGGTTAGGGTTGGGGCTAGGGCTAGGATTAGGGTTAGGGTTAGGGCTAGGGCTAGGGCTAGGGTTAGTGCTAGGATTAGGGTTAGGGTTAGGGTTAGGGCTAGGGCTAAAGTTAGGGTTAGGGTTAGGTTTTGGGCTAGGGCTAGCGTTAGGTTTAGGGTTAGGGTTAGGGTGAGGTTTAGGTCTAGGTTTAGGGCTAGGGTTAGGATTAGGGGTAGGGGGTAGGGTTAGGGCTAGCGTTAGGGCTAGGGCTAGGGTTATGGTTAGTGTTAGGATTATAGTAGGCCTAGGGCTAGGTTTAGGGTTAGGGTTAGGTTTAGGAATAGGGTTAATTTTAGGGTTAGGGTTAGGTTTAGGGCTATGGCTACGGCTAGGGCTAGGTTTAGGGTTAGGGCTAGGTCTAGGGTTAGGGTTAGGGTTTGGGTTAGGACTAGGGCTATGTTTAGGCTTAGGTTTAGGGTTAGGGTTAGGGCTAGGGTTAAGGCTAGGGCTAGGGTTAGGGTTAGGGTTAGGGCTAGGGCTAGGTCTAGGGTTAGGATTGGGGTTGCGGTTGGTTTTGGGGTTCGGGTTGGCATTCAGATTAGGTTTAGGGTTAGGGTTAAGTCTAGGGCTAGGGCTAATGTTAAGTCTAGGGCTAGGGTAGGGTTAGGGCTAGGGCTAGGGCTTGGTTTGGGGCTAGGGCTAGGGTTAAGGTTAGGATTAGGGCTAGGTCTAGGTCTAGGGTTAAGGTTAGGTTTAGGATTAGGGTTAGGGCTAGGGCTAGGATTAAGTTTAGAGTTAGGGCTAGGGCTAGGGTTAGGGTTAGTGTTAGGGTTAGGGCTATGGTTAGGCCTTGCTTTAAGGTTAGGGTAAGGTTAGGGGTAGGGTTATTTTTAGAGTTAGTGTTAGGTTTAGGTTTAGGGCTAGGGCTAGGGTTTAGAGCTTAGTTTAGTTTTAGCTTTAGGGCTAGGGTTAGTGTTAGGGTGAGGGCTAGGTCTAGGGCTAGGGCTAGGGTTAGGGCTCGGTTTTGGGTTAGGGTTAGGATTAGGGTTAAGGCTGGGGCTTGGGTTAAGGTTAGAGTTAGGGCTGGGGCTAGGCTTAGGTTTATTGTTAGGGTTAGGGCTATGGTTAGGGCTGGGTTTAGGGTTAGGTTAAGGTTAGGGATTGGGTTCATTTTTAGGGTTAGTGTTAGTGTTAGGGCTTTTTGTTAGGGCTAGGGCTAGTGCTAGAGCTAGTTTTAGGTTTAGGTTTAGGGCTAGGTCTAGGGTTAGTGTTAGGGCAAGGTCTAGGTTTAGGGTTAGGGTTTGGCTTAGCACTAGGGTTATGCTTATGGTTAGTGCTAGTGTTATGGTTAGGGCTATTGTTAGGTTTAGGGCTAGGGTTATGGTTAGGGTTAGGTCTAGGGCTAGGGCTAGGGTTAGGGTTAGGGTTAGGATTAGGACTAGGGCTAAGGTTAGGGTTATGGTTAGGGTTAGGTTTAGTATTAGTGCTACGGTTAGGTTTAGGGCTAGGGTTAGGTTCTGGGCTAGGACAAGGGTTAGTGCTAAGGCTAGGGTTAGGGTTAGGGTTTTGGTTAGGTCTAGGACTATGGTTAGGGTTAGGTTTAGAGCTAGGTTCAGGGTTAGGTTTAGTTTTAGGGTTAGGTCTAGGGCTTAGGGTTACGGCTACGGCTCAGGTTTCAGTTAGGGTTAGGGCTAGGTCTCTTGTTAGGGTTGCGGCTATGGTTAGGGTTAGGTTTAGGGTTAGGGCTAGGGCTAGGGCTTGGGTTAGGACTAGGGTTAGGGTTAGGGTTAGCGTTAGGGTTTTGGTTAGTGTTAGGGTTAGGGGTAGGACTAGGGTTAAGGTTAGGGTTAAGATTAAGGATAGGGTTATTTTTAATATTAGATTTAGGGTTAGGGTTTTGACTAAGCTAGTGTTAGTGTTAGGGCTAGGTCTATTTTAGGGTTAGGGTTTGGGTTAGGACTAGGGCTATGGTTAGGCTTGTGCTAGGGTTAGGTTTAGTGTTAGGGTTATGTCTAGGGGTAGGGCTAGGGTTAGGTTTATGGTTAGGATTAGGACTAGGGCTAGGGTTAGGGTTAGGTTAGGGTTAGGATTAGTGCTAGGGTTAGGGTTAGGGCTAGGGTTAGGGTTAGGGCTAGGACTACAGTTAGGGCTAAGGCTAGGGTTAGGGTTAGGGTTTGGGTTATGGCTAGGGCTATGGTTAGGGTTAGGGTTGGAACTAGATTCGTGTTATGTTTAGGGTTAGGTTTAGGGCTAGGGTTGGGTTAGGGTTAGGGTTAGGTCTCTGGCCACGGCTAGTCTAAGTGAGGGTTAGGGTTAGGGCTAGGGCTAGGGCTCGGGCTAGGTTTTGGGTTAGTGTTATGGCTAGGGCTAGGGCTAGGGTTATGGTTAGGGTTAGAGCTAGTTCTAGTTCTAGGGTTAGGTTTAGTGTTAAGTCAGATTTAGAGCTAAGGCTAGGGTTGGGGTTACGGTTAGGAATACGGCATGGCTATGTCTTGGGTTAGGGTTAGGTTTAGTACTAGGGTTAGGGTTAGTGCTAGGGTTAGTGTTAGGGTTGGGGCTAGGGCTAAGGTTAGGTTTAGGGTTAGGGCTATGTCTAGGGTTAGGGTTTAGTTTGGGATTAGGGCTAGGTCTAGGGTTAGGGTTAGGGTTAGAGTTAGGGCTACAACTCAACTTTGGGTTAGGGTTAGGGCTACGGCTAGGGTTAGCATTAGGGTTAGGGTTAGGCCTAGGCCTAGGGTTATGGTTCAGGTTTTCTTTGGGCTTAGGTTTGGGGTTGGGGTTGGGGTTGGGATTAGGTTCAGTGTTAGGGTTAGGTCTAGGGCTATGTCTCATGTTAGCGTTAGGGTTAGGGCTAGGGCTAGAGTTAGGATTGCGGCTAAGACTAGGGTTAGTGTTAGGGCTAGGGCTAGGTCTAGGGTTAGGGCTAGGGTTAGGGTTGT
The DNA here is from genome assembly GCA_949820135.1 of Sylvilagus floridanus. Classification (NCBI taxonomy): domain Eukaryota; kingdom Metazoa; phylum Chordata; class Mammalia; order Lagomorpha; family Leporidae; genus Sylvilagus; species Sylvilagus floridanus. The sequence continues at coordinate 49,051,422 of OX463230.1, read as the reverse complement.
GGTTAGGGCTAGGACTAGGGTTAAGGTTAGGTTTAGGGCTAGTGCTAGGGTTAGGGTTAGTGTTAGGGTTAGAGCTAGGCCTAGGCCTAGTTTTAGGGATAGGGTTAATGTTAGGGATAGGGTTAATTTTAAGGTTAGGGTTAGGGCTATGGCTAGGTTTAGGGTTAGGGTTAGGTTTTGGGTTATGACTAGGGCTATGGTTAGGGTTAGTGTTAGGGTAGGGTTAGGGCTAGGGTTAGTTTTAGGGCTAGGGCTAGGTCTAGTTCTAGGTTTATGGTTAGTGCTAGGGCTAGGGTTAGGATTAGGGCTAGGTCTAGTGTTATGGTTAGGGTTTGGCTTAGGACTAGGGCTATAGTTAGGGTTAGTGCTAGGGTTAGGGTTAGGGTTAGATCTAGGGCTAGGGCTAGGGTTAGGGTTAGGATTATGACTAGGGCTAGGGTGATGGTTAGGGCTTTGGTTAGGGTTAGGATTAGTGCTAGGTTTAGGTTTAGAGTTAGGGTTAGTTTTAGGGTTAACGTTAAGTTTAGTGTTATGGCTTGGGCTCGGGTTTGGTTTAGGGTTAGGGCTTGGGCTAGGGTTATCATTAGGGTTAGGGTTAGGGCTAGGGCTTGGGCTAGGGTTAGGGTTAGGGCTAGAGCTAGGGTTAGGGTTAGTGTAAGGGTTAGGGTGGGGTTGTGTTTGTGGTTGGTGTTGCGGTTGTGGTTAGGTTTAGTGTTAGGATTATGTCTAGGGCTAGTGCTAGGTTTAGGGTTAGGATTAGGGCTAGGGGTAGGGTTAGGGTTGGAGCTAGGGCTAGGGCTAGGATTAGGGTTAGGGTTTGGCCTAGGGCTAGGGCTATGGTTAGTGCTAGGTTTAGGGTTAGGGTTAGGGCTAATGTTATGTTTAGGGTTAGGTTTTGGGTTTAGGGCTAGCGTTAGGTTTAGGGTTAGGGTTAGGGTTAGGTTTAGGTCTAGGTTTAGGGCTACGGTTAGGATTGGGGTAGGAGTATGGATAGTGCTATCGTTAGGGCTGGGGCTAGTGTTAGGGCTAGGGTTAGTGTTAGTGTTAGGGTTAGGGTAAGGTTAGGTTTAGGAATAGGGTTATTTTTAGGGTTAGGGTTAGGGTTAGGTTTAGGGCTAGGGGTAGGGCTAGGGCTAGGTTTAGGTTTAGGGCTAGGGCTGGGGTTAGGGTTAGGGCTAGGTCTAGGGTTAGGTTTAGCGTTTGGGTTAGGACTTGGGCTATGTTTAGGGTTAGTGCTAGGGTTAGGCTTAGGGCTAGGGTTAGGTTTAGGGCTATATTTAGGTTTATGGTTAGGTCTAGCACCAGGGCTAGTTTTAGCATTAGGGTTAGGATTATGACTAGGGCTAGGATTAGGGTTAGTGTCAGGATTATGACTAGGGCTAGGCTTATGATTAGGGCTAGGGTTAGGGTTAGGGTAGGGTTAGGATTAGTGCTAGTGTTAGGGTTTTGGCTATGGTTAGGTTTAGGGCTAGGACTAGTGCTAGGGCTAGGGCTAGGGTTATTGTTAGAGCTTGTGTTTGATTAGGACTAGGGTTGGGGTTAGGGTTAACGTTAGTGTTAAAGTTAGGTCTAATGTTAGGATTAGGGTTAGGGTTATGGTTTGTGTAAGATTAGGGCTAGTGTTAGAATTAGGGTAAGGTTAGGGTTAGGGTTTTTGTTAGGTCAGTGTTAATGTTAGTATTAAGGCTAGGTTTATGGTTAGGCTTAGGGCTAGGCTTTGCATTAGGTTAGTGTGAGGGCTAGGTTTAGGGTTAGGATTAGTGTTGCTGCTTGGCTTTGTTTATCCTTAGGTCTAGGTTTAGAGTAAGGGTTATGGGTAGTGTTAGAATTTGGGTTAGAGTTAGGGCTAAGAATAGGGTTAGTGTTAGGTTTAGGTATATGTCTAAGGCTAGGGTTATGTTAGGGCTAAGCCTAGTGCTGCGGCTAGTGATAGACTTAGGGTTGGGGTTAGGGTTGGTTTAGTGTTAGGGTTAGGGTTAATGTTAGAGTTAGGGTTAAGTCTTTGGTTAGGGTTAGGGCTAGGACTAGGCTTAGGGTTAGGGTTAGGTCTAGTGTCAGGGTTAGGGTTATGTTAGGGCTATTCTTCGTGCTAGAACTAGTGATAGACATATTGTTGGTGTTAGGGTTGGTTTAAAGTAAGAGTTATGTTTAGGATTTGGGCTAGTTTCTGGGCTTTTGTTAGTTTTAGGGCTGTTAGGGTTAGGGCAAGGTTAGAGTTAGAGCTAGTGTTATGATTAAGGCAAAGGTTAGGGTTTGGGTTAAATTTAGGTTTAGGGTATTTCTAGTGTTAGGATTGGCCCTAGGGTTATGGTTAGGGTTTTTGTTAGGTTTAGGGCTAGTGTTAGTTTTAGGGCTAGGTTTAGGGTTAAGGTTAAGGCTAGTCACATGTGTAGGCTTAGAGCTAGGGTTAGGGTTAAGGTTAGAGCTAGGGCCAGGTTAGCATTAGGTTTAGGGTTAGGGCTAGGTTTAGGGTTAGTGTTAGGTGTAGGGTCAGGGTTAGCATTATGGCTAGGGTTATGGTTAGGTTTAGGGCTAGGGTTAGGGCTATAGTTAGTTTGTTTTATAGTTAGTTATGGTTAGGGTCAGGGCTACTGTTATGGTAAGGGCTAGGGTTAACCTTAGGGTTAGGGTTAGGTTTAGAGGTATGTTTAGGGACAGGGTAAGGGCTAGCATTAGGGTTAGGGCTTAATTAGGTTTAGGGTTAGGGTTAAGGCTAGAGTTATGATTAGGTTTTGGGCTATGGTTAGGGATAGGGGTGGAGTTAGCTTTAGGTCTTAGGTTAGGGTTAGGGTTAGGGTTAGGTCTAGGTCTAGGGTTAGGGCTTTTGTTATGATTAGGGTTAGGGTTTGGATTATTGTTAAAGTTAGTGTTAGGGTTACTTCTAGTGTTAGGATTAGGGATAGGGTTAGGGTTAGTGTTTGTGTTAAGTTTAGGGCTAGTGTTCAGGCTAGGTTTAGGGTTAGATTTGGGGCTTGGTTTAGGGTTAGGTTAGGGCTAGTGTTAGTGTTAGGGCTAGGGTATTGTTAGTGTTAGCATTATGGCTATGGTTAGGGATAGGCTTAGTGCTAGGTTTAGGTTTAGGGTTAATTTATGGGTAGGGTTAGAATTTGAGTTAGGGTGTGGGTTAGGGATAGGGCTAGTGTTATGATTAGGGCTAGGGTCAGGATTGGAGTTAGAGTTAGGGCTAATGATAGGGTTAGTTTAGGTTTAGGTATATGTCTTTGGCTAGCGTGTTATTAGGGCTAAAGCTAGTGCAGTAGCTAGTGATAGATTTATGGTTAGGGTTAGAGTTGGTTTAGGGTTAGGGTTAGGGCTAGTCTTTGGGTTGGGGCTAAATTAGGGTTACGGTTAGGTTTAGGGCTAGTTTTAGGGTTATGGTTAGGGTTAGGTCTAGTGTAATGATTAGTCTAGGTTTTGGTTAGGGTTCCTGTTAGGGTTAGGGCTAGGGTTAGGGATAGAGTTAGGGTTAGGGCTAGTGTTGTGATTAGGCTAGGGTCAGGATTAGGTTTAGGGTTAGAGTTAGCTGTAGGGTTAGGGTTAAGGTTAGGGTTAGGTTTATGGCTAAGGCTAGATTTACGGTTAGGGCTAAGCCTAGTGCTAGGGCTAGTGATAGACTCAGGGTTGGTGTTTGGGTTGGTTTAGGGTAAGGGTAGCGTTAGTGTTAGGGTGTGGTTTAGGGTTAGTGCTGGGGTTAGGGTTAGGGTTAGGGTTAGACCTAGGGTTACAGTTAGGGTCAGGGCTAGGGTTAGAGTCAGGGTTAGGGCTAGGGATAAGTTTAGGGTTAATGTTATGGCTAAATTTAGGTTTAGGGTTAGGACTAGGTTTAGGGTTAGGGCTAGGGCTAGGGTTATTACTAGTATTGTGATTACGGCTAGAGTTAGCATTATGGTTAGTGTTAGTGTTATGGTTAGGTCTAGTGTTAAGATTAGGGCTAGTGTTAGTGTTATGGTTAGGTCTAGTGTTAAGATTAGGGCTAGTGTTAGTGTTAGGGCTCGGTTTATGTTTAGGGTTAGGGCTAGGCTTAGGGTTAGGGTTTGGGCTAGGTTTAGGGTTAGTGTTAGTGCTAGGACTAGTGTTAGGGAAAAGATTAGGTCTAGTGTTATGGTTAGGGTTAAGTTTAGGGTTTGGTTAGTGTTAGCATTAGGATAAGGGTTAGGTCTCGTGTTAGGATTAAGGATAGTGTTACTATTAGGGTTTGTGTTAGGATTAGGGCTAGTGTTATGTTAATGTTATAGCCAGGGTAGGTCTAAGGTTGTGGTTAGGTTTTGGGCTAGGCCTAGGGCTAGTGCTAGGGCTAGGGCTAGGGCTAGGGCTAGGTCTAGGTCTAGATTTATATTTAGAGTAGGGTTATGGTTAGGGTTAGGGCTGGTGTTGGGTTTATGCTTAGGGCTAGGGCTATGTCTAAGGCTATGGTTATGGTTAGGTGTAGGACTAGGGCTAGGGTTATGGTTAGGGCTTGGGTTTGGTTTTGTGTTAGGCCTAGTGCTAGTACTAGGGCTAGGTCTATATTAGGATTAGGTCTAGGGTTAAGGTTAGGCTTAGGGCTAGTTTTAGTGTTAGGGTTAGGGTTAGAGCTAGGTCTAGGTCTAGGTTTATAGTTAGGGTTATGGTAAGGACTAGGGCTAGGTCTTATGTCAGTTTTAGGGTAAGGGCTAGTGTTCGGGTTTGTTAGCACTAGGGCTAATTCTAAGGCTAGGTTTAGTTTTAAGGCCAAGACTAGGACTGGGGCTAGGGCTAGTATTAGTGTTACTTTTAGTGCTAGTGTTCATGTTAGTGCTAGGACTAGGGTTAGATTTAGGGTTAGGGTTACTATTAGGGCTAGTTTTAAAGTTAGGGTTAGGGCTAGGACTAAGTTTAGGGTTAGGACTAGGGCAAGGTCTAGGGTCAGGTTTAAGGTTAAGGCTTGGGTTTGGGATGGTGTAGGGCTTGTGCTAGGACTAGGGATAGGACAGGGTTAGGGCTAGGGTTAGGGTTTGGGCTAGGTCTAAGACTATTGTTATGGTTAAGACTTGGCCTAGGGCTAGGACTAGGACTAGGGTTAGGACTAGGACTAGGTCTCAGGCCAGGGCTAGGTTTAGGGCCAAGCCTAGGATAGGGGCTATGGCTCGGTTTAGGGTTAGAGTTAGGGCCAGGGCTAGTGTTAATATTAGGGCTAGGGTTAGGGCTAGCGTTAGGGATAGAGTTAGATTCTAGGCTAGTGTTATGATTACCTCTATGGCGAGTGTATGGTTAGGGTTAAGGTTAGTGTTAAGTTTTGGTCTAGTTTTAGGATTAGGGCTAGGGTTAGGGTTATGGTTTGCGTAAGGCTTAGGGCTAGTTTAGTTTTAGTGTTAGAGATAGTGCTAAGACTAGGCAAGGGTTAGGTTTAGGGTTAGAGATAGGGCTAGTCTAAGGCTAGCGTTAGGGTTAGTGTTTGGTTTAGGGTTAGTGTTAGTGCTATGACTAGGGTTAGGTTTATGGTTAGGGCTAGTGTTGTGAATCGGCTAGGGTCAAGATTAGGGTTATGGTTATGGTTAGGGTTACTGCTAGGGTTAGGTTTAGTGTTAGGCCTAGGGTGAGAGTTAGGGTTCGGGTTAGCACTAGGGTTAGGGTTAGGGCTATTGAATTGATTACAGCTAGGGTGAGGGTTTGGGTTAGTTTTAACGTTAGTGTTAGGTTTGTGTCTAGTCTTATGATTAGGGATAGAGTTAGGGTTATTGTTATGGTGTGGGCTAGGGTTAGGGTTGTGTTCGGTTAGGGCACGGTTTAGGGTTAGGGTTTGGACTAGGTTTATTGTTAGGGTTATGGCTACGGTTAGTCTTAGGGCTAGTGTTACCTTTATGGCTAAGATTATGGTTAGGGCTAATTTTTTTGTTAGAGCTAGGTTTAGGGTTAGAGTTAGTGTTAGGCTTAGGGTTAGGGTTAGTTCTAGGGCTAGAGTTTGGTTTAGGGTTTTGGGTTACTTTTATGATTATGCTAGTGTCACGATTGTGGTTAGGGTTAGTGTAACGGCCAGGGTTAGGGTTATGGTTAGCGATAGTCTATTTCTAAGGCTAGGGTTATGATTAGGACTAAGCCTAGTGATAGGGCTAGTGATAGACTTAGATTTGGTGTTAGGGTTGGTTTATGGTTTGGGTTAAGTCTAGTGTTAGGGTTACGACTCGGGGTAGGGTTAGGGTTAGGGTTAGGGCTAGGGTTAGGATGAGGGCTTGTGTTATGATTAGGATAGGGTTAGGATCAGCAATAGGGACTGGGTTAGGGCTAGGTTTAGGGTTAGGGTGAGGGCTAGGTCTATGTCTAAGGCTAGGGTTATGATTTGGGCTAAGCCTAGTGCTAATGCTAGATAGTCTTAGGGTTGGGGTTAGTGTTGGTTTAGGGTTAAGGTTTGGGTTAGGGCTACAGTTAGGGTTAGGAATAGTCTTGATTTGGTGTAAGGGTTAGGGCTAGAATGAGGGTTAAGTTTAGCATTAAGGCTAAGGTAAGTGTTAGGGTTAGGTCTAGGTTTAGGGTTATGGCTTGGTTAGGGCTAGTGTTATGGTTAGTGTTATGGTTAGGGTTAGTTTTTGTGTTAGGGTTAGTGCTAGTGTCAACGTTAGTGCTAGGTTTAGTGTTAGGGATAATGTTATAATTAAGACTAGGGTTATGATTAGGCTTAGGTTTAAGGTTAGGGCTAGGCATAGTGTTAGGTTTAGGGTTTGATTTAGTTTTAGGATTAGGGTTAGGGTTAGGGTTAGCACTAGTTATGAAGAGTGCTAGGATGAGGTTTAGGGTTAAGGTTAGTGTTAGGGTTAGGGTTATGGCTGTGGTTATGGCTTGGTTTAGGGTTAGGGTTAGCACTAGGTTTAGTGTTTGGGTTATGTTTAGGGTTAGGGTTATCGTTATGGCTAGATTTCTTGTTAGCATTAGGGTTAGGGCTAGGGTTAGGGTTAGGTTTAGGGTTAGGGTTAGCGCTATTGTTATGAAGATTGCTAGGATGAAGTTTAGGGTTAAGGTTAGTGTTAGGGTTAGGGTTATGGTTATGGCTTGGTTCATGGTTAGGGTTAGCGCTAGTTTTTGCGTTAGGGTAAAGGTTAGGGATAGGGTTAGTGTTAGTGTTAGGGTTAGGGCTAGTGTTAGGATGAGGACTATGTTTAGGGTTATGGTGTGGTCTAGGGTTAGCATTATGGTCTATGGATAGTGTTAGGGTAGGCGTTGGTCTAGTGTTAGGGTTAGGATTCGGGCTAGAGTTATGGGTAGTGTTAGGGCTAGGGTTAGGACTAGGCTTAGCTTTAGGGCTAAGGTTAGGGTTAGGGTTAGTGTTATGGCTAGTGTTATGATTATGCCTGGGTTATAGGTTAGGGCTAGTTTAGTTTTAGTGTTAGGGCTAGGTTTGCATCAGGGTTAGTGTTAGTGTTAGGGTTAGGGTTGGGCTAGGGCTAGGGTTAGGTTTAAGGCTAGGGCCATTATTAGGGTTAGGGTTAAGAATAGGGCTTCTTTTGAGTTAGGATTTGTGGTAGAAATAGGGCTAGGACTAGGTTTAATTTTTAGACCAGGACTAGGTCTAATGTCAGGGTTAATGTTAATGCTTGTTTTTGGGTTAGGTCCAGAGGTTTTCTAGGACTAGGATTAGGGCAAGGGTTAATGTTATGGTTAGGGCTAGCATTAGGGTTAGGGTTAGGGATATGGTCAGTGTTTGTATTAGGGTAGAGTTGGGTTAGGGTTAGGTTTAGAGTTAGCATTCGGGGTAGTGCTATGGTTAGGGTTAGGGTGGGCTTGTGCTAGAGTTGGGTTAGGGTAGGGATTTGTTTGGGACTAGGGTTCTTGTTGGGTAGTGCTATGTGTATGTCTAAGAGTAGGGTTATGATTAAGTCTTAGCCCAGTGCTAGGGTTCGTGATAGGCTTAGGTTATGGTTTAGGAATGGGGTTAGGGTTGGTTTAGGGCTAGTGTTTGGTTAGGGTTAGGGCTAGGTTTAGGGTTAGAGTTAGGGTGCAGGTTAGGCCTGGGTAAGGGTTAGGGCTAGTGTTATGATTAGGGCTAAGGTTAGCATTAGGTTATTTGTTATGGTGTGGTCTAGTGTTATTGTTAGGGCTAGCTTTAGGGTTATGGTTAGGTGTAGGTTAGGGTTAAATTTGTGCTAGGGTTTTGTTTAGTTTTAGAGGTAGGGCTAGGGTTAGGGTTAGGACTAGGGTTAGGGTGTGTGTTTTGACTAGTGTTAGGGTTAGGGTTAGGGCTAATGTTACAATTAGGGCTAGGGTTAGGATTAGGCTTAGGGATAGGGTTAGGGCTAGAGTTAGGGTTAGGATTAGGTTTAGGGTTCAGGTGAGTGTTAGTGCTAGGCTTAGGGTTAGGTTAGGGTTAGGTTAAGGGTGAGAGTTAGGGTCAGGATTACCGTTACGTCTAGTGTTAGGTTTAGGGCTAGGTTTAGAGTAGGTTGCATGTTAGAGCTAGGGTTAGGGTTACGGCTAGTGTTATGATTAGGGCTAGGGTTAGGGTTAGATTTTGTGTTTGGTTTAGTGCTAGTGTTAGTGTTAGGTTTATGGTTAGGGCTAGGTTTAAGGTGAGTGCTATGGTTAGGTTTAGCATTAGGGATAATGTTATAATTAAGACTAGTGTTAGGGTTAGGCTTAGTGTTAAGATCAGGGCTAGGGTTAGGATTAGGTTTAGGGTTAGTGTTAGGTTTAGGTTTAGGGTTAGGGTTTTGATTAACGCTAGTGTTATGATTAGTGTTAGTGTATGGTTATGGTTATGGGTATGGTTATGGCTTGGGTTAATGTTAGGGTAAGTGCTAGGTTTAGTTTTATGGTTAGGTTTCAGATTATGGTTAGGGTTAGGGCTAGGGCCATGGTTAGGTTTAGGTTTAAGGCTAGGGCTATGGATAGCTTTAGGTTTAGGGATAGACTATTTTTGAGTTAGGGATTGGGCTAGAATTAGGGCCAGGACTAGTTTTAGGGTTATGACTAGGGCTAGGTCTAGTGTCAGGGTTAGTGTTAATTCTTGGGTTTGGGTTAGGTCCAGGGGTAATTCTAGGACTAGGGCTAGGGCGAGGCATAATGTTAGGGTTAGGTCGAAGGTTAGGGTTAGGGTTAGCTTTAGGGTTAGGGTTAGGGTTAGGGTTAGGGATAGGGTTAGTGTTAGTGTGAGGGTTAGGGTTAGTGTTAGTGTTAGGGCTATGTTTAGGGTTATGGTTAGGTCTAGGTTTAACATTATGGTTAGGGCTAGGTTTAGCATTTTGGTTAGGGCTAGGGTTAGTGTTAGGGTAGGGGTTGGTCTAGTGTTAGGGTTAGGATTAGGGCTAGAGTTAGGGGTAGTGTTAGGGCTAGGATTAGGTTTTTGGCTCAGCTTTAGGGCTAGGGCTAGGTTTCGGGTTCGTGTTAGGGTTAGTGTTACAGCTAGTGTTATGATTAGGGCTAGGGTTAGGATTAGTGTTAGGTTTAGGGTTAGCATTAGGTTTATATCTAAGGCTAGGGTTTTGATTAGGGCTAAGACTAGTGCTAGGGCCAGTGATATACTTAGCGTTAGGGTTATGGTTGATTTAGGGTTGGGGTTAGGGTTAGGGCGAAGATTAGGGTTAGTTTTAGGGCTAGGTTTCATTTAATGTTATCGTTAGTGTTATGGGTAGTGTTAGGGTCAGGGTTAGGGATAGGTTCTTTGTTCGTGTTAGGGTTAGGGCTAGTGTTAGTGTTAGGGCTACTTTTAGTTTTATAGTTACTCCTAGGGTCAATTATTTTAGGGCTATGGTTATGGCTAGGATTAGGGTTAGGGCTAGGGTTATGTTTTGGGCTGGGGTTAGGGTTAGCTTTTTTGTTAGAGTTAGTGCTAGTGTTAATAGGGCTAGGTTTAGGTTTAAAGCTAGGCTTAGGGTTAGGGCTATGGTTAGTGTTAGTGTTATGGCTAATGTTATAATTAAGGCTATGTTTAGGTTTAGGTTTAGGGTTATGGTAAGGGCTTGGGTAAGGGTTAGATTTAGGGTTAGGGTTAGGGTTGGGGTTAGCACTAGTGTTCTGATTAGTGCTAGGTTTGGGTTATGGTTAGTGTTAGGGTTAGGGTTATGGCTTGGGTCAATTTTAGGGTTAGCATTAGGGCTCGGGTTAGTGTTAGAGTTAGTGTTAGGGCTAGGGTTAGTGTTAGTGTTAGGGTAGGGTTAGGTTTATGGTTTGCATTAGGGGTAGGGTTAGGTTTAGGGTTGTTAGGATTCGGGTTCCGATTAGGGCTAGGGTTATGTTTTTGGTTAGGTTAGTTAGAAGGTTAGTGTTAGTATTTGGGCTAGGGCTAGGGTTAGGGTTAATGTTAGGGCTAGGGTTATGGTTAGTGTTAGAGTTAGGGGTAGGTTTAGGGTAAGGTTCAGGGATATGGTTAGTGTTAATGTTAGGGTTATGGCTAGTGTTAGTGTTTGGGTTACTTTTACGGTTATAGTATGTCTAGGGTTATGGTTATGTTTAGGGCTAGCATTAGGGTTAGGGTTAGGTCTTGTGTTATGATTAGGCTAATGTTAGGATTAGGGATATGGGCAGGGTTAGGGTTAGGGTAAGGGTAAGGTCTATGTCTAAGGCTAGCGTTATTATTAGGGCTAAGCCTAGTGCTAGGGCTAGTAATAGGATTAGGTTTGGGTTTGCTGTTAGGGTTAGTATTGGTTTAGGGTTAGGGTTTGGATCAGGGTTGGGGCTAGGTTTATTGTTAGGGTTAGGACTAGGGTTAGGGTTAGTGCTAAGGGTTAGAGATAGGGTGCAGGTTAGGGCTAGGGTTAGATTTAGGGCTAATGTTAGTGTTAAGGCTCGGTTTAGGGTTATGGTTAGGTGTAGGCTTAGGGTGAGGTTTATGGCCTGTGTTAGTGTTAAGGATATGGCTAGTGCTAGGATTTGGGTTAGGGTTAGGGTTATGTTAATTGATAGGGCTAGGATGTTTGTTACAGGCAGTGTAGGGATTAGGGTGAGTGTTACGGCTAGGGTTATTTTTAGAGTTATTCTAGGGTTTGGTTTAGGCTTAGGGCTAGGGTTAGGGTTAGGGTTAGGGTTAGGCCTAGTGTTAGGGTTAGGGTTAGTGCTTGGCTTAGGGTTCGAGTTATGATTAGGATTAGGGTAGGATTAGGCTTAGGGTTAGGTTAGGGCTAGGGTTAGGGCTAGGGTTAGGTTTAGGGTTATGTTTAGGGCGACGGTTAGCGTTAGGGTTAGGTTTAGGGCGAGGATTAGGGTTAGAGTTAGGAGTATGGCTGAGGTTAGCGCTAGTGTTATGATTAAGGCTAGGGTGAGTGTTAGGTTTAGGGTTCAGGATAGTGTTAGCGTTAGGGTTAGTTTTAATGTTAGGGTTAGTGCTAGACTCAGAGTAAGGTTTTATGCTAGTATAGGGTTAGGGTTAGCACTAAGGTTAGGGTTAGGTTTGCCGTTAGGGTTAGAGTTAGAATTAGGGCTGGGGTTACTGTTAGTGTTAGTGTTAGTGTTAGGATTAGAGCTAGTGTTATTGTTAAGGCTAGGTTTTGGGTGAGATTAAGGGTTAAGTTTAATGTTAGGGTTAGGGCTGTGTTTAGGGTTAAGGTTGGTGTGAGGATTAGGGTTAGGGTTATAGTTATGTCTTATGTTAGGTTTAGGCTTAAGGTTAGGGCTAGGGCCTTGGTTTGGGCTAGTGTTATCATTAGGGCTAGGGCAAGGGTTAGTGTTAGGGCTAGGGTTAGAGTTGCAGTTTGGGTTAGGGCTAGGGTTAGTCTTAGGGCTAGTGTTGTGATTACAGCTAGGGCGAGGGTTAGGATTAAGGTCAAGTCTAGAGTTAGGGTTAGGTCTAATATTAGAATTAGGGTTAGGGTTAAAGATTGGGTTTGTGATAGGTTTAGGGCTAGAGATAGGGTTAGTTTTAGGACTAGGTTTAGGGCTAGGGTTAGGGTTAGGGTTAAGCTCCAGGGTAGGTCTAGGTTTAGGGGTAGGATTAGGGTGAGCGTTAGGGTTAGGGTTAGGGTTAGGGTTAGGGCTGGTGTTATGATTAGGGCTAGGGTTAGGGTTAGGTTCAGGGATAAGGTTAGTGTTAATGTTAGGGTTATGGCTAGTGTTAGTGTTTGGGCTACTTTTAGGGTTATAGTTACGTCTAGGGTTATGGTTATGTTTAGGGCTATTGTTAGGTTTAGGGTTAGGTCTTGTTTTATGATTAGGCTAAGGTTAGGATTAGGGATATTGTTAGGGCTAGGACTAGGGTGAGGGTTAGGGTGAGGATTAGGTCTATGTCTAAGGCTAGCGTTATGATTAGGGCTAAGCCTAGTGTTAGGGCTAGTAATAGGATTAGGTTTGGGTTTGGTGCTAGGGTTAGGTTTGGTTTAGGGTTAGGGTTTGGGTCAGGGTTGGGGCTAGGTTTAGTGTTAGGGTTAGGACTAGGGTTAGGGTTAGTGCTAGTGTTAGATTTAGGGCTAATGTTAGTGTTAAGGCTCGGTTTAGTGTTATGGTTAGGTGTAGGCTTAGTGTTAGGTTTATGGCCTGTGTTAGTGTTAAGGATAAGGCTAGTGCTAGGGTTAGGTTTAGGGCTAGGGTAGATTTGGATGTCTGTTAGAGGTAGTGTTAGGGTCAGGGTTAATGTTACAGCTAGAGTTATTTTTAGGGTTTGTCTTGGGTTTGGTTTAGGCTTATGGCTAGGTTTATGGTTGGGGCTCTGTTTAGGTTTGGGCTAATGTTATAATTAGGGTTGGGTTAGGATTAGGTTTAGGGTTAGGTTAGGGCTAAGGTTAGGGTTAGGTTTAGGTTTAGGTTTAAGGTTAGGGTTAGGGTTAGTGCTTGGCTTAAGGTTAGGATTATAGTTAGGATTAGGTTTAGGGTTAAGGCTAGTGTTAATTTTAGGGTTAGGTTTAGAGCAAGGGTTACGATTAGGGTTAGCATTATGTGTAGTGTTAGGGTGGTTTAGCGCTAGTGTTATGATTAGGGCTAGCATGAGGGTTTGGGTTAGGGTTAAGGTTAGTTTTATGGTTAGGGTTAGGTTTAATGTTAGTATTAGGGCCAGGCTCATGGTTAGGTTTAGGGTTAGGGTCAGGGTTAGGGTTAGCACTAGGGTTAGGGTTAGTGTTAGGGGTAAGATTAGGTTTAGTGTTAGGCTTAGGGTTAGGGTAGGGTTAGTGTTATGGCTAGGGTTAGCGTTAGGTTTAGCGTTAGGGGTAGGGTTAGGTTTAGTGTTAGGGAGAGGGTTAGTGTTAGAGTTTGGGCTAGTGTTAGTGTTAGGGCTAATTTTAGGGTTATGGTTATGGCTAGGTTCAGGGTTAGGGTTATGGGGAGGGTTAGGTTTAGGGTTAGAGTTATATCTAGTGTTAGGTTTAGGGGTAGGTTTAAAGCTAGGTCCTGGGTTAGGGCTACAGCAAGGGTTAGGGTTAGGACTAGGGTTAGCGTTAGGTTTATTGCTAGTGTTATATATTTCTAGGGTGTGGTTTAGGTTTAGGGTTATGTTTAGGGTTAGGGTTATGTCTAGTGTTATGATTACGGTTAGACTTAAAATTAGGGTTAGTGTCAGGGTAAGTGGTAGTGTTAGTGTTAGGGCTAGGTTAGGGATAGGGTTAGGGTAGGCTTAGGATTATGGTTAGCGCTAGGGTTAGTGTTAGGATTAGTGTCAGGGTTAGTGCTAGTGTTAGTGTTAGGGCTAGGTTAGGCTTAGGGTTAGCGTTAGGGCTAGGGTTAGGGTTAGGGTTAGGGTTAGTGTCAGGTTTAGGGCTAGGCTTAATGTTAGGTTTAGGGCTAGGGTTAGTGTTAGTGTTATGTCTAGTGTTAGGTTTAGAGTTAAGGTTAGGACTAGGGCTAGTGTTATGAGTAGGGCTAGGGCGATGGTTAGAATTAGGGCTAGGGTTAGGGTTTGGGTTAGGTTTAGTGTTAGGACTGGGTTTAGGTTTGGGTTTTGGCTAGGCTTATTGTTTGGGTTAGGGCTATTGTTTTTGTTAGGGCTAAGGCTAGGACTAGGGTTAGGTTTAGGTTTAAAGCTAGAGTTATGGTTAGTGTTTAGGCTAGTGTTAGTTGGGGCTCTAGTTAGAGTTATGGTGCAGCTTAGGGCTAGGGCTAGGGTTAGGGCTAGTGTTATTGTTAGGGGTATGTTTAGGGTTATGGTTAGGTGTAGGCTTATGGTTAGGTTTATGGCTATGGTTAAGGTTAGTTTCAGTTCTAGGGCTAGGGCTAGGGTTAATTTTAGGGTTAGTGCTAGGGTTAGGGTTAGAATTAGGCCTAGGGTTATTGTTAGTGATAGGGTTAGGCTAGAGTTATTTTTAGTGTTAGGACTAGGGTTAGGGTTAGGTTTAGGGTTAATGTTAGGGTTTGGGCTACTTTTAGGGTTATATTTACGTCTAGGGTTATTGTTATGTTTAAGGTTAGTGTTAGGGTTCAGGTTAGGGTTAGGTCTTGTGTTTTTATTAGGCTAGTGTTAGGATTAGGATTGTTAATAGGGTTAGGGTTAGGTTTAGCGTGAGGACTAGGTCTATGTCTAAGGGTAGGCTTATGATTATGGTTAAGGCTAGTGCTAGAGCTAGTGATAGGCTTAGGTTTGGGTTTAGGTTTTGTGTTAGAGTTGGTTTAGGGTTAGGGTTAGTGCTAGGAATAGGGTTAGATCTAGGGTTAGAGTTAGCATGCAGGTTATGGCTAGGGTTAGATTTAGGGCTTGTGTTAGTGTTAGGGCTAGGTTTAGGGTTATGGTTAGGTGTAGGCTTAGGGTTAGGTTTATGGCTAGTGTTAGTGTTAGGTCTAAGGCTAAGGCTAAGGTTAGGGTTAGGGTTAGGGTTAGGGTAGTTTGTCTGTTTGAAGTAGTGTTATGGTTAGCGTTAGTATATGGCTTTGTTTATTTTTAGGGTTAGTCTAGGGTTTGGTTTAGGGTTAGGGCTACGTTTAGGGTTAGGGCTGTGGTTAGGGTTCAGGTTAGGGCTAATGTTTTAAATAGGGCTAGGTTTATGATTAGGCTTAGGGTTAGGTTTAGGGCTAGGGTTAGGGATAGGTTTAGGGTTAAAGTTAGGGTTAGGTTTAAGGTTAGGGTTAGGGTTAGTGCTAGGCTTAGGCTTAGGGTTAGGGTAAATGGTATGGTTAGGGTTAGTGCTAGGCTTACACTTAATGTTAGGGTTAGGATTAGGGTTCGAGTTAGGACTAGTGTTTGAGTTAAGGTTTGGGTTATGGCTGGTTAGGGTTAGGGTTTGACTCAGGGTTTTGGCTACGGTTTAGTGTTAGAACTAGTGTAAGGGTCAGGTTTAGTGTTACGGCTAAGGTTAGGTTTATGGTTATGGTTAGGGCTAGTGTTAGAGTTAGGGCTAGGTTTGGGTTAGTGTTAGTGTTTGGAATAGTGGTCGAGTTAGGGCTAGTGTTAGGGTTATGTTTAAATATAGGTCTGTGGTTAGTCTTATGTTTAGGATTAGGGCTAGTTTTAGAGTTAGTGTTTGTGCTTCAGGTACGGTAAGACTAGGTTTAGGGTTTAAGTTAGGACTATGTCTAGTGTCAGGGTTATTGTTAGGGCTTGTGTTTGGGTTAGGTCGAGGGGTAGATCTAGGGCTAGGTAGGGCAATGGTTAATGTTAGTGTTAGGGCTAGGGTTAGGGTTAGGTTTAGTGTTAGGGCTAGTAGTTCTAGGGTTAGGTTCCGATATGGGATCGGGTTAGTGTTAGTGTTAGTGTTAGTGTTAGTGTTAGTGTTAGGGCTAGTATTAGTGTTAGGGCTATATTTAGAGTTAGTGTAATTTCTAGGTTTAGTGTTATGGTTTGGGCTAGGGTTAAGTTTAGGGTTAGTGCTCTGGCTATGGTTAGGGTTAGGGCTAGAGCTTGTGTTATGATTAATCTAGGGTTAGGATTAGGGTTATGGATAGTGTTAGGACTAGCATTATGGTTAGGGTGAGGGCTCAGCTTTGTCTAAGGCTATGGTTATGATTAGGGATAAGCCTAATGTAAGGGCTATTGATAGGCTTAGGTTTGGATTTAGTGTTAGGTTTAGGGTTGGTTTAGGGTTAGGGTTTTGGATAGGGTTAGGCCTAGGTTTAGGGTTAGGGTTAGGGCTAGGTTTAGGGTTAGGGTTAGGGCTAGGGTTAGAGTTAGGGTAGAGGTTAGGGCTAGGGATAGGGTTAGCGCTAAGGTTATGATTAGGGCTAGTGTTAGGCTTAGGGCTAGTGATAGTGTTAGTGCTAGGTTTAGGTTTACTGTTAGGTGTAGGCTTAGGGTTAGCTTTATGTCTAGGCTTAGGTTTAGTTTAAATGATAGGATAGGGTTAGGGTTAGGGTTAGGGTTAGGGTTTCATTTAAGGTGTTTGTTAGAGGTAGTGTTAGGGTTTGAGTTAGCGTTATGGCTAGGGTTATTTTTTGATTTGGCTAGGGTTAGGATTAGGCTTAGGGCTAATTTTAAGGTTCGGGCTAGGGTTAGGATTAGTACTAGGCTTATGGTTAGGGTTAGGGTTAGGGTCAGGGTTGGGGATAGGGTTAGAATTAGTGTTCAGGTTAGGGCTAGGTTTAGGGTTTGGTTTCAGGTTAGGGTTAGCATTATTTCTAGTTTTAGGGTTAGGGTTAGGGCTAGGTCTGGCATTAGCGCTAGTGTTATGATTAGGGCTAGGGTGAAGGTTAAGGTTAGGGTTAAGGGTAGTGTTAGGGTTAGGGTTAGGTTTAATTTAGGGTTAGGGCTAGGCTCATGGTTAAATTTAAGGCAAGGGTTAGGGTTAGGGTTAGTGCTAGGGTTAGGTTTAGGGTTATGGTTAGAGTTAGTGCTAGGGTTAGTGTTAGTGTTAGGGTTAGGACTAGGATTAGGGTTAGCGTTAGTGTAGGGCTAGGGCTAAGATTAGTGTTAGTGTTAGGCTTAGGGCTAAGGTTAGGGTTAGCATTAGGGTTAGGGTTAGTTATAGGGTTAGTGTTAGTGTTAGGGTTAGGGCTAGGGTTATGGTTAGTGTTTGGGCTAGGGTTAGGGTTTGCTTTAGTGGTAGGTTAGTGTAGTATTTGGGATATGGTTAGTGTTATTGTTAATGTTAAAGTTAGGTGTAGTGTTAGTGTTAGGGCCATGTTTAGGTTGGTTAGGTCTAGTGTTAGGGTTATGGTTAGGGCTAGGGTTATGGTTAGGTTTAGGGCTTCGGTAGTGTTACGGTTAGGTTAGGGCATGATTTATGAGGCTAGGGTCAGGATTAGAGTTGTGGATAGGGTTAGGGCTAGGGTTATGGTTAGTGTTTTTGCTAGGGTTAGGGTTAGGGTTTGCTCTAGTGGCAGGTTAGTGTAGTATTTGGGAATTGGTTAGTGTTATTGTTAAAGTTATAGTTAGGTGTAGTGTTAGTGTTAGGGCCATGTTTAGGTTTATGGTTAGGTCTAGTGTTAGGGTTATGGTTAGTGCTAGGGTTATGGTTAGGTTTAGGGCTTGGGTAGTGTTATGGTTAGGGTTAGGGCATGTGTTATGAGGCTAGCGTCAGGATTAGAGTTGTGGATAGGGTTAGGGTAGGGTTAGGTTCAGGGTGAGGGCTAGCTCTATGTCTAAGGCTAGGGTTATTTTTAGGGATAAGCCTAGTGCTAGGCCTAGTGATAGGCTTAGGTTTGAGTTCAGTGTTGGAGTTAGGGTTGATTCAGGGTTAGAGTTTTGGTTAGGGTTAGGGCTAGGTTTAGTGTGAGGGTTAGGGCTAGGGTTAGAGTTAGTGATAGGGTTAGAGTTAGGGTGCAGTTTAGAGCTGGGGTTAGGGTTAGAGCTATGTTAGTGTTACGGTTAGTTTTAGGTTTATGGTTAGATGTAGGCTTAGGATTAGGTTTATGGCTAGGTTTAAGTTTAGTTTTAGGGCTAGGGCTGGGATAAGGGTTATGATTAGGCCTAGGGTTAGGGTTATGTTGAGGCCTAGGGTTAGGGTTATGATGAGGCCTAGGGTTATGTTTAGGTTTAGGGTTAGGGCTTGTTATTATTAGGCTTGGGTTAGGGTTAGGATTAGGGACTGGGTTAGGGCTAGGGTTATGGTTAGATTGAGTCCTAGGTCTATGTCTAAGGCTAGGGTTATGATTAGGGCTAAGCCTAGTGCTAGGGCTAATGATAGACTTAGGGTTGTGGTTAGGGTTGGTTTAGGGTTGGCTAGGGTTAGGGCTTGCGTTAGGTTTAGGGTTTGGGTTAGGACTTGTTTTATGATTAGGCTGGTTAGGATTAGGGTTATGGAGCTGTCAGGGCTAGAGTTAGGGTTAGAGTGAGGGCTAAGTCTATTTCTAAGGCTAAGGTTATGATTAGGGCTAAGCCTATTGGTACGGCTAGTGATCGGCTTAGGTTTGGGGTTAGGGTTTGTGTTAGGGTTGGTTTTGGGTTAGGGTAAGGGCTAGGTTTAGGGTTAGGTTTTGTTTTAGGGCTAGGATTAGGGTTGGGGTTAGGGTTATGGTTACCATTTGTGTGTGTGTTAGAGGTAGTGTTAGGGTTATGGTTAGGGTTAGGGCTAGGGTTATTTTTAGGGTTAGGCTAGGTTAGGTTTAGGGTTAGGGCTATGGTTAGGGTTAGGGTTAGGTCTAATGTTATAATTAGGGCTAGGTTTAGGCTTAGTGTTAGAGTTAGGGCTAGGGTTAGGTTTAGTTTTAGGTTTAGGGTTAGGGTTAGATTTAGTGCTAGGCTTAGGTTTAGTGTTAGGGTTAGGGTAGGGGTAAGGTAGGGTTATGGCTATAGTTAGGGTTAGGGCTAGGGCTAGGGTTAGGTTTAGGGGTTAGGGTTAGGGTTATCATTATGATTATGGTTAGGGCCATTGTTAGTGTTTGTGTTCAAGTTAGTTCTAAGGTCAGTGTTAGTGTTAGTTTTAGCTCTAGGTTAAGGGCGAGGGTTAGGGTTAAGATTTGCGTTATGTCTTTTGTAGGAGTTAGGGGTAGGACAAGCCTGGGATTAGTGCTAGGGTTAGGGTTAGGGTTAGTGCGAGGGTTTGGGTTAGGGTTATGGTTATGGCTACATTTAGCACTAGGGTTAGTGTTAGGTTTAAGGTTAAGGTTAGCACTAATGTTATGATTAGGGCTAGGGTGATGGTGAGGGTTAGGTTTAGGGTTAATGTTAGTGTTAGTGTTAGGGTTATGGTTAAGCTAGGGTTAGGGATAGGGTTAGGGTTAGGTTTAGCATTAGGGTTAGGGTTTAGGTTTAGGTTTATTATTAGGGCTAAGGTTAGTGTTAGTGTTAGTCTTAGGGTTAGGGCTAGGCTTAGAGTTAGAGTTAGGGTTAGGATTAGGGCCTAGGTTGGAGTGAGGGTTCAAATTAGGTCTAGGGTTAAGGTTGGGTTTAGGTTTAGTATTAGGTTTAAGCTGTGGGATAGCTTTAGGGTTAGCATATGTCTAGTGTTAGAGTTAGATTTAGGGTTAGGGTTAGGGTTTGGCCTGGGGTTTGCGATAGTTTAATGCTTAGGGCAAGGGTGAGGTTTAGGGTTAGGGTTAAGGATAGTGTTAATGTGAGTGTTAGGGTGACGGTTAAGGTTAGTGTTAGTGTTAGGGTTAGGGTTAGGGTTAGGGTTAGGGTTGTGTTAGGTTTAAGGTTAGGGTTACAGTTAGGTTTGGTGTTAGGGTTAGGGTTACGATTAGGGTTGGTGTTAGGTTTAGGGTTAGGTTTAGGTTAGGGTTCGGGTTTGGGCTAGAGTTAGGGCTAGGGTTAGGTTTAGGGTCAGTTTAAGGTTACGGCTAGGGCTATGGCTAAGGTTAGGTTTAGAGTTAGTAGTAGGGTTATGCTTAGGGTTATGATTAGGGTTAAGTTTAGGTTTAGGGGTTAGGGCTAGGGAAAATCTAGGTTTAGGGTTTGGTTTAGATTTAGCTTTATTCCTACGGCTAGGGCTATGGTCAGTGTTAGCATTAGGATTTCGGTTAGGGTTTGGTTTAGGACTAGGCTAGGGTTAGTGTTAGGGTTAGTGTTAGCTTAGTGTTAGGATAAGGGCTAAGGTTAGAGCTAGGGCTAGGGCTAGGGTTAGGGTTAGGCTTAGGCCTAGGGTAAGGGTTAGGCTTAGAGGTTAGGGTTAGGCTTAGGGCTAGGGGTAGGTTTTTGGGCTAATGTTAGAGTTAGGGTTCAAGTTAGGGCTAGGGTCAGGGTTAGGGTTAGGTTTAGGGTGAGGGTTAGCGTTAGGGTTAGCATTTGTCTAGTGTTTTGGCTAGATTTAGGGCTATGGCTGGGCTTAGTGCTGGTTTTATGATTAGTGCTAGTCTTAAGATTAGGGTTAAGTTTAGTGTTAGGGTTGGGTTTGGTTTAACGAATTTTAGGGCTAGTCTTAGTGTACGTTTTGTGCTAGGGTTATGGTTAGGGTTAGTGCTTTGGCTAGGTTTAGGATTAGGGTTAGGGCTTTTGCTAGATCTTGCTAAGTTTAGGATTAGGTTATGGAGAGGTCAAAGCTAGAGTTTGGTTTAGGGTGAGGGCTAGGTCTATTTCTATGTCTAGGGTTATGATTAGAGCTAAGCCTATTGATAGGGGTAGTGATAGGCTTAGGTTTGTGTTTATGGTTTGGGTTAGGGTTGATTCAGGGTTAGAGTTTGGGTCAGTGTAAGGGCTAGGTTTAGGGTTAAGATTAGGCTAGCATTAGTGTTAGGGCTAGGACAGAGTTTGGGTGCAGTTAGGGTTAGGGTTAGCGTTAAGTTTTGTGTTAGGGTTAAGGCTAGAGTTATTGTTGGGGGTAGGTTTAGGGTTTCAGTTAGGTGTAGGCTTATGGTTAGGTTTAGGGCTAGGGTTAGTGTTAGTTTTAGTGCTAGGATGAGGATTAGGGTTAGGGTTTGGTTGTCGCTTAGAGGTAGTGTTAGGGCTAGAGTTAGCGTTATGGCTAGTGTTATTTTTAGGGTTAGCCTAAGGTTAGGTTTAGACTTAGGATTAGGTTTAGGTTTAGGCTATGGTTAGAGTTAGGGTTAGGGATAATGTTATAATTAGGGCTAGAGTTAGGATTAGGCTTAGGGTTAGGTCTAGGGTTAGGGTTAGGCTTAGGGTTAGTTCTAGGCTTAGGGTTATGGTTAGGGTTAGGGTAATGGTTAGGTTTAGATTAGGGTTAGGGTTAGTTTTAGAGTTAGGGCTAGGTTTAGTGTTAGTGTTAGGGTTAGGGTTAGGTTTAGGGCTAGGCTTAGGTTTAGGTTTAGGGTTAGTGCTAAGGTTAGATTTAGGGTTTGGGTTAGAGATAGGGTTAGGGTTAGGGTTAGTTTTTTTTTTTTTTTTGACAGGCAGAGTGGACAGTGAGAGAGAGAGACAGAGAGAAAGGTCTTCCTTTGCCGTTGGTTCACCCTCCAATGGCCGCCGCGGTCGGCACGCTGCGGCCGGTGCACCGCGCTCGTCCGATGGCAGGAGCCAGGAGCCAGGTGCTTTTCCTGGTCTCCCCATGGGGTGCAGGGCCCAAGCACCTGGGCCATCCTCCACTGCACTCCTGGGCCACAGCAGAGGGCTGGCCTGGAAGAGGGGCAACCGGGACAGAATCCGGCGCCCCAACCGGGACTAGAACCCAGTGTGCCGGCGCCGCAAGGCGGAGGATTAGCCTGTTGAGCCACGGCGCCGGCCAGGGTTAGTTTTGG
This sequence comes from Sylvilagus floridanus, assembly GCA_949820135.1. NCBI lineage: Eukaryota > Metazoa > Chordata > Mammalia > Lagomorpha > Leporidae > Sylvilagus > Sylvilagus floridanus. The sequence goes on along the minus strand of OX463230.1, from coordinate 49,030,056 downwards.
TTTATGTTTAGAGCGAGGGAAAGGGTTAGGGTTAGCCTTATGTCTAGTGTTAGGTTTAGGGTTAGTGTTAGGGTTTGCCCTGGGGTTTGCGATCGTTTAATGCTTAGGGCAAGGGTGAGGGTTAGGATTAGGGTTAAGGATAGTGTTAGGGTGAGTGTTAGGGTTAGGGTTAAGGTTAGTGTTAGGGTAATGGTTAGGGTTAGGGTTTCATTAGGTTGCGGTTAGGCTTAGGGTTGGGATTAGGGTTAGCTAGAGATAGGGTTAGGGCTAGGGTTAGGTTTAGGGTTAGTGTTAATTTAGGGTTTGGGCTAGGGCTATGGCTAGGATTAGATTTACATTTGGGGTAAGGTTAAGGTTAGGTTTAGGGTGGAGTTAGTCTTAAGGTTAGGGTTATGGCTTAGGGCTAGGTCTAGGTCTAGGGCTAGTGTTAGGTTTCAGGTTAGTGCAAGGATTAGGATTAAGTTTAGGGTGATTGTTAGGTTTATGTTTATGGTTAGGGTTAGCAATAATGTTATGATTATGGTCAGGATTTGTGTTCAGGTTAGGGCTAGGCCTAGGCTAGGGCTAGGTTCAGGTTTAGCATTATGGATAGAGTTTGGGCTAGGGCTAGTGCTATGGCTATGGTTAGGGTTATTGTTAGGGTTAGGGTTAGGTTTCTGGTTAGGGGTAGGGCTAGGCCTAGGCTTAGGGCTTGGGTTAGGGTTAATGGCAGGGTTAGGGTAGGCCTAGGGCTAGGGCTAGGGTCAGGTTCAGCGTTATGGTTAGATTTTGGGCTAGGACTAGTGTAGGGCTTACATTAGAGTTAGGGTTAGTGTTAGGGCTAGGGTTAGGCTTAGGGTTAGGGGTTACTGTTAGGTTGGTGTTAGGATTATGGTTAGGGTTGGGGCTAGTGTTAGGTTTAGTGTTCAAGTTTGGCTAGGGTCTGGTTTAAGTTAAGTTTAGGGTTAGGTTTATGGTGAGGGTTAGGTTTAGCATTAGCGTTGTGTCTAGTGTTTGGGTTAGGGATTGGCCTGTTTTTAAAACTGTGTAATGCTTAAGGCCAGAGTAAGCGTTAGGGTTAGGGTGATGGTTAGGGTTAGGGTTAGGGTTAAGGTTAGTGTTAGGGTTAGGGTTAGCGTTGGGTTATGTTTAAAGTTAGGGTTAGGGTTAGGTTTAAGTTTACCGTTGTGGTTAGGGTTAGGGTTAAGTTTGGGGTTAGGGCTAGGGCTAGGGCTATGACTAGGGTTAGAGTTCAGGTTAGAGTTAGAGTTAGTTCTAGTGCTAGGCCTAGTGTTAGGGTAGGAGTTTGTGTTTGGGCTTGGCTAGGGCTAGGGCTCAGGTTAGGGCTATGGTTAGGGTTAGAGTTAGCGTTAGCTTATGGTTAGAGTAGGGCAAGGCTAGGGTAGGGCTAGGGATAGGGCTAGGGTTAGGGTTAGCGTTAGCTTAGGGTTAAGGTTAGGGTTAGGTTTAGTGTTAGTATTATGGTTAGGGTTAGGGCTAGTGTTAGAGTTAGGTTCAAGTTAGGGTTGCTGTGAGGTTTAGGGTTAGGTTTATCATTAGGTTTAAGATGAGGGTTAGGTTTAGTGTTAGCATTATGTCTGGTGGTAAGTTTTAAATTTAGGGTAAAGGTTTGGGTTGGGGTTTGTGAGTTTTATGGTTATGTCCATGGTGAGGGTTTTGGTTAGGGTAAAGGATAGTGTTAGGGTGAGTGTTAGTGTTAGGGCTGGGTTTAGGGTTAGCATTACGGTTAGAGTTAGTGTTAGTGCTAGGGTTAAGGCTAGGGTTAGAGTTAGCGTCAGCTTAGGGGTGGGTTAGGGCTAGGGCTAGGGTTAGGGCTAGCGTTACCATTAGCGTTAGTGCTAGGGTTGGTTTTAGGGTTATGGTTAAGGTTATGGTTTTGTGTTAGGATACTGTTAGTTTTATGGTTAGTATTATGGTAGGGCTAGGGTTAGTGTTAGGGATACAGTTAGGGCTAGGGTTAGGGTTAGGATTAGCATTAGCTTATGGTTATGGTTTGGATTAGGGCTAGGGCAAGGGCTAGGGTTAGGGTTAGTGTTAGGTTTAGGGTTAGGGTTGGATTAGGTTTAGGGTTTAGGGTTAGTGTTTAGGGTTAGGATTATGGTTTGGTTTAGGGCTATTGTTAGTGATAGGGTTCAAGTTAGGGCTACGTTCTGGGTTAGGGTTAAGTTTAAGTTAGGTGTGATGGTTAAGGTTAGGCTTAGTGTTAAGTCTAGTTTTTTGGTTAGGGTTAGTGTTATGGCTGGGGATAGCGCTAGTGTTATGATTAGGGCTAGTGTTAGGTTTGGGGTTAAGGTAGTGTTAGGTTTAGTGTTAGGTTTATTGTGATCATTAGGGCTCGTTTTAGCGTTAATTTAGGGCTAGTGTTAGAGTTAGGGTTCAAGGTAGGGCTATGGTTAGGGTTAGGGTTAGGTTTAAGGCGAGGGTTAGGGTTAGGGTTAGTGTTATGTCTAGTGTTATGGTTAGGGTTGGGGTAGTGTTTGGCCGGGGTTTGCATAATGTTATGCTTAGGGGCAGGGTTAGGGTTAGGGTTAGGGCTAGGCTTATTGTTAGGTTTATGTATAGGGTTACGGTTAGGGTTAGTGCTAGGGAAAAGGTTATGCTTAGGGTTAGTTTTAGGTTTAGGGTTAGTCAATGATAGGGTTAGGGTTAGGGTTTGAGGTTAGCGATAGTGTTATGATTAGGAATATGGTGAAGGTTTGGTTTAGAATTAATAATAGTTTTAGTGTGAGGGTTAGGGTTAGAGTTAAGGTCAGTGTTAGTGTTATGGTTAGTGTTATGGTTATTATTGGATTAGAGTTAGGGCTAGGGCTAGGGTTATTGTTAGTGTTAGGTTTAGGGTTAGGTTTAATGTTAGGGATCGAGCTAGTGTTAAGGTTAGGTTTAGGGTTATGGTTATGGTTATGGTTTGGTTGGGGTTAGGTCTAGGGTTATGGCTAGGGCTAGGGCTAGATCTAGGGTTAGGGTTAAGGTTAGGGTAGGGTTTAAAGCTAGGGCTAGGTCTAGGTTTAGGGTTACAGTTAGGGTTAGGGCTAGGTTTAAGGTTAGGGTTAGCACTAATGTTATGATAAGGGCTAGGGTGATTGTTTGGTTAGTGTTAATGTTTGTGTTAGGTTTAGGGTTAATTTTAATGCTAGAGTTAGGGTTAGGTTTAGTGTTAGGGTAATGGTTATGTTTAGTGCTAGGGTTAGGGTTAGAGTTAACATTATTTCTAAAGATAGGCTTAGAGTTTGGGCTGGGGTTAGTGATAAGGTATGATTAGTGATAGGGTGAAGGTTAGGGTTAGGGGTAAGGTTAGGGTAGTTTGAGGGTTAGGGTTAGTGTTAAGGTTAGTGTTAGGGTTAGTGTTAGGGTGGATTATGGTTAGGGTAAGGGTTACGGTTATGGTTATGGTTAGGGTTAGGTTTAGGGTTTGGGTTGGGTTCAGGGCTAGTGCTATGGTTAGGGCTAGGTAGTATTAGGGTTAAGGTTAGGGCTTGGGATATAGCTAGGGCTAGGGCCAGGGTTAGAGTTAGTGTTAAGGCTAGTGTTTGGGTGAAGGTTAGTGTTAGATTTAGGGTCAAGTCAGGGCTTGGGTCAGGGTAAGGGTTTAGGTTTAGGGTTTTGTTTAGCGTGAGGGTTAGGGTTAGGTTTGTGATATGACTAGTGATAGGTTAGGGTTAGGGTTAGGCTTAGGGCTGAGGTGTTTAGCACTACCTTAGGGTTAATTTTAGTGTTAGGGTTAGGGTTAATTTTAATGTTAAGGTTAGGTTTAGGCTTAGGGTTAGGTTTAGGGCTAGGGTTAACTTTAGGGTTAGTGTTAATGCTAGGGTCATGGTTAGTGTCAGGGTTAAGTTTAACATTAGCGCTACGGTTAGTGCAAGCGTGACGGTTATGTTTAGTGTTAGGGTTAGGTTTAGGTTTAGGATTAGCACAAGGGTTAGGGTTAGGGTTTGGGCTGTGGTTAGCAATAGTGTTATGATTAGGACTATGGTGAGGGTTTGGGTTAGGGTTAAGAATAGTGTTAGGGTTAGAGTTAGGGTAAGGGTTAAGGTTAGTGTTAGGGTTAGGGTTAGGTTTAGGGTTTGGTTAGAGTGAGGGCGAGGGCTAGGGTTAGGGCTAGGTTAGGGTAAGGGTTAAGGTTGGGTCTTGGGATAGGGCTAGGGCTATGGTCAGGATTAGGGTTAGGATTAGGCCTAGGGCTAGGGTTAGGGTTAGGGTTAGGAATAGGATTAGGGTTTTGGTTAGGTTTAGTGTTAAAGAAATGGTTAGGGTAAGGATTAGTTTTAGGGTTAGGTTTATGCTTCGGGCTAGTGCTAGGGTTAGGGCTAGGGTTATGGTTAGGGTTAAGGTTAGGGCTTGGACTAAGGCTAGGACTAGGGTCATGTTTAGGATTAGGGTAAGGTCTCGGATTATGGTTTGGGTTAAGGATAGGGCTAGGGCTAGTTTAGGGCTAGGGTCAGGATTAGGTTTGGGTTATTGCTAGGGTTAGTGTTAGGTATAGGGTTAGGTTTAAGTCTAGGGCTACAACTAGGGCCAGTGCTAGGGCTATGTTTTGGGTGCTGGTTAGGGTTAGGGTTAGGGATAGGGCTAGCCTAGGGCTAGGGTTATGGTTAGGTTTAGTACTAGGGTTAGCGTTAGGAGTAGCGTTAGGCTAGGGCTAGTGTTAGGGTTATGGTTAGGGTTATGGCTAGGGTTAGGGTTAAAGTTAGGGTTTAGCGTTATGTCTAGTGTTAGGTTTAGGGTGGGGGTAGTGCTGGGATTGGCACTAGTGTTATGATTAGGGCTAGGGTTAGTGTTAGGGTTAGCTCTACAATTAGGGTTAGGTTTAGGGTTAGGGTTAGCATTTGCGATATGGTTAGCACATGGTTTAGGGTCAGGTTTAGGTTTAGGTTTAGGGTTAGGTTTAGTGTTAGCACTAGTATTATGATTAGTGCTAGGGTTAGGGTTAATGTTAGTGTTAGGGTGTGGTTTAATGTTAGGGTTAGAGCTAGGGTTAAGTTTAGAGTTAGGGTTAAGTTTAGCGTTAGTGTTAGTGTATGGTTAGGGTTAGGGATATTGTTTGATTTAGTGCTAGGATTAGTGTTAGTTTTAGTGTTAGAGTTACGGTTAGTGCTAGGGCTAGGGCTACATTTCGGGTTAGTGTTAGCATTAGGGTTAGGGTTAGGGTTAGGTTAGGATTAGGGCTTGGTCCAGGGTTAGGGTTAGCACTAGTGTTATGATTAGGCTAGGATCAGGGTTAGGGTTACCTATAATCATAGTGTTAGTGTTAGGGTTAGGTTTAATGTTAGTGTTAGAGCTAGGGTTAGGTTAAGGGTTAGAATAGTGTTAGGGCTTGGGTTAAGGTTAGGGTTAGAGTTAGGTTTAGGGTTATGTTCACGGCGAGGTTTAGAGTTATGGTTAGCATTAGGTCTAGTGTTAGCCTTTGGGTTACTGCTAAGGCTGGGGTTAGAGCTAGTGTTATGAATAGGACTAGGCTTAAGTTTAGGGTTAAGGTTATTGTTACGGTTAGGGTTAGGTTTAATATTAGGGTTAGGGCTAGGGTTAGGGTTAGGGTTAGGGATAGAGTTAGGGCTAGGGTTAGTGTTAGTGTTAGGGATAGGGTTGGGGTTAGGTTTAGGGCAAGGGCTAGGGCTAGAGTTAGGGGTAGGTTTCGAGTTAGGCTTTGGGTTAACACTATTGTTATGATTATGGCTAGTGTGAGGGTTATGGTAGGGATAGCGTTATGTTTAGTGTTATTGCTAGGGTTAGTGTTTGGGTCTGGGCTGATTTTCCCGATAGTGTTATGATCTGGGGAAAGGTGAGAATTAGGGTTTGGGTTAAGGATATTGATAGGGTGCAGTTTAAGGTTAGGTTTGAGGTTAGTGTTAGGTTTTGTGTTGGATTAGGCTTATTATTAAGGTTAGTGATACAGTTATGGTTAGTGTTATGGTTATGGTTATGGTTAGGGTTAGGGTTAGGGCTAGGTCTAGGGATAGGACTAGGTTTAGGGTTAGGGTAAGGGTTAGCACTAATGTTATGATTAGGGCTAGGATGAGGTTTAGGGTTACTGTTAGTGTTAGGTTTAGGTTTAATATTAGGGTTAGAGCTAGGGTTAGGTTATGGGTAGGGATAGGGTTAGGGTTAGGTTTAGTGCTTGGGTTAGGTTTAAGGTTAGGGTTTGAGTTAGGGCTAGGGTTAGTGTTACTGTTTTAGTTAGGGCTAGGCTTAGGGTTTGGGTTAGGTTAGGATTAGGATTAGGGTTAGAGCTATGGTTAGAGTTAGGGTTCAGGTAAGTGCTAGGATTAGGGTTAGGGTTATGTTTAGGATAAAGTTTAGGGCGAGGGTTAGGGTTAGTTTTAACTTTATGTCTAGTGTTAAGGTTAGAGTTAGGGTTTGGTTTGGGGTTAGCAATAGTGTTATGATTAGACCTTGGTGAGGGCTAGGGTTAGTGTTAAGAATAGTGTTAAGGTGAGGGTTCGGATTAGGGTTAAGGTTAGTGCTAGGGTAAGGGTTATGGTTAGGATTGGGTTAGGGTTAGTGTAATGTTTAGGGTCAGGGTTTAGGTTTATGGTTAGGGTTAGGGTTATGGTAAGGGTTAGGGTAAGGGCTAGGAATAGGTGTAGGGGTAAGGGTAGGGTTGAGATTAAGTTTAGGCCTTGGGCTAGGTCTAGGGTTAGGGCTAGGGCTAGGTCTATGGTTGCGGTTAGGGGTAGGCTAGGGCTAGGGCTAGGGCTAGGGAGAGCCTTAGGTTAGGGTTAGCATTAGCGTTAGCGTTAGTGTTAAGTTTAGCGTTAGTGTTAATGCTAGGGCTAGGGGAATGGCTAGGGCTAGAGTTATGGTTTGGTTTAGGGCTAGAGATAGGTCTAGTGCAAGGGCTAAGTTTAGGGTTAGGGTTAGGTTATGGCTAGGGATAGGGCTAGGGTTAGGGCTATGACTAGAGTCATGTTTAGCGCTAGTGTTAGGGCTAGTGGTAGAGTTAGGGTTAAGGTCAGTGTTAGGGTTAGGGTTTAGGTTAATGTTAAGGTTAGGACTAGGCTTAGGGTTAGGTTTAGGGCTCGGGTTAGGGTTAGGGTTAGCTTTAGGGTTATGGTTAGTGCTAAGTTTAGGGTTAGGTATAGTGTTAGGTCTAGAGTTAGTGTTAGGGTTAGGGCTAGGTTTAGGATTAGGTTTAGGGTTTGTATTATTGTTAGGGCTAGTGCTAGGGTTAGAGTTGGGTTTAGGTTAGGGCTAGAGTTTGAGTTAAGTTTACGTTTAGGATTAGGTTGGGGTGAGGGTTAGAGTTACGGTTAGCGTTATGTCTAGTGTTAGCATGAGAGTTAGGGCCATGGCTGGTGTTAGCACTAGGGTTACGATTAGTGCTAGGATTGGGGTTAGGGCTAAGGTTATTGTTAGTGTTAGTGTTAGAGCTAGGATTAGTTTTAGGGCTAAGGTTAGCTTTAGGGTTTGTCTAGGGTTAAGTTTAGGTTTAGTGTTAGGGTTAGTTTTAGCACTAGTGTTATCATTTGGTGTAGGTTTCGGGTTAGGGTTTGGGTTAATGTTAGTGTTAGGGTTAGGGTTAGGTTTAATGTTAGGGTTAGATCTAGGGTTAGGGTTAGGGTAGGGATAGGGTCAGGGTTAGGTTTAGCGCAAGGGTTAGGGTTGGGGCTAGAGTTAGGTCTAGTGTTAGTGTTAGTGTTAGTGTTAGGGCTAGGGTTAGGGTTAGGGCTAGGGTTAGATTTAGGGTTCCGTTTAGGACTAGGGTTATAGTTAGGGTTATGTTTAGGAATAGGTTTGGGGGAGATTTACAGTTAGGGTTAGCGTTATGTTTAGTGTTAGGTTTAGGGTTAGTGTTTTTACTTGTGTTGGTGATAATGTTAGTGTTATGATTAGGGCTAGGGTGAGGATTAGGGTTAGGGTTAAGGATACTGTTACGGTGAGAGTTAGGGTTAGGGTTAAGGTTAGTATTAGGGTTAGGGTTAGAGTTAGTGTTAGTGTTAGGGTTAGGTTGGTTATGCTTAGAGTTAGCAAAGTGTTTGGGTTACGGTTAGCGTTACGGTTAGGTTTAGGGTTAGGTTTAGGATTAGGGTTAGGGTTATGTTTGTTACGATTAGAGTTAGAAAAGTGGGTTACGGTTAGTGTTACTGTTAGGTTTAGGGTTAGGTTTAGGAAGAGGGTTAGGCTAGAGCTCATGTTAGGGCTCAGGTTAGGTTTATGGGTAAGGTTAGTGATTAGGCTAGGGCTAGGTTTAGGGTCAGGGTTAGGGTTAGGTTTAAGCCTGGGCTAGGCCTATGGTTAGGGTTAGGGTTTGGACTAGGTCTAGGGCAATGGTTAGGGTTAGGGTTTGGGCTGGGTTATAGTTAGTTTAGGGTTTAAGGATACTGTTAGTTTGAGTTTTAACGTTAGGGTTAAGGTTAGTATTAGGGCTAGGGTTAGGGTTATTGTTGGTTTAGGCTTAGAGTTAGGGTTAGGGTTAGGGTTATGGTTAGCCTTATGGTTAGATTTAGGGATAGGGTCAGCAAGATGGTAAGGCTAGGGCTAGGGTTAGGGCTAGGATTAGGGTTATGGTTAAGGTTAGGTCTTAGGCTAGGGCTAGGATTAGGGTTAGGGTAGGGCTATGGCTATGGTTAGGGTTAGGGTTAATGTTAGGACTAGGGTTATGGTTAGGTTAGGGTTCAGGGTATGGTTAGGGATAGTGTTAAGTTATGGTTAAGATTAGTGTTAGGCCTTAGACTAGGCTTAGGGCTAGGATTAGGGTTTGGGTTAAGATCAGAGGTTGGGCTAGGGCTAGGTTTAGGCTTAGGTCTAGGGCTATGGTTAGTGTTAGGTTTAGGGTTAAGTTTATGGTTAGGGCTAGGCCTAGTTTTAGGGCTAGGGCCAGGACTATGGTTATTGTTAGTGTTGTGATTAGGGCTTGGGCGAGGAATAGGTTTAGCGTTAAGAATAATGTCAAAGTGAGGGTTCGGCTTAGGTTTAAGGTTAGTGTTAGGGGTAGTGTTATGGTTAGGGTTGCGTTAGTGTTAGTGTAAGCATTACGGTTAGGGTTAGGATTACCATTAGGGTTAGGGTTAGGGTTAGGGTTAGGGTTAGGGTTAGGGTTAGGGTTAGGTCTAGGGTTAGGGCTAGAGTTAGAATTAAGATTAAGTTTAGGGCTTGGGCTAGGGCTAGTGCGAGCGCTAGGTGTAGAGTTAGGTTTAGGGGTAGAGGTAGGACTAGGGATAGGTTTAGGTTGGTGTTAGCATTAGTGTTAGAGTTAGGTTAGGACTAAGGCTAGGGCTAGGGCTAGGGCTATTGGTTGGGTTAGGGTTAGAGTTAGGTCTACGGATAGGACTAGGGCTAGGCTAGTTCTAGGGTCAGGGTCAGGGTTAGTGCTAAGGATAGGTCTAGGGTTAGGTTTAGTGTTAGAGTTAGGGCTAGGGTTAGGGTTAGGGGTTAGGGTTAGGTTTACAATTATGGGTAGGGTTAGGGTTAGTGTTAGGGATAGGGTTAGGGTTAGGCCTAGGGCTGTGTTTAGCACTAATCTTAAGATTAGAGCTAGGGGTATGGTTATGGTTAAGGTTAGTGTTAGGGTTAGAGTTAGGTTTAATATTAGGTTTAGTGATAGGGTTAGGGTTAGGTTTTGCACCAGGGTTAGGGTTAGGGTTAATTTTAGCTCTAGGGTTAGGTTTAGGAAAAGTTTTGAGTCAGAATTAAGGTTAGGATTAGGGCTAGTGCTACTGTTAGTTAGGCTTAGGGTTAGGTTTAGGTTTAGGGTTAAGGTTTAGATAAGGGTTAGAGTTAGGGCTATGGTTAGAGTTAGGTTTCGGGTAGGGCAAGGGTTAGGGTTAGGGTTAGGGCGAGGGCTAGGGCTAGAGTTATGGTTAGCATTAGGGTTAGGGCTAGCGTTACTGTTAGCATTATGTCTAGTGTTAACATTAGGATTAGAGGTACAGCTAGGGTTAGCTCTAGTTTTATGATTAGGGCTAGGGTTAGGGTTAGTGCTAAATTTATTGTTAGGGTTAGGGTTAGGTTTAATGTTAGGGTTAGGGCTAGGGTTAGTTTTAAGTTTAGTTTTAGGGTTAGGTTTAGGGTTATGTTTAGGTTTAGGGTTAGGGTTAGCACTAGTGTTATGAGTAGCTCTAGGGTGAGGGTTAGGGTTTGGGTTAATGTTAGTGTTAGTATTAGCGTTAGGTTTAATGTTTGGGTTAGAGCTAGGTTTAGGGTTAGGGTTAGAGATAGGGTTGGGTTAGGGTTAGGGTTAGATTTAGGGTTAGTGTTATTTTAATGTTACTGTCAGGGCCAAGTTTAGGGTTAGGTTTAGGATTATGATTAGGTTTAGGGCGAGAGTTAGCGTTACGTTAGCTTATGTCTAGTGTTAACGTTAGGGTTAGACTTATGGCTGGGGTTAGCGCTAGTGTTATGATTAAGGCTAGGGTTAGCATTAAAAGTAAGGTTATTTTTAGGGTTAGGGTTAGATTTAATGTTAGGGTAAGTGCTAGGGTTAGGGTTAGGGTTAGAGTTAAAGCTTGGGTTATTATTAGGGTTAGGATTTGGTCTAGGGTTAGGGTTAGGGCAAGGGCAAGGGCGAGGGTTAGGGTTAGGGTTAGTGTTAGGTCTAGGATTTGGGTTAGGCTTAGGGTTAGGTTTAGTGTATGTTTAGTGTTACGGTTAGCACTAGGGTTAGGGTTAGTGTTGTGGTTAGGTTTAGCATTAGGGATACATTTAGTCCAAGAATTAGGGATAGGCTTAGGTTTATGGTTAGGTTTAGTTTTAGGGTTATGGTTTGGGTTATCACTAGTGTTATGATTAGATCTAGTGTGAGGTTTTGGCTGGGGTTAATGTTAGTGTGAGGGTTAGGTTTAGGTTTAATGTTAGGTTTAGAGTAGGGTTAGCATTAGGGTTAGCGATAGGGTTAGAGTTAGGTTTAGTGCTAGGTTTAGGGTTAGGGTTAGATTATGGCTAGTGTTAGTGTGTTAGGGCTAGGGTTGTGTTATGGTTAGGGTTTGGATTAGGGTTAGGTTTAGGGCAAGGGTTAGATTTAGGTTTCTGGTTAGGGCTAGGGTTTGGATTAGGGTTAGGTTTAGGATTATGTTTTTGGCGAGGTTTAGAGTTACGGTTAGCGTTATGTCTTCTCTTAGCTTTAGGGTTAAGGCTATGATTTAAGGTTAGTGCTCCTGTTATGTTTAGGGTAGGGTTAGGGTTAGGGCTAAGGTCATTGTTAGGGATAGGTTTAGGTTTAATGTTAGGGTTAGGGTTAGGGCTAGGGCTAGGTATAGGTTTAGGGCTAGGTTTAGGGTTAGAGTTAGTGTTAGGTCTAGGGCTAGTGTTACCATAAGGTTTAACATTAGTGTTAGGGTTGGAGTTAGGGCTAGGGTTAGGGGTAGGGTTAGGGTTATCACTAGTGTTATGGTTAGGGCTAGCGTGAGGTTTTGGGGTATGGTTAATATTAGTGTTAGGATTAGGGTTAGGTTTAGTTATGTTTGGAGCTATGGTTAGTATAAGTGTGAGGGCTAAAGTTAGTGTTAGGCGTAGAGTTAGGGCTAGAGATCATGCTAGTGTTACGGTAAGGGCTAGGTTTAGTATTTAGGTTACGGTTAGTATTAGGGTTAGGTTTAGGGCTAGGGTTGATTTAGGGTTCCGGTTAGGGCTAGGGTTATGGTGAGGGTTATGTTTAGGAATAGGTTTGGGGGAGGTTTATGGTTAGAGTTAGCATTTTGTTTAGTGTTAGGGTTAGGGTTAGTGTTTTATGTTTGGGCTGTAGTTAGTTACAGTGCTATGATTAGGGCTAGGGTGAGGATGAGAGTTAGGGCTAAAGATACTGTTAGAGTGAGGTTTAGGATTTAGGGTTTAGGTTTAGGGTTGGTATTAGGGTTAGGGTTAGTGTTATGTTTGGGTTAGGCTTAGAGTTAGGGTTAAGATTAGGTTTATGGTTTAGTTTAGGAAGAGAGTAAGTCTAGGGCTAGGGTTAGGGCTAGGGTTAGGGTTAGATTTAAGGTTAGTACTTAGGCTAGGACTAGAGTAGGGTCCGGGTTAGGGTCAGGCTTAGGGCTAGGGTTATGGTTATGGTTAAGGTTAGGTTTACGGCTAGGTCTAGGGCTATGGATAGGTTTGGGGTTAGGCCTAGGTTTATCATTACGTTTAGAGTTAGTGTTACAGCTAGGTCTAGGGCCATGGTTAGGGTTATTGATAGGGCTATGGCTAGGGTTAGGTTATGGTTAGGGTTAGTGTTAAGGTTAAGATTAGGGTTAGGGCTAGAGCTAAGGTTAGGGTTTGGGTTAATTTTAAGCTTAGGCTAGGGATAGGTTTAGGGTCATGTTTAGCTTAGGTTCTAGGGCTATAGTCAGGGTAGGGTTTGAGTTAGGAGAGGGGCTAGGGCTATGGTTAGGGTTAGGGTTAGGGTTAGGGCTAGGGCTAGGTTTAGAGCTAGGTTTAGTGTTACGTCTAGGTAAGGGTTAGGGTTAGGTTTACAGTTATGGTTCGGGTTAGGGTTAAGATTAGGGTTAGGGTTAGGCCTAGGGCTAATACTAGGGCTAGATCTACTTTAGAGTTATGGTTAGGGTTATGCTTAGGGTTAGATCTAGGGCTAGGGCCAGGGCTAGCATTATTGTTATTATTAGGGTTAGGGTTAGGTTTAGGGTTAGTGTCAGGGTAAGGGTTAGAGTTAGGGCTAGGGTTAGGGTTAGGGCTAGGGTTAGGTTTAGAGTTAGGGTTAGCACTAGTATTATGATTAAGGCTAGTGTGAGCTTTTGGGTTATGGTTAATATTAGTGTTAGGGTTAGGGTTATGTTTAATGTTAGGTATAGAGATAGGGTTAGGGTAAAATGGGGGCTATGGTTAGCGTTAGGCATAGAGTTAGGGCTAGAGGTCATGTTATTGTTACGATTCGGGCTAGGTTTAACATTAAGGTTAGGTTTATGATTATGGTTAGGGTTATGGCTAGCGTTAGATTTAGGGTTCCGGTTAGGGTTAGGGTTATAGTTAGGGTTATGTTTAAGAATAGGTTTTGAGAAGGTTTATGGATAGTGTTAGCATTAGGTTTAGTGTTAGGATTATGGTTAGTGTTTGGGTTTGGGCTGCTGTTAGTGCTAGTGTTATGATTAGGGCTATGGTGAGGATTAGCGTTAGGGTTAAGGATACTGTTAGGGTGAGGGTTAGGGTTAGGGTTACGGTAGTATTAGGGTTAGGGTTAGTGTTAGGGTTGGGTTAGTTTTAGAGTTAAGGTTAGGTTTATGGTTTAGGTTAGGAAGAGAGTAAGTCTAGGGCTAGGGTTAGGGCTAGGGTAGGCTTTTAGTTAAATTAGGACTTAGGCTAGGACTAGAGTTAGAGTCAGGGTTAGAGTTAGGGTTATGGTTAGTGTTAGGGTTTGGCCTAGGGCTATTACTAGGGCTACGGCTAGGGTTAGAGTTAGGGTGAGGGTTACGGTTAGGGTTAGGTCTCAGGCTAGGGCTAGGGCTAGCATTATTGTTAGCATTAGGGTTAGGGTTAGGTTTAGGTTTAGGGTTAGGATAAGGGGTTGGGCTAGTGCTAGTGCTATGGTTAGGGTTAGCATTAGCTTTTGGATTAAGGTTAGGGCTAGGTCTAGGGCTATGGTTAGAGCTAGGGTTAGAGTTAGGGTTAGCACTAGTTTTATGATTAGGGCTAGGTGAGGGTTAGGGTTATGATTAATGTTAGTTTATGGTTAGGGTTAGGTTAATATTAAGGTGAGAGCTAGGGTTAGCTTAAAGTAAGGGCTAGGGTTAGGGTATGTTTAGCTCTAAGGTTAGGGTTACAGTTAGGGCTGCTTAGGGTTAGTGTTAGGATTAGGACTATGATTAGGCTTAGGGTTAGGTTTAGTGTTAGGGCTAGGGTTAAGGTTAGGGTTAGGGCTGGGATGGGGATATAGCTAGTGTTATGATTAGGGCTAGGGGTAGCGTTAGGGTTAAAGTTAGTGTTGGGGTTAAAGTTAGTTTTAATGTTAGGGTTAGGGCTAGGCTTAGGGTTAGGTTTAGGGCTAGGGTGAGGGTTAGGGTTTGTGCTAGATTTTGGTTAGTGTTAGGGTTAGTGTTACGGCTATGGTTAGCACTAGGGTTAGGGTTAGTAATAGGGTTAAGATCAGAGTTAGGGTTAGGGTTACGTTTAGGGTTAGGTTTCATGTTAGTGTCAGGGTGATGGTTAGGTTTAGGGTTAGGTTTAGGACTATGATTAGGCTTAGGGTTAGGTTTAGAGTTAGGGCTAGAGTTAGGGTTAGGGTTAGGGCTAGGGCTGGGGATATAGCTAGTGTTATGATTAGGGCTAGGGATAGTGTTAGGGTTAAAGTTAGTGTTGGGGTTAAAGTTAGGTTTAATGTTAGGGTTAGGGCTAGGCTTAGGGTTAGGCTTTGGGCTAGTGTGAGGGTTAGGGTTTGTGCTAGATTTTGGTTAGTGTTAGGGTTAGTGCTACAGCTATGGTAAGCACTAGGGTTAGGGTTAGGAATAGGGTTAAGGTCAGAGTTAGGGTTAGGGTTAGGGTTATGGTTGGGTCTAGGTTTCGTGTTAGTGTTAGGGTGATGGTTCGGTTTAGGGTCATGTTAGGGTTTTGATTAGTGTTAATGTTAGGTGTAGGGTTAGAGTTAGGTTTCAGGTTAGGGCTAAGGTTATGGTTAGGGTTAAGGCAAGGGCTAAGGCTAGGATTAGGTTTAGCATTAGGGTTTGGGCTAGTGTTACTCTAGTTTTATGATTAGTGCTAGAGTTAGGGTTAGGGCTAAGGTTATTGCTAGGGTTAGGGTTAGATAATGTTAAGGTTAGAGTTAGCTTTAGTGTTAGGGTTACGTTTAGGTTTATGGTTAGGGTTAGTGTTAGCACTATTGTTATGAGTAGGTCTAGAGTGAGGATTATGGTGTGGGTTAATGTTAGTGATTGGGTTAGGGTTAGGTTTAAGGTTAGGGTTAGAGCTAGGGTTAGGGTTATGTTTCATTTTAGGGTTTGGGCTAAGGTTAGGGATAGGGTTAGAGTCAGGGTTAGTTTTAGTTCTATGGTTAGGGTTAGGTTTATGTTTAGCACTAGTGTCAGGGTTAGGGTTACAGTTAGGAGTAGGAGTAGGTGTAGGTGTACTGTTAGAGGTAAGGCTAGGTGTAGGGTTAGGGTTTTGGTTTCCCTTAGCATTAATGTTAAGCTTAGGGTTAGAGTTAGGGTTAGGTTTTTGTTTGAGGTTATGCTTTGGGTTTTGGTTAGGATTAGGGGTAACGTTAGGGTTAGTGCTATGCCTTGGATTAGCGCTAGTGTTATGATTAGTCCTAGGGTTAGGGTTAGGGGAAAGGTTATTTTTAGGTTTTTTTTTTTAAGTTTAGTGTTAGGATTAGTGCGAGTGTGAGGTTTAGGGTTAGGGTTCGTGTTAGTGTTAAAGCTAGGGTTAGAGATAGGAGTATGGTAAAGTTAGGACTAGTGCTAGGGGTAGTGGTAAGGGTAGTGTTAGATGTAGGGCTAGGGTTAGGGTTAGTGTTATGGTTAACCTTAGCGTTAGGGTTAGGGTGGTGGCTAGGGGTGGCTAGGTTAGGTTTAGGGTTAGGGTTTAGGGGTATGGTAAGTGTTAGAATTATGGTTAGGATTATGGCTACTGATAGTGTTAGGGTTCAGTTAGGGCTAGGTTCAGGGTTAGGGTTAGGTTTAGGGTTAGGTTTAGGGTGAGGCTTAGGGTTAGTGTTAGCATTATATTTAGTGACACGATTAGCATTAGGGCAGGTCTGGGGTTAGTGCTAGTGTTAGGGTTAGAGTTAGAGTTAGGGCTAGGGTTAATGTTAGAGTTAGGGTTTGGTGTAATGTTAGGGTTAGGCCTAGTCTTAGAGTTATGTTTAGTGCTAGGGTTAGGGTTAGGGGTAGTGCAAGGGATAGGGTTAGTGTTAGGGTTAGGGTTAGCATTAGGGCTACATTTAGCACAAGAATTAGGGTTACATTTAGGGTTAGAGTGAGGTTTAGGTTTAGGGCTATGTATAGGGTTAGCACTACTATGATCTGGGCTAGGGTGAGGGTTAGGGTTAGGATTAAAGTGTTAGGTTTAGGGATAGGGTGAGGGCTAGGGCTAGGGTAGCATTAGCATTATGCTTAGGGATAGGGTGAGTCCTAGGGTTAGGTCTAGGGTTAGGGTTAGCCTTAGCATTGGGCTTAGGGCTAGTGTTAGGTTTAGGGTTATGGTTAGCGTTATGGTTAGGTTTAGGATTAGGTTTAGGTTTAGTGTTAGGGTTAAATTTATGGTTAGGGTAAGGGCTACTTCTAGGGTTAGGGTTAGCATTAGGGTTAGGGCTAGGGCTAGGCCTAGGGTTAGGATTAGGGCTACGGTTAGGGTTAGGGTTAGGGTTAGCATTATGGTTAGGTTTAGGGTTAGGGTTAGATTTATGGTTAGGGTGAGGACTATAGCTAGGGTTAGGGTTAGCATTAGCATTAGGGCTAGGGCTACGTCTAGGGTCAGGGTTAGGGCTAGGGTTAGGGTTAGGGTTAGGATTAGGGTTAGGGTTAGGGTTAGGGGTAAGGTTAGTATTAGGGTTAGGTTTAGGGTTACGGTTACAGGTACTGTGATGGTTAAGTTTAGGTTTAGGATTTTGGTAAGGGCCAGGTTCAGTGCTAGATTTAGCATTAGAGTTAAGGTTAGGGCTTTGGCTAGGGTTAGGTTTAGCATCAGAAATATGGTTAATGTTGGGATTAGGTCTAGGACTAGGTCTAGGTCTATGGCTAGGGCTGTAGTTAGTGTTTGGGTTATGGTTAAGGTTAGGGCTAGGGCTAGAACTAGGGCTAGGGTTAGGATTATTTTTAGTGAGAGTGTTACTGTTAGGTTAGGGTTATGGTGAGGGTAAGGGTTAGGTAGGGCTATGCTTAATGTTAGTGCTAGGGCTAGGGTTAGGCTTAGGGTAAGGCTAGAGTTAGGGTGAGGGATGGGGTTTATTGTTAGGGTTACAGTTAGAATTATGGTTAGGTTTAGGGCTAGGGTTAGAGGTAGGGTTCTCTTTAGGGACAGGGTCAGTGTTAGGGTTAGGTTTAGGGTTACGTTTAGGGCGAGGGTTAGGGTTATGGTTAGTGTTATGTCTTGTATTAGGGTTGTGGTTAGGGCTAGGGCTTTGTTAGCGTTAGTGTCATGATTAGTTCTGGCTTTAGTATTAGGGTTAAGGTTAGTGTTAGCGTTAGGATTAGGTTTAATGTTAGGGGTACGGCTTGGATAGGGTTTGAGTTAGGTGTAGGGTTAGCGTTAGGGTTAGGGTTAGGGCTAGGGCTAGATCTAGGGTTAGGGTTAGCATTAGTGTTATGTCTCGTGTTAGGTTGGGGGTTTATGCTAGTGCTGGGATTAGCTCTAGTGTTATGATTAGTTCTAGGGTAGGGTTAGGGGTAAGGTTACTATTAGCTTTAGGATTACGTTGAATGTTAGGGTTAGGGCTAGGGTTAGGGTTAGGGTTACGGTTAGGTTTAGTGTTAGAGTTAGGGTTAGATTTAGGAATATGGTGAGGGCTAGAGCTAGGGTTAGGGTTAGCATTAGGGTTAGTGCTAGGGCTATTCCTAGAGTTAGGGCTAGGGCTAGAGTTAGGGTTTGGATTTGGGTTATGGTTAGGATTACTGTTAACGTGATGGTTAGGTTCAGTGTTAGGTTAGCGATAGGGCTAGGGTTAGTGTTAGGTTTAGGGTTAGGGTTAAATTTAAGGTTTGGGCTAGGGCTACGGTTAGGGTTAAGGTTAGGGTTAGGAGTAGGCTTAGTTCTATAGTTAGGGTTCGGGTTACATTTAGGATGAGGTTTAAGGCTAGGGCTAGGGCTAGGTCAAGGTCTAGGGTTAAAATAATAGTTAGCATTAAGTTTAGGGTTAGTTTTAGTGTTAGGGTTATGGTAAGTCTTAGTGTAGGGCTATGGTTAGGGTTAGTGCTATGGCTAGCTTTAGGGTTAGAGAATGGCTAGCATTAGGGTTAGGGTTGTGGTTTATTGTCATTGTTAGGGATAGAATTATGGTTATGGTTAGGGCTTGTGTTATGGTAGGGTTCTATTTAGGGCCAGGGTCAGGGTTAGGGTTAGGTTTAGGGTTATGTTAAGACGAGGGTTAGGGTTATGGTTATTGTTATGCATGTGTTAGGGTTGGGGTTATGGCTAGGGCTTGATTAACATTAGTTTTATGATTAGTTCTGGTGTTAGGGTTAGGGTTATGATTAGGTTTAATGTTAGGGTTAGTGGTAGGGTTTTGTTAGGGTACGGCTAGGGTTAAGGTTAGGGTTCTAGTTAGGGTCTAGGGTCAAGTTAGGGTTATTTTCAGTGTTATGATTAGGGCAAGGGTTAGGGATAGCGTTAGGGTTAGTGTTATGTCTCTTGTTAGGTTTGGGGTAGGGCTAGTGCTGAAGTTAGCTCTAGTGTTATGATTATTTCTAGGGTTAGGGTTAGGGTTAAGGTTACTGTTAGCTTTAGGATTAGGTTTAATGTTAGGGTTAAAATCTGGGCTAGGGTTAGGGTTAGGGTTAGGACTAGGGCTAGGGCTAGGGTTGGGGTTAGGGCTATGGTAAGGGTTAGGATTAGGGTTAGCGTTAGGGTTACAGTTACAGTTATGGTTAGGTTTAGGTTTAGGTTTAGTGTTAGGGCTAAGGGTAGATTTAGGGTTAGGGTTAGGGTTAGTGTTCAGATTAGGGCTTGGGCTAGGGCTAGGTCTAGGTCAGGGTTAGGGTTAAAATCAGGGCTAGTGTTAGGGTATGGGCTAGGGCTAGGGTTAGAGTTAAGGCTATGGTTAGGGTTAGGATTAGGGTTAGGGTTAGGGTTACAGTTATGGTTAGCATTATTGTTTTATTTAGCATTATTGTTTTATTTAGCATTAGGGTTTGTATTCAGGCTAGGGCTAGGGTTAAGGCTAGGGTACGGTTATGTTTAATGTTAGGGCTTGGGCTAGGTCTATGGTTAGCCTTAGGTTTAGGGCTCAAGTTGTCCAAGTATAGCCCTCCAGTTTTGGTAGGGTTTGGAAGGTCTAGGGCTAGCGTTACGGTTAGGGTTAGGGATAGGGCTAGGACTAGGGATAGCGTTATTGTTAGCCTTAGGGTTATGGTTAGGGTTAAGGTTAGTATTAGTTTTAGGGATAGGGCTAGGCCTAGGGTTAGGGTTTGGGTTAAGGTTAGGGTTAGTATTACGGTTAGCATGATGCTTAGGTTTAGGGTTAGGGTTAGGGATAGTTTAGGGTTAGGGTTATTGTTAAGGTTAGGGGTTGGGCTAGGGCTAGGGTTAGGGTCAGGGTAGTGTTAAGTTTAGGATTAGAGCTAGGCTTCGTTCTAGTTCTAGGGCTATGGCTATGGTTAGGATTCATTTTACAGTTAGGGTTAGGGCTAGGGCTTCAGGTAAGGCTAGCATTATTGTTATCATTAGGGTTGTGGTTGGGGTTAGGTTTAGGGTTAGGGTTTGGGTAAGGCTTAGGGTAGGGCTCTTTTTAGGGTTAGTGTTAGGGCTAGGGTTATGGTTAGGTTAGGGCAGGATTAGCATTAGGGTTGGGGATTATTGTTAGGGTTAGGGTTAGAATTATGGTTAGGGTTAGGGCTTATGTTAGAGGTAGGGTTCTGTTTACGGCCAGGGTCAGGGTTAGGGTTAGGTTTAGGACTATGTTAAGAAGAGGGTTATGGTTAATGTTATGTCTTGTGTTAGGGTTGGGTCAGGGCTAAGGCTTGGGTTAATGTTAGTTTTATGTATAGTTCTAGAGTTAGGGTTAGGGTTAGTGTTAGTGTTAGGGTTAGGATTAGGTTCAATTTAGCGTTAGGTTTAGGGGTAGGGCTAGAACTAGGTTTAGGGTTAGCATTAGGATTAGGGTTAGGGTTAGGTCGAAGTTTAGGCCTTGGGCTAGTGCTATGGCTAGGGTCAGGGTTAAGATTAAAATCAGGGCTAGGATTAGGGATAGATTAAGGTTTAGGGTTAGTTTAGGGCTAAGGCTAGGGCGTGGGTTAGGGATAGGTTTAGGGCTATGGTAAGGGTTAGGATTAGGGTGAGGTTTTCAGTTACGTTTAGCGTTATCGTTAGTGTTAGGGTTAGGGTAGAGTTAACGTCAGGGCTTGGGCTAGGACTAGGTTTAGGGTCTGGGTTAGAGTTAAGGTTAGGACTGGGGGTAGGGTTAGCGTTATGGTTCGTTTTAGGGTTATTGCTAGGCCTATGGCTAGGGCTAGGCCAATGACTGTGTCTAGAGCTATGGCTGTGGTTAGGGTTCAGGTTAAGGTTAGGTTTAGGGCTAGTGCTATGGCTAGGCCTAGGGCTATCATTATTGTTAGCATTAGGTTTAGATTTAGTTTTAGGGTTAGGGTTAAGGTTAGGGCTTGGGTTAGGGCTAGGGTTAGGGTCTGGGTTAGAGTTAAGGTTAGGGCTAGGGCTAGGGTTAGCGTTATGATTAGTTTTAGGGTTAGGGCTAGGCCTATGGCTAGGGCTAGGCCTATGGTGTGGTTAGGGTTTGGGTTACGGTTAGGGTTAGGGCTAGGGCTATGGCTTGTCCTAGGGCTATCATTATTGTTAGCGTTAGGGTTAGGGTTAGGGTTAAGATTAGGGCTTGGGTTAGGCCTAGGGTTAGGGTCAGTGTTAGAGTTAATGTTAGGGTTAGGGTAGGCCTATGGCTAGGGCTAGGCCTATGGCTAGGGTTAGGTCTATGTCTATGGTTGGGGTTCGGGTTTTGGTTAGGGTTACAGTTAGGGCTAGGGCTAGGGCTATCGTTATTGTTAGCATTAGAATTTGGTTTAGGGATAGGGGTCTGTTAATCTTAGGGCTAGGTTAGGGCTAGAGTAGGGTTAGCATTAGTGTTAGGGTTAGGGCTAGACTAGGCCTAGGCCTGATTTAGAGTTAGGGTAGTGGTAGGGCTATGGTTAGGGTTATGGTTGGGGCTTATTGTTTGGGTTAAGCTTAGGATTACGGTTAGGGTTAGAGCTATTGTAAGAGTTAGGGTTCTAGTTAGGGCTTGGGTCAGAGTTAGGTTAAGGTTTATTGTTACGTTTGGGTGAGTTTTAAGGTTATATTTAGTATTATGTCTCGTGTTAGGGTTGGGGTTGTGGCTAGACCTGGTGTTAGCTCTAGTGTTATTTTTAGTTTTAGGGTTAGGGTTAGTGTTAAGGTTAGTGCTAGGGTTAGGATTTGGTGTAATATTACGTTTAGGGCCAGGGTAGGTTTGGCATTAGGGTTAGCATTAGGGTTAAGGATGTGGCTAGAGCTGGGGTTATGGTTAGCATTAGGGTTAGGGTTAGGGTTAGGGTTAAGGTTAGGGTTAGGGTGAGTGCTAGGGCTAGTGCTAGGGTTAGCATTAGGGTTAGTGCAAGGGCTAGGACTAGGGCTAGTTTTAGATTTAGGGCTTGCTTTAGAGTTAGGCTTATGGTTAGGGTTAGGGTTAATGCTTGGGTTAGGGTTATGGCTAGTGTTACAGATAGGTTTAGGGTTAGTTTTAATGTTAGGGCTATGGGTAGGTTTAGGGCTAGGGTTAGGATTAAGGTTTGGGATTGGGTTAGGGCTATGGTTAGTGTCAGGTTTAGGGTTCTAGTTAAGGTTAGGGCTACTGCTCGGGTAAGGTTTAGGGCTAGGTCTACGGCTAGGGTTAGTGTTATATTTAGCATTAGCGTTAGGGTTAGGATTAGGGTAAAGGTTAGTGCTAGGCTAGGGTTAGGGTTAACATTAGTGTTCGGGTTAGGTTTAGGTCTAAGACTAGGGCTAGGGCTAGGGTAGCGTTAGGGTTAGAGTAGGGCTACGGTTAGGGGTAGTGTTCTAGTTAAGGCTAGGGTCAGGTTAGGGTTATTTTAGGGTTTCGTTTAGGGCGAGGGTTAGCGATAGGGTTAGGGTTAGTGTTATGTCTTGTGTTAGGGTTGGGTTTAGGGCTAGGTCTGGGGTTAGCACTAGTGTTATGATTAGTTCTAGGGTTAGGGTTAGGGTTAAGGTTAATGTTAGCATTAGGATTAGGCTTAATGTTAGGGTTAGGGCTAGGGTTAGGGTTAAAATCAGGGCTAGGGTTAGGGTAAGGCTTAGGGCTAGGGCTAGGGCCATGGTTAGAGTTAGCTTTAGCGTTAGGGTTATGGTTAGGGTTGGGGGTTAGTGTTAGTTTTGGGGTTATGATTATGTTTAGTGTTAGGGCTAGTGTTAGAGTAGGGTTCTAGTTAGGGCTAGGGTCAGGTTAGGGTTAGGTTTAGGGTTACGTTTAGCGTGGGGATTAGGGTTAGGTTAGGGTTAGTGTTATGTCTTGTGTTAGGGTTGGGGTCCTAGTCCTGGGGTTAGTGCTAGTGTTATGGTTTTTTCTAGGGTTAGGATTAGGGTAAAGGTTACTGTTAGCTTTAGGATTAGGTTTAATGTTAGCATTAGGGCTATGATTAGGGTTAGGGTTTGGGTTAGCGTTAGGGTTTGGCTAGGGCTAGGTCTAGGGTTAGGTGTAGAGTTTTGGTTCGGTTTAGGGTTATGCCTTGGGCCAGGTCTAGAGCTAGGGTCAGGGTTAGGGTTACTTTCGGGGCTAGGGTTAGTGTTAGGCTTAGAGTTATGGTTAGGTTTATGGTTAGGGTTAGGTTAGGGCTAGGGCTAGGCCTATGGATAGGGTTATGGTTAGGGTTAGGTTTAGAGTTAGGGCTAGGGTTAGGGTTAGGTTTAGGTGTTAGGGTTAGGGTTAGGATTATAGTTAGGGTTAAGACTAGTGTTAGAATTAGGTTTAGCGTTAGGGCTAGGGTCAGTGTTAGGGTCTATTATAGGTTGAGGTTTAGGACAAGGTTTAGGTTTAATATTAGCGTTATGTCTAGTGTTAGGGTTATGGTTAGGGGTAGGGCTGAGTTTAGCACTAGTGTTATTATGATGGCTAGGCTAGTGTTAAGTAGGGTTAGGGTTATTGTTAGGGTTAGGGCTGGTCTTAGGTTTAGAGCTAGGGTTTGGATTAGGGTTAGGGTTAGGTCTAGGGTCAGAATTAGGTTTCGTGTTAGGGCAACTGTTACGATTAGTTTGATGTTTAGGATTAGGTTTACGGTGAGTGTTGATTTACGCATAGCGTTATGTCTAGTGTGAGCGTTAGTGTTAGGGCTATGGCTGGGCTTAGCGCTAGTGTTATGATTAAGGCTAAGGTTTGGGTTAGGGTTAGGGGTAAGGTTATTTTCAGGGTTAGAGTTAAGTTTATGTTAGGGTTAGGGCTAGGGTTAGGGTTAGAGCTAGCTTTAGGGTTAGGGTTAGGGTTATGTTAAGGTTAGGGTTAGTTTTTGCACTATTTTTATGATTAGGTCTAGGTTGAGGGTTAGGGTATGTGCTAATGTTAGTATTAGTGTTAGGGTTAGGTTTAATTTTAGTGTTAGGGCTAGGGTTAGGGTTAGGGCTAGGGTTAGTGTTAGGTTTAGGGTTAGCATTAGGGTTAGGGTTAGGGTTAAGATTAGGGTTAAGGGTAGGCCTTGGGCTAGGGCTAGTTCTAGGGTATAGGTTTGGGTTATGGTCAGGGCTTGGGTAGGTCTAGGGTTAGGGTTAGGTTTAGGTTTAGGTTTAGGGCTAGGGCTAGGGCTAGGTTTAGTGTTAGGGTTAGGGTTATGTCTAGGGTTACAGTTAGGGTTAGCACTAGTTTTATGATTAGGGCTAGGTGAGTTTTAGGGTAAGGTTAGTTTAGTGTTCGGTTTAATGTTAGGTTTAGGGCTAGGCATAGTGTTAGGTTTGGGGTAGGGTTAGGGTTTGCCTAGGGTTAGGGTTAGGGTTAGAGTTAACATTGTTGCTACGGTTCGCGCTAGGCTTAGGGTTAGGTATAGGGTTAAGGTTATGATTAGGTATAGGGTTAGAGTTAGGGTTATGGTTTGGTCTAGGGTTAGAGTTAGGGTTAGGGCTAGGGTTATTTTTAGTGTTAGGGCTAGGGGTGGGCTTAGGGTTAGGGATATGGTTTGGTAGGGTTAGGGTTAGGGCTAGGGTTAGAATAATGTTTTGTTTTATGCCTAGGGTTAGGGTTAGGTTTAGAATTAGGTTTAGGTTGAGGGTAAGAATTACTGATAGGGTTATGTGTATTGTCAGCTTTAGGGTTAGGGCTATGGCTGGAGTTAGTGCTGGTGTTATGTTTAGGGCTAGGGTTAGAGTTAGGTTTAGGCATAAGGTTATTTTTTGTGTTAGGGTTAGGTTGAATGTTAGTGTTAGGGCTAGAGTTAGGGTTAGGGTTAGGGTTAGTGTTAGTGTTACATTTAGGGCTAGGCTTAGGGTTAGGTTTAGAGTTAGGGTTTCAGCTGGGCTTTGCAATAGTGTTATGATTAGGGTTTTTGAGGATTAGTGTTAGCGTTAAGGATAGTGTATATGTGAGGGTTAGGGTTACAGTTAAGTGTTAGTGTATAGGTTAGGGTTAGGGTTTGGTTAGGGTTTGTGTAAAAGTTAGGGTTATGGTTAATGTCAGGGTTAGGGTTAGGATTAGGGTTAGAGATAGGGCTAGGGTTAGGGTTAGGATTAGGGTTAGAGTTATAATTAGGGTTCGGGCTAGGCCTAAGGCTATGGCTAGGGCCAGGGCTAAGTTTAGTGTTTGGGTAAGGTTTAGGATTTTTCTAGGGCTGGGGCTAGGGTTGGCTTTATTTTTAGCCTTAGGGTTTGGGTTAGGGTTAGGGTAAGGGGTTAGTGTTTGGGTTAGCATTAGCGCTGGGGTTAGGGTTAGGGTTATGGTTAGGTTTAGGTTTAGGTTTAAGGTTAATATTGGTGCTTGCGCTAGGGCTAGGGCTAGGGTTATTTCTAGGGTTACGGTAGGGATATGGTTAGGGCTATGTGTAGGGTAGTTTAGGGTTAGTGTTAGCTTTAGCATTAGGGCTAGGGTTACGGCTAGGGCTCGGTCTAGGGTAAGGGCTAGGGCTAGGTTTAGAGTAGGGCTAGGGATAGTGCTAGGGATGGGGCTATTGATATAGTTAAGGTTAGGGTTAGGTTAGAGTTAGGGCTTGGTAGGGCTAGGGAGAGGGTCAGGATTAAGTTTAGGGTTAGGGCTAGGCTTAGGGCTAGGGCTAGGGCAAGGGTTTGGGTTCGGGCTAGGGTTAGGGTTAGGGTTATGGTTAGGGTTAGGTCTAGGCCTAGGGCTAGGGCTAGGGTTAGTATTCAGGTTAGGTTGAGGTTTTGGCTAGGGCTAGGGCTAGGGCTAGTGTTATTGTTAACATTATGATTAGGGTTAGGGTAAAGTTATGACTAGAGCTAGGGTTAGGGTAAGGGTTAGTGCTAGGGTTACGGTTAGGGTTAGCACTAATGTAATGATTACGGTTGGGATGAGGGTTAGGGTTACAGTTAATATGAGTGTTAGGGTTTTGTTTAATGTTAGGGATAGATCTAGGATTAGGTTAAGGTTTAGGGATAGGGTTAGGTTTAGATTTAGCGCTAGGGTTAGGGTTAGAATTAGGGATTGGTTTTGGTCTTGGGTTAGGGTTAGGTTTTGGATTAGGTTTAGGGTAAGGGTTAGGGTTAGGGTTAGCCTTATGTCTAGTGTTAGGGTTAGGGTTAGGTTTAGGGTTTGAGCTGGGGTTAATAATAGTGTTATGATTAGTGCTTGGGTGAGGATTAGGGCTAGTGTGAAGAATAGTGTTAAAGTCAGGGTTTGGCTTAGGGTTAAGGTTAGTGTTAAGGTGAGGTTTCGGTTTAGGGTTTGTCTAGTGTTAGTGTAAGGGTTAAGGTTAGGTTTAGCGTTATGGTTAGTATTAGGGTTAGTGTTAGAGTAGGGCTATGGCTATGGTTAGAGCTAGGGTTGGGTTAAGATTAATATTAGGGCCTGGGCTAGGGCTAGGGCTAGAGCTAGGTCTATGTTTAGGGTTAAGGGTAGTGGTAGGCCTAGGGCTAGGGCTAGGTTTAGGTTAGGGTTAGCA
The DNA here is from genome assembly GCA_949820135.1 of Sylvilagus floridanus. NCBI lineage: Eukaryota > Metazoa > Chordata > Mammalia > Lagomorpha > Leporidae > Sylvilagus > Sylvilagus floridanus. Next base: position 49,004,413 of record OX463230.1, on the reverse strand, counting down.
TTAGCTTTACCATTAGTGCTAGCATTAGGGATAGGGCTCGGTCTAGGCAAGGGCTAGTGCTAGGGTTAGGATTACGGTTAGGAATAGGGATACGGAAACTGGTGGGGTTATGGATAGGGCTAGGGTTAGGGTTAGGGTTAGGGCTTAGGTTTAGGGTTGGGTTAGGGTTAGTGCAAGTGTTAAGGTTAGGTTTAGGTTTATGGTTAGTATTAGGGTTAGGGTTAGGGTGAGTGCTTGGGCTAGGGCTAGTTTGAGGGCTAGGGTTAGGGTTAAGGTTAATGTTAGGGAAAGTGCTAGGGCTAGGGCTAGGTCTATGTTTAGGGTTAAGGGTAGTGGTAGGCCTAGGGCTAGGGCTAGGGCTAAGTTTAGGTTAGTGTTAGCGTTAGCTTTAGCTTAGTGTTAGACCTAGGGCTAGGGCTAGGGCTAGGGCAAGGGCTAATGCTAGGGTTAGGATTAGGGTTAGGATTAGGGTTAGGGATAGGGCTAGTGATGGGGCTATGCATAGGGTTAGGGTTAGGGTTAGAGTTAGGGCTAGTTTAGGGTTAGGTTTAGGAATTAGGTTTAGGTTATGATTATGCTTAGGGTTAAGGTAGTGTTAGAGTTAGCATAGGTTTAAGGCTAGGGTCAGGTTTACGGTCAGTTTTAGGGTTAGGTTTAGGGCTAGGGCTGGGGTTAGCATTAGTGTTATGATTAGGGGTAGTGGTAGGGTTATGCTTTGTGCTAGGTTTAGGGTTAGGGTTTGAGTTAGGGCTAGGTTTATTGTAAGTATTAAGGTTAGGGCTAGGCTTAGGGTTATGGTTTGGGTTCGTATTAGGTTTTGGATTAGGCCTAGGGTTAGAGTTAGAGTTAGCTTTAGGATTAGGTTTAGGGTGAGGATTAGAGTTACAGTTAGCTTTATGTCTCGTGTTAGGGTTATGGTTAGGGCTAAGCCTGGGGTTAAACTAGTGTTAAGATTCGAGCTCGGGTTAGGGTTAGGGCTAAGGTTATTGTTAGGGTTTGGGTTAGGTTTAATTTTAGGGTTAGGGTTAGGGTTAATGTTAGGGTTAGGGTTAGGTTTAATGTTAGGGTTATGGCTAGGGTTAGGGTTAGGGTAAGTGTTAGCACTAGTGTTATGATTAGGTTTAGGGTGAGGGTTAGGTTTAGGGTTAATGTTAGTGTTGTGATTAGGGTTAGGTTTAGCGCTAGTGTTAGTGTTATAGTTATGGTTAGGGTTAGATTTAGGGTTATGGTTTGTGTTTGCATTAGGGTTAGGGTTATGGCTCGGGTCTGAGTTAGGTTTCTGGTTATTGTAGCGTTAGGGTTTGGGTTAGGTTTATTGCGAGGGTCAGAGTTATGGTTAGCATTATGTCTAGTGTTAGCATTAGGGTTAGGGCTACGGCTTGTGGTAGCACTAATTTCTTGATTAAGGCTAGAAATAGGATTAGGGCTAAGGTTATTGTTTGGGTTAGGGTTAGTGTTTGGGCGAGGGCTCATGTTAGGGTTAGGGTTAGCATTAGGGTTTGAGCTAGGGCTAGAGTTAGGGTTAGGTTTAGGGTTAGGGTTAGGTTTAGGCCTAGGATTAGGGTTAGGGTTAGGATTAGGTTTATGGTTAGCATTACGTTGAGGTTTAGTGTTAGCATCAGGGTTAAGCGAGGACTAGGGTCAGGGTAAGAGTTAGGGTTAGGGTTAGAGTTATAAATTGGATTAGGTTTATGGTAAGGGTTTCGGTTACTGTTAGGGTTAGAGCTAGGGCTATGTTTAGGGCTAGGGTTACGGTTAAGATTAAGGTTAGGGCTTGGTTTAGGGCTAGGCAATTGCTAGGTCTAGGGTTACATTTAGGGGTAGGGGTAGGGATAGGGCTAGGTTTATATCTTGGTTAGCATTAGCATTAGGGTTAGGTTTAGGGTTAGGTTTAGGGCTAGGGCAAGGGCAAGGGCAAGGGCTAGGCTTAAGTTTAGGGAAGTGCTAGGGCTATGGATAGGGTTACGGTTAGATTTAGGGCTAGGGTTAGGGCTAGGGTTAAGGTTAGGGGTTAGGGTTAGGGTTAGGGTTAGGATTATGGTTAGGTTTAGGGCTAGTGTTAGAATTAGTGTTAGGGTTAGGCTAGGGTCAGGGTTATATTCAGTTTTAGAGTTAGATTTTCTGAGAGGTTTAGGGTTAATATTAGCATTATTTCTAGTTTCAGAGTTTGGTTAGGGCTAGGGCTGGGCTTAGCGCTAGTGTTATGATTAGGGCTATGGTTAGGGTTTGGCTTAAGGTTAGTGTTAGGGTTAGGGTTAGGTTTAATGTTAAGTTTAGGGCCAGGTATAGGGTAGGTTTAGGGCTAGGGCTAGGGTTAGGGTTAAAGTTTATATTATGGCTATGTTTAGCGCTAGAATCAGGGTTAGTTATAGGGTTAGGGTTAGGGTTAGGGTTATGGTGAGGGCTATGGCTAGGGTTAGGTTTAGCATTAGGGTTACGGCTAGGGCTAGGGCTACGGTTAGGGTTAGGTCTAGGGTTAGGTTTAGTGTTAGGGTTAGGGTTAGGGTTATTTTTATGGTTAGAGTTATGGTTAGGTTTGGGTTTAGTGTTAGGTTTAGGGCTATGGCTCGGGTTAGTGTTAGTGTTAGTGTTAGGGTTAGCATTAGGGTTAGGATTATGGTTAGGGTTAGGGCTAGGGTTAGAATAGGTTTAGTTAGGACTAGGGTCATGGTTAGTGTCAGTTTTTGGGTTAGGTTTGGGCAAGTGTTATGGTTAAGGTTAGCATTTTGTCTAGTGTTAGGGTTATGTTTATCGCTAGTGCTGGGGTTAGTGCTAGTGTTATGATTTGGACTAAGGGTAGGGTTAGGGTTAGGGGTTAGTTTATTTTTAGGGTTAGGGTTATGTTTAATATTATGGTAGGGCTAGGCTTAGTGTTATGACTAGCTTTAGAGTTAGGGTTAGGGTTAGGTTTAATTTTATGTTAGGGTTAGTGTTAGCACTAGTCTTATGATCAGGTCTAGGGTGAGGGTTAGGGTAGGGTTAGTGTTAGTGTTAGCGTTAGTTTTGTTATGGTTAGAGCTAGGGTTAGGGTTAGGTTTAGGTTTATCACCTAGGTTAGGGTTATTGTTAGGGTTAGTGTTATGGTTACGGTTAGTGTTAGGATTAGGGTTAGAGTTAGGGCTAGGGTTACTGTTAGTGTTAGATTTAGGGCTATGATTAGGGTTAGGGTTAGGGTTTGGATTATGGTTAGTTTTAGGGTTAGGACTAGCGTTAGAGTTAGGTTTTGGTTTAGGGCTAGGGTTAGTTTTAGTGTTAGGTTTAGGGTGAGTGTTAGAGTTATGGTTAGCCTTATGTCTAGTGTTAGCATTAGGCTTTGGGCTGTGGTAGTGCTAGTGTTATGGTTAGGGCTAGTGCTAGGGTTAGGGCTAAGGCTATTATTAAGGTTAGGTTTTGGTTTAATGTTATTGTTAGGGCTAGGGTTATGGTTAGGGTTATGGTTAGAGTTAGGTCTAGGGTTAAATTTAGCATTAGGGTTAGGGTTAGGATTAGCGTTAGTGTTAGGGTTAGGGTTAGGTTTATTTTTACTATTAGCATTACTGTTAGGGTTAAGGTTAGGGCAGAGCTAGGGTTCGAGTTAGGGTTAGTGTTAGAGTTAAGATTATGGTTAGATTTAGGGCTAGGGTTAGCATAGGGTTAGGGTTAGGGCTGGGGTCAGGTATAGGGCCAGTTTTATTGTCAGGTTTAAGGTGAAGGTTAGGGTTAAGGTTAGCGTTATGTCTAGTGTTAGGCTTAGGCTTAGGGCTAGGGTCAGGTTTGTGTCAGTTTTGGGGTTAGGTTTAGTGCGAGGGTTATGGTTAAGGTTAGCGTTATGCATAGTGTTAGGGTTAGAGTTATGGCTAGGACTGGGGTTAGTGCTAGTGTTATGATTAGGGCAGGGGTAGGGTTGGGTTTTGCGCTGGGGTTAGGGTTAGGGTTAGGGTAGCATTATGGCTATGGTTAGCACTAGGGTTAGGGTTAGGGATAGGTTTAGGATTAGGGTTAGGGTTAGGGTTAGGTTTAGTTCCTGTGTTAGGGTTTGGGTTAGCACTAGTGTTAGGGTTAGTGTTTGGTTTAGGGTTAGCATTAGGGCTACATTTGGTATAAGATAGGGTTAGGCTTAGGGTTAGTGTTAGGGTTAGATTTAGAGTTAGCACAAGTGTTATGATTAGGGCTAGTGTGAATGTTACGGTTATGTTTAATGTTAATGTTAGGGTTAGGGTTAGGGTTAGCTTTAGGGTTAGGGGGAGGTTATGGTTATGGTTCGGTTTAGCATTAGGGTTAGGGCTAGGGCTAGGGCTATGGTTAGGTTTAGGGTTACATTTAGCGTTCTGATTAGTTTAGGATTAGGTTTAGGGTTAGGGTCAGTGCTAGGGCTACGGTTAGGGTTCGTATTAGGGCTTAGGTTTAAGGTTAGGATTATGGTTAGTTTTAGGGCTCGAGTTAGAGTTTGGTTTAGGGCTAGCATCAGGATTAGGGCCAGTTTTAGGGTTAGGTTTAGGGTGAGGGTTAGGGTTAAGGTTAGCATTATGTCTAGTGTTAGGGTTAGGTGTAGTGCTAGGGCTGGGGTTAGCACTAGTGTTATGATTAGCGCTAGGGTAGGGTTAGGGTTATTGTTATGGTTAGGGTTAGGATTTTCCTTACGGCTACAGTTAGTGCTATGGTCAGTGTAGAGATTGGGTTAGGGTTAGGGTTAGATTTAGTGCTAGGGTTAGGGTTATGGTTAGCGCTAGTGTTATGGTTAGTGTTGGGGTTAGGGTTAGCATTAGGGCTACGTTTAGCGCAAGAATTAGGGTTAGGCTTAGGTTTATGGGTATGGTTAGCACTAGTGTTATGATTAGGGCTATCATGATGGTTAGGGTTAAGGTTAATGTTAGTGTTAGGGTTAGCATTAGGGCTACATTTAGCGCAAGAATTAGGGTTAGGCTTAGGTTTATGGGTATGGTTAGCACTAGTGTTATGATTAGGGCTATCATGATGGTTAGGGTTAAGGTTAATGTTAGTGTTAGGGTTAGGGTTAGTTTAGGGTTAGGGCGAGGGCTAAGGCTAGGGTTAGGGTTAGCATTAGGGTTAGGGCTAGGGCTAGGGCTGGGGTTACCTTTAGGGCTGGGGTTAAGCCTAGGGTTAACGTTAAGTTTAGGGTTAGGGTTAGGGTTAGGGTTAGGGATAGAACTAGGGTTAGGTTTAATGTTAGGGTTTATGTTTAGGTTTAGAATTATGGTTAGTGTTAGGGCTAGTGTTGGAGTTAGGGTTAGTGTTATGGCTAGGGTCAGGATTAGGTCCTGTTTTAGGGTTAGTTTTAGGGAATGGGTTTGGTTAAGGTTAGCGTTATGTCTAGTGTTAGGGTTAGGGTTAGGCTTAGGGCTGGGGTTAGCACTAGTGTTATGATTAAGGTTTGCATTAGGGTGGGGTTAGCTTTACAGCTACGGTTAGCACTAGGGTTAGGGTTAGGTATATGGTTAGGGATAGGATTAGGGTTAGGGTTAGGTTTAGTGCTTTGGTTAGGGTTAGGGTTAGTTCTAGTTTTAAGGTTACGGTTCACGCTAGTGTTTGGGTTAGTGTTGGGTTTAGGATTAGCATTAGGGTACGATTAGTGCAAGAATTGGGGTTAGGCTTAGATTTACTTTTAGGTTTAGGTTTAGAGTTATGTTTAGGGTTTGCACTAGTGTTATGATTAGGGCTAGCATGAGGTTTAAAGTTAGGGTTATTGTTTGTGTTAGCGTTAGGTTTTGGGTTAGGGCGGGGGCTAGGGCTTGGGTTAGGGTTAGCATTAAGGTTAGGGCTAGGGCTAGGACTAGGGTTAGGGTTAGGGTTACTGTTAGCATTACAGTTACATTTAGGGTTAGGGTTAGGGTTAGGGCTAGGGTAGGGTTAGGGTTAGTTTTACGGGTAGGCTTTGGGTTAGGGTTAGGGTTGGGCTAGGATTAGGGTTAGTTTTGGGGTTTATTGTTAGGGTTAGGGTTAGGGTTAGGATTATGTTTAGAGGTAGGGCTGGTGTTAGATTAGGGTTCTAGTTTGGCCAGTGTCAAGGTTTGGGTTAGGTTTAGGGTTATGTTTAGGGTGAGTGTTAGGGTTATAGTTACTGTTATGTCTCATGGTAGGGTTGAGGTTAGGTCTAGGGCTGCGGTTGCACTAGTGTTATGATTAGGGCCAGGGTTAGAGTTAGGGCTAAGTTTATTGTTAGGGTTAGAGTTAGGTTTAATGTTAGTGTTAGGGCTAGCGTTAGGGTTAGGGTTAACTTTAGGCTTAGGGTTAGGCTTACGGTTAGGTTTAGGGTTAGGGTTAGCACTAGCATTATTATTAGGTCTAGGGTGAGGGATAGGGTTAGTGTTAATGTTAGTGTTAGGGTTAGTGGTAGGTTTAATGTTAGTGTTAGAGCTAGGTTTAAGTTTAGGTTTAGGGATAGGGTTAGGGTTAGGTTTAGCGAAGGGTTAGGGTTAGGGTTAGTGTTAGGGTTACGGTTAGGGTTAGGCTTAAGGTTTGGGTCTGGGTTTGTATTAGGGTTAGGTTTAGGGCTAGGGTCTGAGTTAGGTTTCGGGTTATCGTTAGGGTTAGGTTTAGTATTAGGTTATGGTGAAGGTTAGAGTTACATTTAGCATTATGTCTAGTGTTAGCATTAGGGTTAGAGCTATGGCTTGTGTTAGCTGTAGTGTTATGATTAGGGCTGGGGTTAGGGTTAGGGCTAAGGTTATTGTTAGAGTTAGGGTTAGGTTTAATAATAGGGTTAGCATTAGTGTTGGTGTTAGTGTTAGAGTTAGGGCTAGGGTTAGTGTTAGGGTTATTGTTGTGTTTAGGTTAGGGCTAGGGCTAGGGCTAGGGTTAGGGTTAGCATTAGGGTTAGAGCTAGAGCTAAGGTTAGGTTTATGGGTAGGGGTAGGTGTAGGTGTACTGGTAGATGTAGGGCTAGGGCTAGGGTTAGGGTTAAGGTTAGCCTTAGTATTAGTGTTAGGGTTAGGATTTTGGGTTAGGGTTAGTTTTAGAATTATGGTTAGGGTTAGGGCTACTGTTAGTGTTAGGGTTCAAGTTAGGGCTAGGGTCACATTTAGGGTTAGGTTTAGGGTGTGGCTTAGGGTTAGGGTTAGCCTTATATCTAGTGTTGGGGTTAGCATTCTGTCTAGGGTTGGGGTTAGTGCTAATGTTAGTGTTAGTGTTAGGGTTAGATTTAGGGTAAATGTTAGATTTAGGTTTAGGTTTAGTGTTAGGGTTAAGGTTAGGCTTAGGGTTAGGTATATTGGCTAGGTTTAGGGTTAGGGTTAGCACTAGGAATAGGGTTAGTGTTGGGGTTAGGGTTAGCAATAGGGCTACGTTTACCACAAGAAATAGGGTTAGGCTTACATTTATCGTTATGTTTAGGCTTAGGGTTAGGGTTAGGGTTAGGGTTAGGGTTAGCACTAGTGTTATGATTAGGGCTAGTGTGAGGGTTAGTGTTAATGCTTATGTTAGTGCTAGTGTTGGTGTTAGGGTTAGGGCCAGTGCTAGGGCTATGGCTAGGGTTAGGGTTAGGTCTAGGGTTAGGGTTAGGGTTAGGATTCGGGTTAGGGCTTTTGCTAGGTCTAGGTTATTTTCATGGTTAGGGTTAAGTTAGGGTTAGGGCTAGTGTAAGATTTAGGGTTCTAGTTGTGGCCAGGGTTAGGGTTAGTGTTATGTCTCGTGTTAGTGTTGGGTTTAAGGCTAGTGATGGGTTTAAAGTTAGTTTTAGGATTAATTCTATGGTAGGGTTAGGGTTAAGGCTAGTGCTAGGGTTAGGATTAGGATTAATGTTAGGTTTAGGGCTAGGGTTAGGGTTACAGTTAGCGTTACAGTGAGTTTTATGATTAGTGTTAGGGTTAAGGTTAGGTCTTGTGCTAGGGCTAGGCCTAGGTTCAGGTTTAGTGTTACAGTCAGGGCTAGGGTTAGGCTTAGGGCCAGGTTTAGGGTCAGGCTTAGCTTTAGGGTTAGGGCTTGGGGTTAGTCTAGGGTTAGGGTTAGTGCTAGGGTTAGGGTTAAGGTTAGCACAACTTTTATGATTAGGGCTAGGATGAGGGTTAGGTATACGGTTTATGTTAGTGTTAGTGTCAGGGCTAGGGTTAGGTTTAGGTTTAGGGTTAGGGCGATGTCTAGGGCTAGGTTTAGGGTTCGCATTAGGGTTAGGGCTAGGGCTAGAGCTAAGGTTGTGGTTTGGCTAGTGTTAGGTTTAGGGTTAAGTTTAGGCTTAGGGTTAGGGTTAGGGTTAGGTTTAGTGTTTGGGTTAGGGTAAAGGTTAGCGTTACAGTTAGATTTAGGGATAGGGTTAGAGTTAGGGTTAGGGATAGGGATAGGCTAGTGTTAGGATTAGGGTTAGGGTTAAGATTAAGCTTAGGGCTTGGTCTATGGCTATGGTTAGCGTCAGGTTAGGGTTAAAGTTACGCTAAGTCTTGCGCTAGGGTTAGGTTTTGGGTTTGGGCTAGGGCTAGTGCTATGGCTAAGGTTATGGTTAGGGGTATAGGTAGTCTAGGGCTAGGACTAGGCCTGGGCTAATGTTATTATTAGTGTTAGGTTAGGGTTAGGGTTAGGGTTTTGGTTAGGGTTAGTGTTAATGTTACGGTTAGGGCTAAGGTTAGGTTTAGGGTTAGGATTAAGTTTAGGGCTTGGTCTAATGCTAGGTCAATGGCTAGGTCTAGGGTTACAATTACGGGTAGGGGTAGAGCAAGACTAGGGCTAGCTTTAGGTTAGGGTTAGCGTTAGCATTTCTGTTAGGGTTAGGGCTATGGCTAGGGCTAATGTTAGAATTAGGGTTAGTGTTAGGGCTAGTGTCAGGGTTAGGGTCAGTTTTAGGTTTAGGTTTAGGATTAATGTTAGTGTAATGTCTTGTGTTTTGGTTAGGGTTAGGGATATGGCTGGGGTTAGCACTCTTGTTATGATTAGGGCTAGGGTTAGGGTTAGGGTTAAGGTTAGTGTTAGGTTTAATGTTAAGTTTAGGGCTAGGCATAGGGTTAGGTTTAGGTCTAAAATGAAGGTTAGAGTTTGCACTAGGGTTAAAATTTGTTTTTGTGTTAGGGCTAGGGTTCGGGTTTAGGATTAGGTTTAGGTTTAGGGAGAGGGTAAGAGTTACGGATACAGTTTTGTTTAGTGTTTGCGTAAGGGTTAGGGCTATGGCTGGGTTAGCGCTAGTGTTATGAATAGTGGAGCGTTAGGGTTATGGTTAGGGGTAAGGTTATTTTTAGGGTTAGTGTTAAAGTTAATTTTAGGTTTAGGGTTAGGGTTAGGGTTAACGTTAGCATTAGGGTTAGTTAGGTTTAGGGCTAGGGTTAGTTTTTTGTTTAGGGCAAGGGTTAGGTTTAGGGCTAGAGTTATCTCTATTGTTATGGTTAGAGTTAGGTTGGGGCTTGGGTAGCAACAGTGTTATGTTTAGGGCTAGAGTTAGGGTTAGGTTAAGGTTAGTGTTATGGTTAGGTTTAGGGTTAGAGTTAGGCCTCGGCTTAGAGTTAGGTTTAGGGCTAGGGTTATGGTTAGTGTTAGTGGTAGGTTTAGGGTTAGGATTAGGGTTAGGGTTAGCCTTAGGGCTACATTAGGGTTAGGTTTAGGGTGAGGTTTATGGTTAGCAATAGTGTTATGATTAGGGCTAGGTTGAGGGATGTGGTTAGGGTTAGCATTATGTGTTAGGGTTATGGTTAGGGTTAGGGTTTCGGCTGGGGTTAGTGATAGTGTATGATTAGGTCTAGGATGAGGGTTATGGTTAGGGTTAAGGTCATTTTTAGGGTGAGGGTTAGGGTTAGAGTTAAGGTTAGTGTTAGGGTTAGGTTTAGGGTTAGAACTAGGTTTAGGGTCTAGGGTTAGAGTTAGGGTTAGGTTTAGGGTTATGGCTAGGGTTATGGTTAGAATTAGGTTTAGGTTTAGGGTTAGGGCTAGGGCTAGGGTTAGGTTTTGGGCTAAGGTAGGGTTAGCACTAGTGTTTTGATTAGGGATAGGATGAGGTTTAGGGTTACCGTTAATGTTAGTTTTATGGTTAGGGTTAGGTTTAATGTTTGAGTTAGAGCTAGGGTTAGGTTAAGGGTTAGAGATAGGTTTAGTGTTATTGTTATGGTGGGCTAGGTTTGGGTTAGGATTAGGATTAGGGTTGTGGCTAGGGTTAGTGTTAGGGTTCAGGTTATGGCTAGGGTTCAGGTTATGGCTAGGGTTAGGGTTATCGTTAGGTTTAATTTAGGTTTAGGGTGAGGGTTAGAGTTACGTTTAGCGTTATGTCTTGTGTTAGCGTTAGGGTTACAGCAACACCTGGGTTTAGTGTTAGTGTTATGATTAAGGCTAGGGTTAGAGTTAGGGCTAAGGTTATTGTTAGGGTTAGGGTTAGGGTTAGGTTTTAGTTTAGTGTTAGGGTTAGGGTTAGGTTTAGATTTGGGTTAGGGTTAGGGTTAGGGTTAGGGTTAGGGTTAGGGTTAGATTTATGTGTTGGGATAGGGTTAGCATTATTGTTAGCATTAGGGTTTGGGCTAGGGCTAGGGTTAAGGCTTTGGTTAGGGTCTGGGTTCGGGCTGGGGTAGTGATATTTTTATAATTAGGGATAGGATGGGAATTAGAGTTTTGGTTATGGTTAGTTTTAGGTGAGCGTTAGGTTTAGGGTTTAGGTTAGTGTTAGGGTTAAGATTATGGTTAGGTTTATGTGTGGGGTGAGGGTTAGCATTATTTTTAGGGTTTGGGTTAGGTTTAGGGCTAGAGCTAGGACTAGGGCTAGGGTTAGGTTTAGGGTTAGGGCTAGAGCTAGGACAAGGTCCTGGGCTAGGGTTAGGGTTAGAAGTAGGTTTAGGGATAAGACTAAGGTTAGAGTTAAGATTCTGGTTAGTGCAAGGGTTAGGGTTATGGTTAGGGTTTGGTTTATGTTTAAGTTTAGGTGCAGTGTTTGGTTTAGGGTTAGCGTTATGTCTAGTTTTAGGGTTAGGGCTAGTTTTGGTTTAGGATTACGGTTTGGGTTAGGGTTAGAGGTTAGGGTTTGGGTTAGGGTAAGGATTATTGTTAGTTTTAGTGTTAGTGTTAGTGTTAGTGTTAGAATTAGGGTTCAAGTTAGGCCTAGAATCATGTTTAAGGTTAGGTTTAGTGTTTTTTTAGGGCAAGGGTTAGGTTTAGGGTTCAGTTATGTCTAGTGTTATGGTTATGGTTAGGGCTGGGGCTTGGGTAGTGCTTGTTTTATGATTAGGACTAGGTTAGGGTTAGGGTTAAGGTTAGTGTTAGGATTAGTGTCAGTTTTAATATTAGGGTTAGAGCTAGGATTAGGGTAAGGGTTAGGGCTAGGTTTAGCATTAGGTTTAGTGCTAGGGTTAGGGTTAAGTTTAGACTTAGTGTTGGGGGTAGGGTTAATGTTAGTGTTACGGTTAGGTCTAGGTTAGGCTAGGGTAAGGGTTTGGTCTAGGGTTAGAGTTAGGGTTCAGGTTAGTGTTAGTGTTATGATTAGGGTTAGGGTTTTGTGGAGGTTTAGGGTTAGGTTTAGGGTTAAGGTTATTGTTAGCATTAGGATGAGGGTTGGGATAGGCTTTGGGTTAGGGTTAAGGTTACAGCTTGGGCTAGGGCTGGGTTAGGGTCAGGGTTAGGGTTAGGGTTAGGGCTAGGGTTATGTTCAGGGTTAGGGTTGGGGTTAGGGTTAAGGTTAGGGTTAGGGCTAGGCTTAGGGCTAGGGCTAGTGCTAGGACTTTGTTTAGGGTTCGGGAAAAGGTTAGGCTTAGGGCTAGGGCTAGGTTTAGTGCTAGCATTATTGTTAGCATTAGGGTTAGGTTTAAGGTTAGGGTTAGGAAAAGGGGTAGGGCTAAGGCTAGGGTTAGAGTTAGCATTAGTGTTTTTGTTATGGTTAGGGCTAGGGCTAGTGTGTGGGTTCAGGTTAGTTTTATGGTTAGGGTTAGGGATAGGATTAGGATACGGTTAGGGTTATGGTTAGGTTTATATGTAGGGTTAGGGTTAGCATTATTGTTAGGGTTAGGGTTAGGGTTAGGGCTAGGCCTAGGGCTTTGTTTAGAGTTAGGGTTAGGTTTGGTTTATTGTTTGGGCTAGGGTTAGTGTTAGGGCTAGAGCTAGGACTATGGCTAGGGCTAGGTTTAGGATTAGGAATAGGGATAGGGTTAAGGCTAAAATTAGAGTTAGGGCTCTGGTTAGTGCAAGGGTTAGGGTTATGGTTAGGGTTAGGTTTTGGATTAGGTTTTGGGTGAATGTTAGGGTTAGTGTTAACATTATGTCTAGTGTTATGGTTAGGCTTAGGGTTTCGACTGGGGTCAATGCTAGTGTTATGATAAGGGCTACTGTGATGGTTATGGGTAGAGTTAAGTTTAGTGTTAGGTTTTGTGTTAGGGTTAGGGTTAAATTTAGTGTTAGTGTTAGGGTTAGGGTTGGTTTAGGGTTAGGGTTAGGGTTAGTGTTATGCTTAAGGCTAGGGTTAGGGTTAGGGTTAGTGTTAGGATTAGGGGTTAGGGTTATTGTTAGGATTAGGGCTAGGGTTAAGAATAGCATTAGGTTCATGTTTAGTGTTAGGGCTAGGTCTAGTTTTAAGTTTGGGTTAGGCTAGGGCTAGGGCTAGGTCTATTGCGAGGTTTAGGTTGAGGGTTAGTGTTAGGGTTAGGTTTTCAGCTTAGGGTTAGGTTTAGGGTTCGCATTAGGGCTAGGGTTGCAGTTAAAGTTATGTTTAGGGTTAGGGCTATTTTTGTTTATGTTTAGGATTAGGGTTAGCACTGGTGTTATAATTAGTGCTAGGGTGAGTGTTAGCCTTAGGGTTAATGTTAGTGTTTGGGTTAGAGTTAGGTGTAATGTTTCAGTTAGAACTAGGGTTAGGGCTAGGTTTAGCACTAGGGTCAGGGTTAGATTTATAGTTAGGGTTAGAGTTAGGGCTATGGTTAGGGTTAGGGTTAGGTTTATGGTTAGGGCTAGGGCTAGGGCTATGGTTAGGGTTAGGGTTTGGTTTAGGTTTAGTGCTAGGGCTAGGGCTAGGGTTAGGGTTAGTGTCAGCGTTAGGGTTAGGGTAAGGGTTAGGGTTAAGGTTAGGGCTTGGGCAAGGGCTAGTGCTAGGGTCAGATTTAGGATTAGGGTCAGGGCTAGGGTTAGGATTAGGTTTAACACAAGTTTTACGGTTAGGGTTAGAGTTCGGGCTATGGTTAGTGTTAGTGTCAGGTTTAGGGCTAGGTTCAAGGTTAGTGTTAGTGTTAGGTTTAGGTTTGAGTTTAGCGTTAGGGGTACTTTTAGGGTTTGGGTTAAGGCTAGGGTTAGGGTTAATGTTAGGGTTATGTGTAGTGTTAGGGTTATGGTTTGTGCTGGGGTTAGGGTTAGGGTTAATTAGCGTTAGGGTTAGGGTTTGATTTAAGGTTAGGGTTAGATCTAGGTTTAGGCTAAGGGTTAGGGCTAGGGTTAGGCTTAGGTTTAGCTCTAGGATTAGGGTTAGTGTTAGAGTTAGATTTAGGGTTAGGGCTAGGTAAGGGTTATGGTTTGGGTTATGGTTTGGTCTAGGGTTAGGGTTAGAGCTAGCGCTAGAGCAAGGGTTAGGGTTAGCATTAGGGTTAGGCCTAGGGTCAACTTTAGGTTTTGGGCTGGGGCTAGGGCTAGGGTCAGGATTAGGGTTATTCATGGCTAGGGTTAGGGTTAGGGTTAGGGTTAGGGTTAGGGTTAGGGCTAGGGATTGGTTTAGGTTTAGCTGTATGTCTAGTGTTAGGGTTAGGGTTAGGGTTAGAGTTTTGGCTGGGGTTAGCAATAGTGTTATGTTTAGGGCTTGGGTGAGGATTAGGGTTAGGGTAATGATAGTGTTCAGGTGAGGGTTAGGGTAAGGTTAGTGTTAGGTTTAGGGTCAGGATTAGGTTTCTGTTAGGGTTAGTGTAAAGGATAGGGTTAGGGTTAGTGTTGGTTAGGGTTAGGTTGCGCTAGTGTTATTATTAGGGCTAAGTTTAGGGTTAGGGCTAAGGTTACTGTTAGTGTGAGGGTTAGGTTTAATGTTAGGTTTATTTAGGGCTAAGGTTAGGGTTAGGGTTAGGTTTAATGTTAGAATTAGTGTTCGCACTAGGGTTATGATTAGGTCTAGGGTGATGGTATGGTGTAGGTTAATGTGAGTCGTGGGGTTAGGATTAGGTTTAATATCAGTGTCAGAGCTAGGTTATGGTTAGGGATTCGGATAGGATTAGGGTTAGGTTTAGCGCTAGGGTTAGTGTTAGCGTTAGAGTTAGTTTTAGAGTTAGGCCTAGGGTTAGTGTTAGTGTTAGTGTTAGGGTTAGGGTTAGTGCTAGGCTTAGGGTTAGGGTTTGGATTTGAATTAGGGATAGGGTTAGGGTTAGGGCTAACGTTAGAATTAGGTTTTGGTTATGGTTAGGGTTTGGGGTAGGGTTAGGTTTAGGATATGGTTTAGGGGGAGGTTTAGATTTACCTTTAGCATTATGTCTAGTGTTATTGTTAGGGTTAGGGCTAGGGCTGGGGTTAGCACTAGTGTTATGATTAAGGCTAGGGTTAGGGTTAGGTCTAGGTTAATTGTTAGGGTTACGGTTAGGGTTATTGTTTGTGTTAGGGCTTGGTTAAATTTAGGGTTAGGGCGAGGGCTAGGGCTAGGGTTAGTCAGCATTAGGGTTAGGGCTAGGACTAGGTGTAGGGTTAGAGTTAGGGTTAGGGTTAGGGATAGGGCTAATGTTAGGGCTAGGTTTAGGTTTAGGGTTATGGTTAGGGCTTGCGCTAGGGCTAGGGCTAGGTTTAGGGTTAAGGTTAGCGTTAGGGTTTTGTTATGGTTAGGCCTAAGGTTAGTAGGGTTAGAGTTAGCTTGAGGGTTAGAGTTAGGCATAGAGCTAAGGCTAGTGCTAGGAAAAGAGCTATGGCTAGGGTTAGGGTTAGGGTTAGGGTTAGGGTTAGGGTTAGGGCTAGGGCTATGTCTAGGTTTAGCACTGTGGATATGGTTAGGGTTAGGGTTAGAGTTAGGATAGTGTTAGGATTAGGTTTTGGGGTTAGCGTTAGGGTTAGGATTATATTAACTCGTGCTTTTGTTAGATTTAGAGTTTGGTTAAGGCTAATCTCAGGGTTAGGGTCATTTTTAAGGTTAAAATTAGGGTGAGAGTTAGGGTTGAATTTGGTGTTATGTCTAGTGTTAGTGTTAGGATTAGGGCTAGGGCAGGGGTTAGCTCTAGTGTTATGATTAGGGCTAGGGGTAAGGTTAGTGTTTGGTTAGTGTTTGGATTAGGGTTAGGTTTAATGCTAGGGTTAGAGCTAGTGTTAGTGTAGTGTTTAGGTCTAGAGTTAGTGTTAGGTTAGTGCTAGGGTTAGGTTTAGGGTTAGGCTTAGAGTCAGGGCTAGAGTTATTGTTAGTGTTATGGTTAGAATTAGGGCTAGGGCTAGGGCTAGGGTTAGGGCTAACGTCAGGGTCAGAATTAAGTTTAGGGTTAGGGGTAGGCCTAGGGCTATAACTAGGTCTAGTGCTAGGTGCAGGGCTGGGGTTAGGGTTCATGTTCAGTGTATGGTTAGGTTTAGTGTTAGGGTTAGGGTTAGGGTTAATGTTAGGGTTAGGGCTAGGCCTAGGGCTAGGGCTAGGGTTTTGGTTCATGTTAGGGTTAGTGTTAGGGTTAGGGCTAGGGCGAGAAGTAGAGTTATTGTTAGCATTAACATTAGGGTTAGTTTTAGGGTATGTGGTAGGGCTAGTGTTAGGGTTAGCATTAGCGTTAGGGTTAGGGTTAGTGCTAGGGCTAGGGCTAGGTTTAGCGTTAAGACTAAGGTTAGTGTTAGGGTTAGCACTAGTGTTGTGATTATGGCTAGGATGAGGGTTAGGTTTACAGTTAATACTAATGTTAGGGTTATTGTTAGTTTTAGAGCTAGATTTAGGTTAAGGGTTAGGGATAGGTTTAGGGTTAGGTTTAGTGCTGGGTTTAGGGTTGATTTATGCGTAGGGTTGGAGTTCAGATTAGGGCTAGTGTTAGTGTTATGGTTAGGATTGGCTTAGCCTTAGGGTTATGGTTAGGATTAGGATTAGTGTTAGGGCTACTGTTAGAGTTAGGGTTCTTGTTAGAGCTAGGGTTAGGGTTAGGTTTAGGGTTAGGTTTTGGGTTAGGTTTAGAGCGAGGGTTAGGGTTAGGGTTAGCCTTATGTCTAGTGTTATGGTTAGGGTTATGGTTTGGGCTGGGGTTAGCAATAGTGTTATGATTAGGGCTTGAATGAGGATTAGGGTTAGCATTAAGGATAGTGTGAAGGTGAGGGTTTGGCTTAGGGTTACATTTGGTTTTAGGTTTAGGTCTAGGGTTAGGACTAGGGTTATGGCTAGGTTTAGGCTTAGGGTTGGGCTAGGCTTAGGGTTAGGTTTATGGTTTGGATTAGGGTTAGGTTTAGTGCTAGGGTTACAGTTAGGTTTTGTGTTAGGCCTAGGGTTAGGGTTATGGTTAGGTTTAAGATTAGGTTTAGGGCGAGGGTTATAGTTACAGTTAGTGTTATGTCTCATGTTAGGGTTAGGGGTAGGGCCATGGCTGAGGTTGTGCTAGTGTTACGATTAGTGCTAGGGTTACGGTTATGGCTAAGGTTATTTTTAGTGTTAGGTTTAGGTTAATGTCAGGGTTAGGGTTAGGGTTGGGTTAGCCTTACCATCAGGGTTAGTGTTAGCACTAGTGTTATGATTAGGTCTAGGGTGAGGGGTATGTTTAGAATTAATATTAGTGTAGGGTTAGGGTTAAGTTTAATGTTAGGGTTAGAGCTAGGTTTAAGGTTAGTGTTTGGGATAGGTTTAGGTTTAGGTGTAGAGCTAGTGTTAGGGCTAGGGTTAGGGTTAGGGTTAGGCCTAGGGTTAGTGTTAGGGTTTGGGCTAGGTTTAGTGTTAGGGTTTGAGTGTGGATTAGGGTTAGTGTTAGGGCTAGTGTTAGAGTTAGGTTTCGGATATGGTTAGGTTTAGGGTTAGGTTTAGGTTTAGGATTAGGTTTAGAGCGAGGTTTAGAGTTACCTTTAGTGTTATGTCTAGTGTTAACATTAGGGTAGGGCTACAGCTGGGGTTAGTGTTAGTGTTATGATTAGGGCTAGGGTTAGGGTTAGGTCTAAGATTATTGTTAGGGTTCAGATTAGGTTTAATGTTAGAGTTAGGGCTAGGCTTAGTTTTAAGGTTAGGGTTAGGGTTAAGGTGAGGGATAGGGTTAAAGTTAGGGTTTCGGTTAGGGCTAGTGTTAGTGTTAGGGTTCTAGTGAAGGCTAGTGTCAGGGTTAGGGTTAGGTTTGGGTTACATTTGGGGTGAGGGTTAGGGTTATGGTTACTGTTATGTTTCATGTTAGGGTTGGGGTTAGGGCTAGTGCTGCGGTTTGCACAAGGGCTAAGATTAATTCTAGGGTTACAGTTAGGGTTAATGTTAGTTTTAGGGTAGGATGAGTGTAGCAGACACAGCTTACAGGGTATCTGTCACCTGGGTATATATAGAAGCGTACAAGAGTTCTGTAGCCTTAGTGCAAGTGAAGCAGTTTACACGGCTTCTGTAGCTAAGTGAACGAGATGCAACTTCTGGGAATTCAATAGCCCAAGTGTAGCAAGTGAAGCTTAGGAGAGGTCTGTAACCTGGGTATAGCGAGAGGAGATATACGGGAGATTTGTAGCCTTAGTGTAGGAGATGCAGTGTGCAGTGCTAATGTAGCATGAGTGTAACAGACACAGCTTAGGGGATATGTGTAACCTGGGTGTACAGAGAAGCTGTATACTGAAGTTCTGTACCTTAGTGTAGGAGATGCAATTTACAGGGCTTCTTTAGCATGAGTGTAGGAGACACAACTTCCTGGAGTCCAGTAGCCTGAGTGACCAGACACAGATTCTGGGAATTGGGTATCCTGGGTGTAGTGAGAAGCAGTATAAGGGAGTTCTGTACCCTTAGTGTAGGAGATGCACTTTACAGGGATTCTGTAGCTGGAGTATAGGAGATGATACTTACTGGAATTCGGTAGCCTCAGAGTAGCATTTGCACCTTATGGAATATCTGTAACCTGGGTGTAGTGAGAAGCAGAATACGGGAGTTCTGCAGCCTTAGTGTAGGAGACCCAGTTTAGAAGGTTTCTGTAGTCTGAGTGTAGGAGACACAACTTACCAGAGTTTGGTAGCCTGAGTGTAGAAGTTGCATCTTACAGGATATCTGTAACCTGGGTTTAACAAGATCCAGTATAAGGGAGTTCTGTAGTTGAGTGCAGGAGACGCACATTGCTGGGGGTGGTAGCATGATAGTAGCAGACGCAGCTTAGGGGATATGTGTAACCTGCGTGTAGTAAGAAGCTGTATACCGAAGTTCTGTAGCCTTAGTGTAGGTGATGCAGTTTACAGGGCTTCTGTAGCCTGAGTGTAGGAGACTCAACTTACTGGGGTTCCATACACTGAGTATAGCAGATGCAGCTTAGAGAACATCTGTAACTTGGATCTAGTGAGAAGCAGTATACGGGAGTTATGTAGTGTAGGAGAAGCAGTTTTTATGGCTTCTATAGCCTGAGATGCAACTTACTGGGGTTCAGTAGCCTGAGACTAGAAGATGCAGATTATCGGATATCTGTAATTTGGCAGTAATGAGAAGCAGTATACGGGAGTTTTGTAGCCTTACTGGAGGAGATGCAGTTTACAGTGCTTCTGTAGCATGAGTGTAGCAGATGCAGCTTAGGAAATATCTGTAACCTGGGTGTAGCAAGAAACAGTATACTGGAGTTCTGTAGTCTTACTTTAGGAGACATAGTACACAGTGCTTTTGTAGCCTGAGTGTAGGAGACCCAGCTTCCCTGAATTAGGTAGCCTGAGTGTAGCAGATGCAGCTGTGGGGAGTTCTGTAACATGTGTGTAGCAAGAAGCAGTATACATCAATTCTGTAGCCTTAGTGTAGGAGACGCAGTTTACATAGCTTCTGTAGACTGAGTGTAGCAGATGTAGCTTAGGGAAAATCTGTCACCTGAGTGTAGCGAGAAGCAATATAGGGGAGTTCAGTATCCTTCATGTAGAGGTGCAGTTTTCAGGGCTTCTGTAGCCTGAGTGTAGGAAACACAACTTCCTGGAGTTCGGTAGCCTGAGTGTGGCAGACACAGCTTTGGGGAGTTCTGTAACTTTGTTGTAGTGAGAAACATTGTATGGGAGTTCAGTAGCCTTTGTGTAGGAGATGTAGTTTACAGGTCTTCTCTAGCTCGAGTGTAGGAGATGCTACTTACTGGAGTTCGGTAGCCTGAGTGTAGCAGATGCAGCTTATGGGATATCTGTAATATCGGTGTAGTGAGAAGCAGTATACGGGAGTTTTTCAGCCTTAGTGTAGAGGCGCAGTTTTCAGGGCTTCTAGAGCCTGAGTTTAGGAGACGCAACTTCTCGGAGTTCGGTAGCCTGAGTATAGCAGATGCAGCTTCAGGGAGTTCTGTAACATGAGTGTAGTGAGAAGCAGTATACGGGAGTTTGTAGCCTTAGTGTAGGAGATACAGTTTATAGAGCTTCTGTAGCCTCCATGTAGCAGACGCAGCTTAATATGTGTAACCTACATGTAGTGAGAAGCTGTATACCGAAGTTCGGGAGGCTTAGTGTAGGAGATGCAGTTTACAGGTCCTCTGTATTCTGAGTGTAGGAGATGCAACTTACCAGAGTTCGGTAGCCTGAGTGCAGCAGATGTAGCTTATGGGACATCTGTAACTTGGAGCAATTGAGAAGCAGTATAAGCCATTCTATAGCCTTAGTGTAGGAGAGGCAGTTTCCATGGCTTCTGAAGCCTGTGTTTAGGAGATTCAATTTACTGTAGTTCGGTAGCCTGAGTGTAGCAGACGTAGCTTATGGGGTATCTGTCACCTGGGTGTATATAGAAGCAGCATATGAGAGTTCTGTAGACTTAGTGCAGGAGAAACAGTTTAGAGGGCTTCTGTATCCGAGTGAAGGAGACACAACACCCCAGAGTTCAGTAGCCCTAGTGTAGCAGACGCAACATTGGGGAGCTCTGTAACCTGGGGTGTAGAGAGAAGCAGTATATGGAAGTTTTGTAGCCTTAGTGTAGGAGATGCAATTTACATAGCTTCTGTAGCTAGATTGTAGCAGGTGCAGCTTAGGGGAAAGCTGTAACCTGCATGTAGCGAAAAGCAGTATAGGGGAGTTCTGCATCCTTAGTGTAGAGGTGCAGTTTTCAGGGCTTATGTAGCCTGAGAGTAGGAGATGCAACTTCCCAGAGTTCAGTAGCCTGATAGCAGACACAGCTTTGGGGAGTTCTGTAACATGTGTGTAGCAAGAAGCAGTACACAGGAGTTCTGTACCCTAAGTGCAGGAGAGACAGTTTACAGGGCTTATCTAGCTCGAGTGTAGGAGGCCCTACTTACTGGAATTCGGCAGACTGAGTGTAGTAGACGCAGCTTACGGGATATCTGTAATCTGGGTGTAGCAGGAAGCAGTATAGGGGATTTCTGTAGCCTTAGTGTAGAGGCGCAGTTTTCAGGGCTTCTGTTGCCTGAGTGTAGGAGAAGCAACGTACAGGAGTTCGGTAGCCTGAGTGTAGCAGACACAGCTTTGGAGAGTTCTAAAACATGTGTGTGGAGAGAAGCTGTACATGGGATTTCTGTTGCCTTAGTGTAGTACGCAGTTTACAGGGCTTCTGTAGCCTGAGTGTAGCAGACACTACTTAGTGCAGTTCAGTAGCCTGAGTGTAGGATACAAAGCTTAGGGAATATCTGTAACATGGGTGTAGCAAGAAACAGTATACAGGAGTTCTGTAGCCTTAGTGTAAGAGCATAGTATACACGGCTTTGTAGCCTGAGTGCAGGACACACAACTTCCCAGAGATTGGTAGCTTGTGTGAAGCAGACAAAGCATCGGTGAGTACTGTAATATGTGTGTAGCGAGAAGCAGTATGAGGGAGTTCTGTTGCCTTAGCGGAGGAGATGCAGTTTACAGGGCTTCTACAGCCTGAGTGTAGCAGACGATACTTATTGCAGTTCAGTTACCTCAGAGTAGCAGACACAGCTTCTGGGATATCGGTCACCTGGTTGTAACCAGAAGCATTATATGGGAGTTCTGTAGCATTAGTGTAGGTGAAACAGTTTAGAGGGCTTCTGTAGCCAAGTGAAGGTGACGCAACTTCCCGGATGTTTGGTAGCCCTAGTGTAGCAGACGCAATTTAGCGGACTTCTGTAACCTGGGTGTAGCGAGAAGCAGTATAATGGCATTCAGTAGCCTTAATTTAGGAGACGCAGTTTACATAAATTCTGTAACCTGAGTGTAGGAGACACAGCTTAAATAATATCCGTAACCTGGATGTTCTGTACCCTTAGTGTAGAGGCGCTGTTTTCAGGGATTCTGTAGCCTATGTGTCAGAGACGCAACTACCGAAGTTCAGTAGCCTGAGTGCAGCAGATATAGCTTACAGAACATCTGCACCTTGGTTCTTGTGAGAAGCAGTATATGGGATTTCTGTTGCCTTAGTGTAGGAGATGCAGTTTATAGGGCTTCTGTAGCCTGTGTATAGCAGACAAGACTTACTGCAGTTCAGTAGCCTGAGTATAGCTGACACAGTTTACAGGATATCTGTCACTTGGATGTAAAGAGAAGCAGTATATGGGAGTTTTGTAGCCTTTGTGTAGGAGATGCAGTTTAAAGTGCTTCTGTAGCCTGAGTATAGCAAACGCAGCTTAGGGAATATCCGTAACCTGAGAGTAGCAAGAAACAGTATACGGGAGTTCTGTAGCTTAGTGTAGGAGACATAGTATACAGGGCTTCTGTAGCCTGGGTGTAGGAGACGCACCTCCCGGAGTTTGGTAGCCTGAGTGTAGCAGACGCAGCTTTGGGGAGTTCTTTAACATGTGTGTAGAGAGAAGCAGTATATGGGAATTCTGTAGCCTTATTGCAGGAGGCACAGTTTACATAGCTTCTGTACCCTGAGTGTAGCTGACGCAGCTTAGGGGAAATCTGTCACCTGGATGTAGCGAGAAGCAGTATAGCGGAGTTCTGTATCCTTAGTGTAGAGGCACCGTTTTCAGGGCTTCTGTTGCCTGAGTGTAGAAGACGCAACTTACAGGAGTTCGGTAGCCTGAGTGCAGCAGATGTAGCTTACGGGACATTTGTACCTTGGTTCTAGTGAGAAGCAGTATATGGGGGTTCTGTTGCCTTAGTGTAGGTGAGGCAGAATACAGGGATTCTGTAGCCTGAGTGTAGCAGACACTACTTAGTGCAGTTCAGTAGCCTGAGTGTAGCAGACACAGCTTAAGGGATATCTATCACCTGGATGTAAGGAGAAGCACTATACTGGAGTCCTGTAACCTTAGTGTAAGAGATGAAATTTACAGGGCTTCTTTTGTCTGAGTGTAGGAGACCCTACTTACAGGAGTTCAGTAGCCTGAGTGTAGCAGACGCAGCTTATGGGATATCTGTAATCTGGGTGTAGCGAGAACTAGTATAGGGGAGTTTTGTATCCTTAGTGTAGGAGATGCAGTTTCCAGTGCTTCTGTAGCTTGAGTGTAGCAGACGAGGCTTAGGGAATATCTGTAACCTGGGTATAGCAAGAAACAGTGTACGGGAGTTCTGTAGCCTTAGTGTAGGAGACGTAGTATAAAGGGCTTATGTAGCCTGAGTGCAGGAGACGCAACTTCCTGCATTTTGGTAGCAGACAAGGCTTACGGGATATCTGTCACCTGGTTGTAACGAGAAGCACTATAAGGGACTTCTGTAGCTGTAGTGTAGGAGATGCAATTTACAAGGCTTCTGTAGCCTGAGTGTGAGAGATGAAACCTCATGGAGTTTGGTAGCCTGAGTGTAGCAGATGCAGCTTTGGGGCGTTCAGTAATATGTGTTTTGAGAGTAGCAGTATATGGGAGTTCTGTTGCCTTAGCGGAGGAGATGCAGTTTACAGGGCTTCTACAGCCTGAGTGTAGCAGATGCTACTTAATGCAGTTCAGTTGCCTCAGAGTAGCAGACACAGCTTCCCCTGATATCGGTCACCTGGATGTAACGAGAAGTATTATATGGGAGTTCTGTAGCCTTAGTGTAAGTGAAGCAGTTTAGAGGGCTTCTATAGCCGAGTGAAGGTGAAGCAACTTCCCAGAGTTTGGTAGCCCTAGTGTAGCAGATGCAATTTAGGGGAGTTCTGTAACTTGGGTGTAGCGAGAAGCTGTATAAGGGCATTCAGTAGCCTTAGTGTAGGAGACGCAGTTTAAATAACTTCTGTAACCTGAGTGTAAGAAACACCGCTTAAAAAATATCTGTAACATGGGTGTATCAAGAAAGAGTATCTGGGATTTCTGTAGCCTTAGTGTAAGAGACATAGTATACAAAGCTTCTGTAGCCTGAGTGTAGGAGACGCAACTTCCCAGAGTTCGTTAGCCTGAGTGTAGCAGACAAAGCTTCGGGGAGTTCTGTAATATGTGTGTAGCGAGAAGCAGTATAGGGGAGTTCTGTATCCTTAATGTAGAGGCACAGTTTTCAGGGCTTCTGTTGCCTGAGTGTAGGAGATGCAACTTACCAAAGTTCGGTAGCCTGAGTGCAGTAGATGTAACTTAAGGGACATCTGTACCTTGGTTCTAGTGAGAAGCAGTATACGGGACTTCTGTAGCCTTAGTGTAGCAGACACTACTTAGTGCAGTTCAGTAGCCTGAGTGTAGCAGACAGAGCTTACGGGATATCTGTCACCTGGATGTAAGGAGAAGCACTATACGGGTGTTCTGTAGCCTTAGTGTAGGATATGCAGTTTACAGGGCTACTCTAGCTCGAGTGTAGGAGACCCTACTTTAGGAGTTTTGTAGACTGAGTGTATCAGACACAGCTTAGAGAATATCGGTAATCTGGGTGTAGAGAGAAGCAGTATACGGGAGTTTTGTAGCCTTAGTGTAGGAGACGTACTATACAGGGCTTCTGTAGCCTGAGTGTGGGAGATGCAACTTCCTGGTGTTCAGTAGCCTGAGTGTAGCAGACACAGCTTTGGGGAGTTCTATAACATGTGTGTAGAGAGAAGCTGTTACGGGAGTTCTTTTGCCTTAGTGTAGTAAGCAGTCTACAGGGCTTCTATAGCCTAAGGGTAGCAGACACTGCTTAGTGCGGTTCAGTAGCCTGAGTGTAGGAGACGATGCTTAGGTAATATCTGTAACATGGGTGTAGCAAGAATCAGTGTACAGGAGTTAAGTAGCCTTAGTGCAAGAGCCGTAGTATACAGGGCTTCTGTAGCCTGAGTGTAGGAGATGCAACTCCCCAGAGTTCGGTAGCTTGAGTGTAGCAGACACAGCTTCGGGGAGTATGTAACATGTGTATAGCGAGAAACAGTATAGGGGAATTCTGTATCCTTAATGTAGAGGCTCAGTATTCAGGGCTTCTGGTGCCTGCGTGTAGGAGACGCAACTTACTGGAGTTCGGTAGCCTGAGCGCAGAGGATGTAGCTTACGGGACATCTGTATCTTGGTTCTAGTGAGAAGCAGTATACCAGAGTTCTGTTGCCTTAGTGTAGGAAACACAGATTACAGGGCTTCCATAACCCGAGCGTAGCAGACACAACTTACTGCAGTTCAGTAGCCTGAGTGTAGCAGACACAGCTTATGTGATATCTGTAACCTGGATGTAATGATAAGCAGTATTTGGGAGTTCTGTAGCCTTAGTGTAGGAGATGCAGTTTACATTGCTACTGTAGCTCAAGTGTAGGTGACCCTTTTCAGGAGATCAGTAGCCTGAGTGTAGCAGATGCAGCTTATGGGATATCAGTAATCTGGGTGTAGCGAGAAGCAGTATGCATGAGATTTTTAGCCTTGGTGTAGGAGATGCAGTTTACATTTCCCTTGTAGCTTGAGTGTAGCAGACACAGCTTAGGGAATATCTGTAATCTGGGACTAGCAAGAAACAGTATATGAGAGTTCTGTAGCCTTAGTGTAGGAGATGTAGTATAAAGGGCTTCTGTAGGCTGGGTGTAGGAGACACAACTTCCCGGAATTCGGTAGCCTGAGTGTAGCAGACGCAGCTTTGGGGAGTTCTGAAACATATGTGTAGAGAGAAGCAGTATATCAGAGATCTGTTGCCTTAGTGTAGGAGATGCAACTT
Source organism: Sylvilagus floridanus (assembly GCA_949820135.1). Classification (NCBI taxonomy): domain Eukaryota; kingdom Metazoa; phylum Chordata; class Mammalia; order Lagomorpha; family Leporidae; genus Sylvilagus; species Sylvilagus floridanus. The sequence continues at coordinate 48,979,528 of OX463230.1, read as the reverse complement.
CCCGGAGTTCGGTAGCCCTAGTGTAGCAGACACCATTTAGGCGAGTTCTGTAACCTGGGTGGAGTGAGAAGCAGTATACGGGCGTATAGTAGCCTTAGTGTAGGAGATGCAGTTTACATAGCTTCTGTACCCTGAGTGTAGCTGACACTGCTTGGGGGAAATCTTTCACCTGGATGTAGTGAGAAGCAGTATAGCGGAGTTCTGTATGCTTAGTGTAGGGGCTCAGTTTTCAGGGCTTCTGTAGCCTGAGTGTAGGACATGCAACTTCCAGGCCTTCAGTAGCCTGAGTGTAGCAGACACAGCTTCGGGGAGTTCTGTAACATGTGTGTAGAGGGAAGCAGTATATCAGAGATCTGTTGCCTTAGTGTAGGAGACGCAGTTTACAGGGCTTCTGCAGCCTGAGTGTAGCAGACACTACTTATTGCCGTTCAGTAGCCTGAGTGTAGCAGACACAGCTTACGGGATATCTGTCACCTGGATGTAACGTGAAGCAGTATACGGGAGTTCTGTAGCCTTAGTGTAGGAGATGCAGTATACAGGGCTTCTGTAGCCTGAGTTTAGGAGATACTACTTACTGCAGTTCAGTAGCTTGAGTGTAGCAGACGCAGCTTCGGGGAGTTCTGCAACTTGTGTGTAGTGAGATGCAGTATGCGAGAATTCTGGAGCCTTAGTGTAGGAGACGCAGTTTAAATAGCTTCTATTACCTGAGTGTAGTTGACGCAGCTTAGGGATATGTGTTACCTGCGTATAGCGAGAAGCTTTACCCGCTAGTCCACAGCACCGGCCCCAGGAATTATTTTTTAAAAGCAGCATCACCTTTTATAAGAGAAATGAAACAAAGGATTCATCTATGTTGTTTCTTGAAATATTCTTCAAATCAGTGAATATTGCATGTCCCAAGCTCCCAGGAGGTGGGGCATCAGGGAGGAGACAGCACCCCCTGGTTTCCAGACAGTCAGGTCCCAGGATGGAGAGGCAGTGTGGGACCAAGCCCTGACCTCACCCTTCACTACCTGCAGGGGTCACAAGTGACTGTCCCCATGCGAGGGGCGATTCTGATTGGCTGTGACATCTATGACATTTCACGTGCTCACTGGCTGTGCGAACTGTCTGTTCAGACTCTCCAGGCAACACTGCATAATCAGGCGGGGTCTTCTCTCTGGTGGCCATATTGGGCTTTGCTGCTCTGCACTGAGGGAGGCCACATGTGACTTAGCTTTGGCAGTTAGTGAACATCTGCACTCCTGAAGCCCTGCGGCTTCAACAGAAGTCAGCTTGTGAAGAGCCCTGCAGCTCTGCCAGCCAAGAGTTGGATCACTGGAAATGGAACTGCCCTGGAGTCTAAGGACTTCAGGTCAGAGCCACAGATCTTATTGGCTCTAAGCTGAAAAGCCCTTCACTCAGCCCAGCTTCCAAAGTGACCACCACAGCTGAGGAAAAGGCCAAGTAGGGTCAGTAACATTGCAGGCAGAACTGTAAATTTCCTGTTAGAGATGCCACATGCCGTTCCTTAACCAGCTCTCCTCCCAGGCCAGTTAGGTAATGGAAGTCAACAGGGTGCCTTCCCCAAGGAGGTTCACACCTCCCTTAGGATGTACCCTATATGAAGAGATAGGTCTGGGCCTCTTAACTTACAAGGCCTAAAGCCCACCAGATTATGATCAAGCCCCTTCTGTCAGATTCTATTTGCCTCTCAATAGGAAACTTCGTTGACTCTACTCCCAACCTGCGTGTATTGATGGTCCTCTCCTCCACTTAATTTGTATGATTATTCAGAATTTCTCTACAGACAAACCCCTCTACCTGCAAAAGTTGAGTGGCCTTTCTCCCGGTCTTGGCTAGGGTCAGATTTAAACCATGTCCATCAAACAATCCTCACAAGGGTCCAGAGACCCCCTCATCTCCTGTCCTCTATGAAATCCTTTCATTACCTGGTTAATGCCACACTTAGGATCATTGGTTGCTATTCTCACCCTGACTTGTATACTACAGTGTCTGTTTAAGTGTTCACAGCAGGTGATAATGGAATGAACCAAGGCCTTCAGCAACCAGGCAGTCAACCAGATGCTTCTCCATCCATACATGCCTGTCCTGCAGAGCCCCAAGATACCCCCAGTGGGCCCCTGTAGATGATGTCCCCAGTCAGCAGGAAGTAGCCAGAGAGACTCCTCGTCGCCCTCTTTCCTATCTCAAAAGGTCAGGATGATAGTTTTGGGATCTGCAAGGAGAGAAGGCCTATACTTCTGGAAGAGGAGAGTCCCTACCTGTACTTCCGGGCAAGAAAAGTCCTTGTCAAGATCCCCACGGGTGCCTAAAGGTCAACCAGTTAGGATCAGACCTGCCTTTACCTTTAACTCCCATGCCCTGAATCTATAAAAGGAGCCCTCCCAATCTCTGACGCGCAACTTCCCTGGCCCCTGCTCTGTTGGGTCTGGGGAACCTTGCTCGGGAGCAGAATCCCAATGAAAGCATGTGGATTAATTGATTCATCTGCCTGGGAAGATTTCTTACACCAGACACCTTGCACCTCCCATCTCCACATGGAGAGTGATTGCCAAGGCATGGAAACCTGTTTAAACTTCTGAATGTGGGTACTTTGTGAACCATGGGTTAAGCAGACTGCTTCCCAGAGGTGGTTCTTTTATGTGCTTTGTAGATGCTTGGTATTTTCTAATTCTACTTTGCCCACTTATTTAGGAATTATGTGCCATGGTTTGAGTGTTAGATTTTTATTGTCTTACTTGGAACTTGCACTATTCAATAAGGCTTGAAAAGAGAAACAGAATTCTTGACAGCCATGGAATGATTACCCAGGTGAATAAATGGGTTTTGGTAATTGCAGCTGTGTTCCTGATCTTTTCTGCTTTTCCACTCAGAGATGATGAAGTCTTGATTCTTTTTGATGTTCTTTGTGGCTTATTGTCAATTTTTCCCAAAGCAGAGGTTTGTTTGGTTTTGCCTTCATGAATTTTCCAAGAAGTTGATGTTACCTAATGATACTACACTAATTTTTTTTGCCTCAGGCATTTACACTTGCAGCATGAGCTGTCTGAAGCTGTGGGTTCACCCAATTCCCTCACTGCTGCTGCTGTTCATGGAACTTGGCTTGTTTCAAGATTACTTATGTATTCATTTATTTGTTTTTGAGGTTTATTTATTTGAAAGGCAGAGTTACAGAGAGAAGGAAAGAGAACTTCCATCAGCTGGTTCACTCCCCAAATGGTTGCAATGTCCTAGGTTGGGCCAGGTTAAAGCGAGGATCTTCATTTAGGTATTGATATAGGTGGACAGGGCCCAAGGACCATCTTGTGCTGTTTTCAGGCACATTAGCAGGGAACTGGTTCAGAATAGGAGCAGCTGAGAATCAAACTGGTACCCATATGGGATACCTGCTCTGTAGCTGCTGGGTGGTTTAATTTGCAGCACCACAGCATCGGCCCGTCAAGTTTATTTTTGATGTTGGTGATAATTTTATTTGTTTGTTTAATTCTGCAAGAAGTAATGCTTGATAAATTTTGTTGCAAATTGGGAAAGTTCTGTTGTTTTGTAGACTGAATAATCTGAATTTCAGTAGCAAGTGTTGATACATGCCTGTGTGTTTATTTTACAGTATACCAACACTTGGAGGAGTGACCTTATTTCTTGACTTTTTTTAATCTGGTATTAACTGGCATCTCTGTGTGATTACACATTTGCTAAATAATAATAACCACTTGTTATATAACTGTTGTTTTTTTACACTGTTTAGCAACGGTATATGTGTATTTTTCTTTGCAATTCTATGAGTTTTGTCCTTATTGAGTGTGATGCTCTATTATATGCATAGATATGAAGCATTGTAATGTTTTTTTTTTCAGAGAACTGCCTGCTGTATCATTATGTAACTCTGCACATATTTCTGACTTAAATCCTGATTTGTCTGAATTGGGTATTGTAAGTATTCCAGGTTTCTTTGGGCTGAATTATAATGATTTATAGTATATATTTTTTTCTTTTCTTTTTCTTGACAGGCAGAGTTAGAGAGAGACAGAGAGAAAGGTCTTCCTTCCATTGGTTCACTCCCTAAATGGCTGCTACGGTCAGTGTGCTGCACTGATCTAAATCCAGGAGCCAGGTGCTTCCCCCTGGTCTCCTGGGCCATCCTCCACTGCCTTCCTGGGCCACAGCAGTTAGCTAGTCTGGAAGAGGAGTAACCAAGACTAGAATCCAGTGCCCTCATGGGATGCTGGCACTGGAGGTGGAGGATTAGCCAAGAGAGCCACAGTGCCTATCCCCCTATATTTCTGTATCTATTTAAATTTACATCTTTTTGCTTATCTTTTAAAATACCTATTTGTGTATCTTAAGTTGGCAGACATGTCTTGACCATTTAAAATGAAGTTTGGAACTACTTATACACTGGGAAATAGATAAATTAAGCTAATAAAGGTATGCATTTTGTCACATACTTATTTTAAAGATTTTATTTATTTATTTGAAAGACAGTTATAGAGAGAGGAGATGAGGCAGAAGAGGCAGGGAGGCGAAGGAGGCAGAGGAGGCAGAGGTTTTTTCTTCTGTTGGTTTACTCCTCAGGTGGCCACATGGTCAGGACTGGGCTAGGCCAAAACCAAGAACCTGGAACTCCATCCTGGTCTCCCACATAGGTGGTGGGAGCCTAAGGATTTGGGCCATCTTCCACTGTTTTCCCAGGTGAATTAGCAGGGGGCTAGATCAGAAGTAGAGCAACTGGGCCCTGAATCAGCACTCATGGAATGCTGGTATAGCAGATGGTCGCTTAACCCACTGTGACACAATGCCAGCCCCCAATACTTATTTTTTTATGGTAAAAACAATGAAATCTAATCTGTTCATTAATGTCAATAGGATACATTGTTATTGATTAGTGTCACTAAATTATATATCGGACCTCTTAAACTTCTTCTTCTTATGTCGATGAAATTATTATCCCTTGGACAACATTACCTCAAATCCCCTCCAGTGTGTCTTTTTTTTTTAAATTGTTGGGACCTGTGCTGTGGTGCTGTGGGTTAATGCCCTGGCCTGAAGCGCTGACATCTCATATGGGTGCCGGTTCTAGTCCTGGCTGCTCCTCTTCCAATCCAGCTCTCTGCTATGGCCTGAGATAGCAGTAGAAGATGGCCCAAGTCCTTGGGCCCCTGCACCCATGTAGAAGACCTGGAAGAAGCCTCTGGCTCCTGGCTTCGAATCAGCACAGCTCTGGCTGTTGCCGCCATCTAGGGAGTGAACCAGAGAATGGAAGACCTCTCTCTCTTTTAATTTTCCTATGTTACTTTCTTTTTGTATAAACCTTTTTTAATTTGGGTAACATGTCCCAAAACAGGTCAGTTAGTAAAGTAGGTTCAAAAGAATACAGCCTGATGCGTAGCCCTCTTTACGCAAAAATAACCCTGGTGGGTAGAAATCTCCCGATCCACTTGGGCTCCTCCGGTATTAAAAAAAGAAAAGTTTTGGTAGCTCAGTGTTTATCATCTGTGCCTGGGGCACCATGTCCATGTTCCATATTCCTAAGGTACAGCAGTGATAGGTGGCCCCAGCTCTCCAACAGTCCTCTGACACAAAGCCCAGCAAACATTTTTGCTCTCCACTCTCCCCCAAGCATCTGGAACCAAAATAAAGCAGATTCCCTCTACTGAGGTGCTGGGCAGCGCTCACTGCCACATCACTGTGCTTTGAGAAAGAAGGGAGGAAGCTATTTGTCACTTTAGAAATAGAGGAGTGTGCAGAACTGGAGATGCCCTAGAAGGTACCAAAACTGGCAAGGAGAGACTATTTGGCCCTAATCCCCTGGGAGAAAGGAAGTGGGAAACTTATATGAGTACAAAATCGTGAAAGTAGGAGGAGTCTGCTCCAGTAGTAGGTGCTGAGATTGAAATGGGCTAAATCCAATAGGGTACTGACTCTGGGCCCATGTTCCCTTACACTTACCCCATAGCAGTGTGGTCCTACCTCTAGCTTTCCTAGTGTCAGCCTGTCCTTATCCATAGTCCCTGACCAGTCAGTGTCTTCTGATCATCTCTCTAATGACTTGATTGTCTTGTTTCTTGGGACAACCTTTGTCTACCAACTGCCTTCTCATTGGTCAAGATAATTCTAAAGCCTCCATCCCTCCCTCTCAGAGAACTCTTTGGTCCTCAGTACCTCCTTTCCCCATTCCTTCCTTTCCCCCCACATGCTGGGGAGGGGATGAAGGGAGGGCAGGGACACCTGCTAATCAACCTACCCTGGCCCTCTCTTGATGTGTCCTAGATTTGAATGAGGAGCAGGCCAGTGAGCAGAGCAAAGCCTGCCAGGAGCAGAATGAGCTTGAGGACCCTCTGCTCAGAAGTGGCTAGCTCCTGAGGCAAGATTCCCAGGAAGGTGATGTAGAAGTAGGTGCCCACTGCCATGCCCTCTAGCATAGACTGGGCCAGCTGGTGCAAGGTCCTGCCAACTCTGCCAGAGCTGCACCCAGCCCAGTGCCTAGCGGTGTCATCCTTGAGAAGAGGATCCCACAAATTTTGCTCATAGGTGGCTCTGCAGCAGCCAGAGAGACAGGCCTATAGCCAGGATAACCTTGTGGAGTAGCAAAGCCAGACACAGCTCCATGACCTGAGCCCAGTCTCGCTGCAGCCCCACTGCCAGCCCCTTGATCACTGAGTGCAGTGCCAGGGAAAAGACCAGTACACAGGCATGCAGGGATGAAAGGGCTTCCGGGGCTCCACGTGCCTGTGGGATGCCTGGACCATCTTGCCGATGCTGTGGACAATCATTCACTGTTCCCAACAGAGCCCTTGTTTCCTCCCATGGTGGTGGCCCCAACTGCTCCTTGTTAGCCAGTGTGATCTGTTCCATCATGAGGACCAGGAAGAATCTCATGGCTAAGATGAACTCTTGTAGGAGAAACTGGAGACAGGTGGCCAAAAGCACATCCTCCCCCCCCAAGCGGCTCACTAGGCTCAGGGCTGTCTGGAGGGAACCTGAGGCTATGTGGTTGGCTCCAGGCCACCACAGCATGCAGAGGGGCACCAGGCTTCAGAGAAGGGTGAGCACCAGCTGCAGCACCAGAGCCCCCAGCTTCCCTTCCAGCCCCACGGGCACTGGAGCTCCAAAGCCACAGCCTCTGAGCACCACACCAGGGCTCTGGCTCTCCGCAGGGCCCCTATGGCAGTTGTGGTTCCAGCGACTTTCAGATCTCGCCAGGGTCTCACTACCATTGCCCTTTTAATTGATATATTTAGATAATGTGCATTTAACTATTTATATCATTAGATTAATATTTTCCATAATTATAATCATTTTCTGTGGTAGTTCTTGTTTTTCTAAAATCTTATGTTTTCGTTAATGGGAAGACAGAGACAGAAAAATCTTCCATCTGCTGGTTCACTCCCCAAATTTCTCAAATAGCCATGGCTAGGCCTGGAAGGTTAGGTGACAGGAACTCTGGGTTTCCGACCTGTGTGGAAGAACCCAAGTATTTGAGCCATCGGCTGCTGTCTTACAGGGTGAGTGTTAACAGGAACTTTAATCAGAAACTGTGTAACCAGACTCAGTCCAGTCACTTCCGTATGGGATATAATCGTCACAGTGGGCATCTTACCTACTTATTTTAAACTAAGATAACAAACCCCAACCACAATTCTTGTTTTTAAAATCATTTCTGTCTTCTGTTTTTATTGCTAAAATATTTATGTTTATTTTATTTGAAGAGTAGAGACACACACATACACACACACACACACACACACAGAGAGAGAGAGAGAGAGAGAGAGAGAGAGAGAGGGAGAAATACAGAAAGAGAAAGGTATCTTCTATCTGTTGGCTCACTCTCCAGATGGCTGCAATGGCCGGAGCTGCACTGATCTGGAGCCAGTAGCCTCCTCTGGGTCTTTCACATGGGTGCAGGGGACCAGGGACTTTGACAATTTTTGACTGCTTTCCCAGGCCATAGCAGAGAGATGGATAGGAAGTGGAAGAGCCAGGACTGGAACTGGCAACCCATGGGATGCCAGAACTGCAGGCAGTAGCTTTTTTTCCCCAAGGTTTATTTGCTGGGGCCAGTGCTGTGGCACAGTGGATTAAAGCCCCAGCCTGCTGCACTGGCATCCCATATGTGTGCTGGGTCGAGTCCTGGCTGCTCCACTTCTGATCCAGCTCTATGCTATGGCCTGGGGAAGCAGTGGGATATGGCTCATGTCTTTGGGATCCTGCACCCATGTAGGAGACCCAGAAGACTCTTCTGGCTTCCAATCAGCTCAGTTCTGGCCATTGTAGCCTTTTGGGGAGTGAAGCAGCAGAATGGAAGACATCTGTCTCCACATCTCTCTAACTCTGTCTTTCAAATAAATAAAATGAACCTTTGAAAAAAAGATTTGAAACCTGAATATAACCCTACCATTCAACCCAGCCATCCCACTCCTTGGAATTTACCCAAAGGAAATTAAATTGGCAAACAAAAAAGCCGTCTGCACAGTAATGTTTATTGCGGCTCAATTCACAATAGCTAAGACTTGGAACCAACCCAAATGCCCATCAACAGTAGACTGGATTAGGAAATTATGGGACATGTACTCTACAGAATACTATACAGCAGTCAAAAACAATGAAATCCGGTCATTTGCAACAAAATGGAGGAATCTGGAAAACATCATGCTAAGTGAAGTAAGCCAGTCCCAAAGAGACAAATATCATTTGTTTCCCTTGATTGGCGATGACTAACTGAGCACCAAAGGGGAAACCTGTTGAAGTGAAATGGACACTATGAGAAACAGTGACTTGATCAGCTCTTGTGCTGACTGTTGTTGTACAATGTAATACTTTATCCATTGTAGTATTTTTTTTATCCTAATACTAGTGGTTGAACTCTGTAATTAACACACAGATATTCTTAGGTGTTTAAAATTTTAACTTAAAAGTGATCCCTGTGAAATATAAGAGTGGGAATAAGAGAGGGAGGAGATGTACAATTTGAGACATGCTCAATCGGAACTGCCCCAAATGATGGAGTTAGAATTGTGCCAAGGGATTCCAATACAATCCCATCAAGGTGGCATGTACCAAGGCCATCTAATTAATCCAAGTGATCAATTTCAGTTCACAGTTGATCACACCGATAGGTCTAAGAGTCAAAGGGATCACACAAACAAGACTAGTGTCTGCTAATACTAACTGATAGAATGAAAAAGGAAGAGAATTATCCAACATGGGAAGCGAGATAAACAGCAGACTCATAGAATGGCAGATGTCCTAAATAGCACTCTGGCCTCAGAATCAGCCCTTTAGGCATTCGGATCTGGTTCAAGAGCCCATGAGAATATTTTAGGCATGGAAAGCTAAGACACTCTGAAAAACAAAAAAAAAAGAAGACCTAAATGAAAGATCTCTACTAGTGAGATCCCAGTGGAAAGAACAGGGCCATCAAAGAAGGAGGTACCTTTCTCTGAAGGGAGGAGAGAACTTCCACTTTGACTATGACCCTATCGGAATAAGATCAAAGTCGGTGAACCCTAAAGGCTTCCGTAGTCTCGGCAACTCATGACTAGAGACTAGGGAGATTACTGATACTATAAACAAGAGTGTCAAATTGTTAAATCAACTTCAGGAGTCACTGTGTACTTACGTCTCATGAGGGATCTGTCCTTAATGTGTTATCCAATGTGAAATAATGCTATTACTAGTACTGAAACAGTATTTTTACACTTTGTGTTTCTGTGTGGGTGCAAACTGATGAAATCTTTACATAGTATATATTGAATCGATCTTCTGTATATAAAGATAATTGCAAATGATTAAAAAATCTTGGTGTTAAATTGGAAATTGCATAGATAATTAATCAATTCTTTAAAAAAAATCATGTAGGATCTCTGTCCTTAATGTGCTGTACATTGTGAATTAATACTATAACTAGTACTCCAACAGTATTTTCATTTTGTGTCTCTATGTGAGGGCAAACTGTTGAAATCTTTATGTAATATGTACTAAACTGATATTCTGTGTATAAAGAGAATTGAAAATGAATCTTGATGTGAACAGAAGGGGAGAGGGAACGGGAGAGGGGAGGGTAGCGGGAGGGAGGGAAGTTGTGTGGGGTGAGCCATGGTAATCCATAAGCTTTACTTTGGAAATTTATATTTTTTAAATAAAACTTTATATAAAAAATTTGTTTATTTGAAAGTCAGTTACTCAGAGAGAAAAACAGAGGCAGAGAGATAGAGAGAGAGATCTTCCATCCACTGGTTCACTCTCTAATTGGCCGCAATGGCCGGAGATGGGCCTGTTCAAAGATAGGAACCAGGAGCTTCTTCCAGATCTCCTACACAGTTTCAGGGGCCCAAGCATTTGGGCCATCTTCCACTGCTTTCACAGGCAAAAGCAGAGAGCTCAATCAGAAACAGAACAGCCAGGACTTGAACCAGTGCCTATATGGGATTCCGGCACTGCAGGCAGTGGCTTTACCCGATACACCACAGTGGCAGCCCCAGATGGTGGCTTTACTTGATACTCCATAGTGCTGGCCCCAATATTATGTTTTGATTTGTGTTTACTTAATGGCTAGTGACATAGATCATTTTCTCACATGTTCTTACTATCTATATTTATTTTTCTGGGAAATATTTATGCAGATCCCTGCCCAGTTCTTTTCCGAATGAAATTCTGTCCTCAAAGAGTTTGGGAAGACTCAAAGCATGTCAACTTTTTGGAAGAGCTTGAGAGAGATTGTGCTATTTCATTTTTAAAACCTGGTAGAAAGCCGGCGCCATAGCTCAACAGGCTAATCATCCGCCTTGCGGTGCTGTAATACCGGGCTCTAGTCCCGGTCAGGGCACCGGATTCTGTCCCGGTTGCCCCTTTTCCAGGCCAGCTCTCTGCGGTGGCCCCGGAGTGCAGTGGAGGATGGCCCCAGTGCTTGGGCCCTGCACCCTACGGGAGACCAGGAAAAAGAACCTGGCACCTGGATCCTGCCATCGGATCAGCGCAGTGCGCCGGTCGCAGCGTGCTGGCTGCGGCTGCCATTGGAGGGTGAACCAACGGCAAAGGAAGACCTTTCTCTCTGTCTCTCTCTCTCTCACTGTCCACTCTGCCTGTCAAAAATTAAAAAAAAAAAACCTGGTAGAGCGCTGGTGCTGTGGCTCACTAGGCTCCACCTGTGGAGCTGGCACCCGGGTTCTAGTCCCGATTGGGGTGCATTTTCTGTCCCGGTTGCCCACTTCCATTCCAGCTATCTGCTGTGGCCCAGGAAGGCAGTGGAAGATGGCCCAAATGCTTGGGCCATGCACCTGCATGGGAGACCAGGAGGAAGCACCTGGCTCCCCATTTCGGATTGGCACAGGATCCCTGCCATGACCCCCTGCCCACCGCCATTGCCTACCATGTCTTTCACTGAGAGCTACTGCTTGGTGCCAAGGCCACAGTCCACCTTGCTAACCTACGGTGCCCACGCACTATAGAGTTTGCAGTGGTACATGGGCTCTGGCTTGGATGGTGGGTCATGGAACTGGGGGCTCTATTAGGACTGCTGGCACCTCCACCCGGTTCTGGCACTTGTGGCCTTTGGGCCACCAGACTCTTTCCAGCCCTTTCCTACCACACTGCCTCGGGTGCTGACAGCCCACACCTGCAGCAGAAGGTGGTGATATAGGTAGGCCCTGTGTCCTGTGGTGCCAAGGATCCCCACAGTCAGTGCACACCCTGGGTGGCATGGATGCTGAACTGACCCACTGGAGGCGCTGACGTCAATGGAGCTGGAGCTCTGGCTGCACCATGTGTGTGATGTGCCCAAACTTTTCCTGGGCCAGAAGGAGTTCAACTGCTTCTGGGAGTTGGGTGAGGCTCCACCTGCTGGCTGGGTAAGCTGCTGAATGTGGCTGGTCCTCTCATGCTGCAGGGAGGCAGGGCAGGCCCCAGTGCCCAAAGGACTTGGAACCATGGTGGGCTGCTCCTGCCCTGCATGCAGTGCCTCTGCAGACTGCAGTGCAGACCCTCATCTCAGAATCGTGCCACTGCTGTCTATGAAAGAGTCTCCACCAGTACTCTGGCTTGCCCCTCTCCCTGCATTCCACGACCCCTCACCATTCCAGGACTCTGACACTTGTGCCTCTTCTCCTGCAACCACGGCTGGATTTGATCACCAGAGCCCTCTTCCAATGAGCCTGCACCCTTGCAGTGGGAGGGCTCAGCCCTGAAGGGTGGAGCAATGCCTTGCCATGACCAGGAAACCAAAATAGACTGGGTCACTTTACTAACTAACTGAATCAATCATCCTTAGTGTAAAAGATGCCAGAATTCCTAGTTCCCAGGAGATTTCTGTAAGGGAATCTCTGGATTTGTTTCTCAGCACCATGCCATATTCAGTGGACTCAAGCTGTTTTTATTTGGGGCTGCATGGGAGGAGTTCCAAGCTGGAGGTGATGACCCTGAAATTAAGTTTAATATTGCAGCTCCCGCTGAAGGGTCACTTTTAAAACTGCATAGCCTTAGAAGGAAGGGGTGCTGAGTAAGGAGAACAAACTTTGCTGTGGACCCAAACAATTACACCCAATGCAGAAATGGTTATGGTTTATCCTGCACTAAGCAAGACTTAAAGTCCAGTGGGGCTTACTCTACAAATCCCCATATCTGCACGGTGACCTGAGATGTTCTTGGGGACATTGGCCATTTAGGATGAGAGCTGGATATAAAAAGACAACTCCAGGTGACACTTTTCTGTCCTTAGTGGCTGCTGTATTCACAGGTGGCTGATTGGTCAAGCCCTGAGTAATTTCCCCCACCTGAATGTCTGTGGAGCACAGTTGAAAACACTCTCAAAAATCTCCTTCAGCGTCAGCAGGATTTGTGTGGGTTTAACGCAGACTTGACTTGGTCTGCTCACAGAAACCATGTCAGGGACCTGCTGTTTGCATTCATGTTTAACACAGAAGAAATGATTCTGAAACAGCTGTAAAGTTAATCTTGCTGTTTTTATTGTTATGCTTGTATCTTAACTATGACATAATGGATTTGCTTTTTCGAGAGGCAACATACTGGGGAATCCTCATATTATTGCAGATCATCTGAGGTAATTGTTGCACTTGGAAACCTTTCATGGGCCTCTCATAGCAGCCCAGAAGACTCTCAGAAAGGGAATGCTATGCTGTGGACTGTGGGCAAGATGGGCACTGCCCTTCTGGCTCAGAGCCTTTGTCCCTCAACAAAAGCACTTGGTGGTTAATAGTCCCAACAGTTTTGGATGGTGAGGCATTCCTGACCCCCAGGGCTCTCCTTTGGGGGCACAGTCCTCTGTGGTTTTCTGTGGCCCTGGACACTTGGCAGTCAGTCCCACACCAGAATTTCTTTAGGGGTAAGGTGAAACCTTGTGGTGGTTTTTCTTTGCATTTCCCTGATGCCTAGTGATCCTGAGCATCTTATGCCTGTAGGCAATTTGTATTTAACTCTTTCAAAAACGCCTTCCATATCCTTATCATTTCTTAACTAGATCATTTGTCAATTGTTTTGAGCTCCTTCTATATGCTGGATATTAGCCTTGTATGAGGTGTATAGTTTGTGAAATTTGTTTCCAAGTCTGTTGGTTGCCTCTTTATTTTCTTGAGCATTTCCTTTGCTGTTCAGAAGCTTCTTAGCTTGATGTAACCCCATCTGTGTGTTTTTGCCATTATTGCCTATGCTTCCAGGTTCTTGTTCAAGGAGTCTTTACTATGCAATGTCTTTCAGTGTTTCCCCCTAACCTTTCCTCTGGTAATTTGATGGCATCAAGTCTTAGATTTAGATCCTTGTTCCATTGTGAGTTGATTTTTGTATAAGTTGTTAGGGAAGGGACTTCTTTCGTATTTCTGTGATCAGTGATCAAAGTTCCCCAACACTCAAAGACACTCCCGGGAGTGATTTTAGTTTGTTTGCTGAAGTTTACTAGATTGTAGATATGTGAACTAATTTCTGGAGTTACGAGTATGTTCCATTTGACCACATTTCTGTTCTTGTGCCAGTACCAAGCTGTTTTGATTGTAACTGCCCTGAATATGTAATATGTCTTTAAATCTGGTATTGTGATGCCACCAGATTTCCTTTTATTATTTTGAATTGCTTTAGCTATTTGGGGTTTCTTGTGATCCATACGAGTTTTAGAGTCATTTGTTTCAAATCTGAGAATAATTGTTTGAAACTTTGGGATTACATTAAATATGTAAATTCATTTGGATTATAAATTGCTTTTACCTGGAGAAAAAAATGTCAAATGTGGATAACGTTGTCCTACAGAATCTTTCTAAATAAAATTTACCCATGGAAAAAACCTTGTTCAGTTGAGGACCAAGACATAAAACTTTTTATTAAGGGTTTGTTGCAGCAGTGTTCATCTGAGAAGAGAAGTGGAATGAACAGAAATTGTTGTGATGGTCCATTTTGTGAGTTATCTTGGTTGGTTCCAGTCTCCAGTTATTCAGTAAAACACTAATGTAGGTTGCTGTGATGGTCTTCTGTAGATATGATTAAAGTCCATAATCAATTGACTTTAAGTCAGGGGGATTACCCCAAATGAACTTGGTGGGGCTGACTCAGTCACGAGGCCCTAAGGTGAAACTGAGTCTCCCCTGAAGAAGCAGACACTCCACCATGGGAAGCAGTTCTCACATGTGCCTGAGAGTTCTGTCTCCCCTTCTTGATAACCCATCCTGTAGATGCAGGCAGAATTTTCATCCACATTCCAACATCTGATAACACTTTTCAGTTAGACAGTCTTTCTCTTTTTTGAATCTGGTTGGGCTGTGCGTAAAACAGTGCCTTTGCTCTTTTGGAAATATCTCTTGGTCAAGTTGATTACTTCTTCAGGGAACACCTTGTTTATCAGCACTGCTGTCATCTGCTTGTGTGAAGAATGATAATCCTGCAACTCTCAGCTCTAGGTCATAACTGGCAACTTCAAGAATCTGTGAAATCTTGAGTCATTTGTTGTATCAGAATAGTTCATGGAGCCGTGCCCAAGATGGCTGACATGGGTGGTCCTGGGTTTGAAGTTTGTCCTGCCTTGGATTAGCCTCTGCTTCTGGTCAGTGTGTGAACAGTCCTGACACACACCTTCTCAGGTCTTTCTTCAGTTGATTTATTGTTATTCTTTGACATTTTCTAGATAACTTCACTCAATGCATAGAAACTAATAACTGCAAGGGTCACACTGCTCCAGTGTAAGTCTCATCCATTGACCAGGCATTTTTAAATATTTTTTTCAGGGGAAATGATCTTTAATGTCTTTGTTTCCAGCCCCCTGCACTGCTATCACTTCAGTGAAGAAAAAGGATGGGCTGGAGAGGTATGGAGTCAGGAGACACAACAGTGCCCACCCACCACATGGGTGCACACTCGCTCTGCCAGCATGGGCACCCACCGTCACATGCTCACACGCAGGCCACACGCACACTGCACAGACACATACATATGCAACCATGGTTGACTACATGTAGCAAGGGACTTATTTCTATGTACAAGAGAGATAGAGAGAGCAAGTGAGAGAGCAAGTAGACATCGGTCCCCCCGGGCTCTCAGCATGTTCTGCCCAGCTCTCAGCCCCATACCTGGCACTCATGCCCCAGCCAGAAAAGCAGCTGCCCTCTCCCCGCCCACTCCCTGACCCAGAGTCCCATTGGCTCATACACTGCCCTCTCCCCTTCGTCAGCCCTCCCCCCAACCAGGATCACCTCCCCTGGGAAAGGAGGCTGTATGCTGGGGGCCCCTAAAAGTGCCTGGGTGCCAGGGACATGTTGCTTCTGAAGCCCTGCTGCCCATTGGCCACTTTGGCCGCAGACTTGTAGCCACTGTTGCTGGAGCCCTCGTCGGTCCTGGGGCTCTCGGGGTTGGCAGGAGCTTGAAGGTAAAGAGCTGGCCCAAGCCCTGGCCACTGCTGCAGCTGGCAAGCTTGGAGGAGGACATGATCAGCAGGGCACTGGGGGCCTTCCTTTCAGGTTAGTGTACTGCTTGACCAGCGCCCAGGTAGCCTGGGCTCTGCAAGGCCGAAGGAAGGGTTCACCTTGCTGCCGACAAGCAGCTGCTGCTGTAGTCCAGCGAGTCCTTGCAAGACTGCCAGTGCCCCAGTGAGCCACAGCATGTCCACAGCCGGTTGGTGTAGGCACAGCTACCCAGGCGCAGATGGCCCCGGCAACGGCCGCACTGACACCCAAGAATATGTAGAAAAGTGTGGCTGAACTTGCTGGAGCACGGCTAGATGATAGGTTTGAGGCTGTTGTTGAAGAAGCCCAGCCATGGCCGGCACCATGGCTCACTAGGCTAATCCTCCACCTGTGGCGCTGGCACTTCGGGTGCTAGTCACGGTTGGGGCACTGGTTCTGTCCCGATTGCTCCTCTTCCAGTCCAACTGTGGCCCAAAAGGCAGTGAAGGATGGCTCAAGTGCTTGGGCCCTGCACCCACATGGGAGACCAGGAGGAAGCACCTGGCCCCTGGCTTCGGATCGGCACAGCACCAGCTGTAGTGGCCATTTGGGAGGTGAACCAATGGAAAAGGAAAAACTTTCTCTCTGTCTCTCTCTCTCTCACTGTCTAACTCTGCCTGTCAAAAAACAAAAATGTAGCCCAGCCAGAAGACCACTTGAACATGGTGTAGAGTGGCTACAGGGTGGAGAACAGGGAGCCTCACTTTCCAGTGCTGGTGTAGTCCCTTGCTATTGGAGTCCCAAGCTGTGGGTGCCTGTGCTCTCCGAGTAGGTCTACTGTGTCCCTCTAATTACAGAAGAGATTCCTCTGCCATTTTTCCCCTAACTCTTCCCTGAGACTACAATAGCTCCACTTTTATTAAATTATCTTCACCTGGACCAGACCTCTAAATCCCTTTCCTATTCCTCCATCATAGAGCCCCTGACCAGGCCTTTATAAAGTGATAGATTCCAATTGTAGAGCCAAGGGAGGACAGCTGGGTCTGGTGCTAGCACCGAGAACAATTAGCGGCCATCACTGGATATGCTCACTCCCTCCTGCCCCCTCCTCCTGGCAGAGTGAGGCTGACTAGGGGAGAACTGGGTGTCCCCTCTGCCAATCCCCAGCTCTAGCACAAGGAGTGGCCACAATGCCTTTGGCCATAGGCTATCCAGTTTGTCCCTCTTAGTTTCCCCCAACTCATAAATGACATCTCTATGCCCCAGCGTGATCCTGCAAGTCCCTCTGCCAGGAGTGAAGAAGACTGCACGGAGCTGGCAGGATGAGCTGACACGGCAGGCCTTAGAGGGCCCAGCCTGGCTGCAGGAAATGCTCTGGGCTGTCCTATGCTTTCTGAGCACTGAGCTGGGCCTTGACCTGGTCCTGGAGCTGAAGCAGTACCCGGGCTGGGTGATCCTGGTGGTGCATGGATGTGCTCAGGCTGCTGCTGCTGTTCCTGTTGGGCTATGGCTGGGCCGAGCCTTGCACCGGTGATGGCAAGAAATGCAGGAGGTGGCAGGCTGGCCAGCCTTGGCCCCTGAGGACCTAGCCTTGCTGAAGAACCTCAAAAGCAATGAGCACAAGAAGAAGAACCAGAAGAAACTGCCCGAGAATCCCAGACCAAGTGGAAGGACTGTTGAAGTGGCTGAGGATGAAGCTGTTTGAAATCCTTAAAGTAGAACAGCAAAACAGCCACCAGCGACAGACAAGAAAAATTAGAAGTCAAAGAAAAATAAGAAGAAATCAAAGTCAGATGCTGAAATAGTGCAAGACAGTTCTTGCCATGATGGAAAGGAAGTTGATGAAGAAGGCTGGGAAACTAAAGTTAGCACAGAGAAACAACAGCAGCGTAAACATTATAAAGTGCTACACTGATTCTGAGTCAATGGATTCAACTACTCCTGGGATAGAAAATATCACAGTTACCTCTGAAGACCATAAGCACTAGTGATCCACCTGAAGTACTCATCAAAAATAGCCCATCAGGACCCTTCCACCTGCTGTTTCTATTGAGTCACTGGTAGCTTATCAGAAAATGATTCCGACAAGAGCTCTTCCCAAGTGCCACCAATGCAATCAGAGACAGATAAATCCAAGTCAAATAGGAAGGAAACTAGTTCGCCTCCTTCCCAGACCAAGTCTGGAACTAATGGGAATCTCCCAAACAAATAAAAACAAAGAAAAAAGCCAGATGGGAAACATGAATGTTTTTTCTTTCCCTGTTTTGGACATGCGTTTTTAAATACTGTCTTGAAAATTATGCTGTTTATGCAATAATTTGTGGACAGGTAAAGTTTTATATACATTTCAACCAATTTTTTTGATAGGCAGAGTTAGACAGTGAGAGAGAGAGAGAAGAGACAGAGAGAAAGGTCTTCCTTCCTTTGGTTCACTCCCCAAATGGCTGCTATGGCCAGTGCTGCACCATTCTGAAGCCAGAAGCCAGGTGCTTCCCCTTGGTCTCCCATGTGGATGCAGAGGCCCAAGTACTTGGGCCATCCTTCACTGGCCTCTGGGGCCACGGCAGAGAGCTGGACTGGAAGAAGAGCAACTGGGACTAGAACCTGGTGCTCATATGGGATGGCGGCCTGGTGATGCATACTTTTCCCATTGTATTCTAGGGATTCTTTACATGGCATTAAGCAGAATTCAGTGTTTTCCAGCTCTTCCATGTAGAACTTATCAGAATCTGGTTTCTGCCAGTTCCTGTCAAATAACACCATCTAACACAATCCCCTCTCTTCTGCCATATTGAACTCCGAGCAGGTCTCCAAGCTCAATGGGATACCTTCTGAGCCTCTGGGCTCAAAGAAAGTTGGCACCTGCCAACCTCCCCATCTTATCTGCTGCCCTCTTTTCTCTCCCACTGTACTTCAGCCACACTGGTTTTTGCAACCCCAAATAGAGTTTATTCCCTCCTAAGACTTTTGCAGGGTCAGACATTGTGGCACAGCTGGATAAGCTGCCACTTGTTACACTGTCATCCTATTTTCAGAGTGCCAGTTTGAGTCCCAGCGGTTCTACTTCTGATCCAGCTTCCTGCTAATGTGCATGTGATGGCAGTGGAAGAAATACATTTGCAGTAGCTTCTCTCTCAGCCTGGTATGAACATCCTGAGTTCCACAGTTGCCACACAGATTTCACTGTAAATGACATCTCCCAGAAGAGCCCTTCCCGCGCTCATTCTAAAGTAGCTTCCTCACCCATCTGCTACCACCTCATACTGCCTGCCTCTTTTCCTAAAGCACATCTCACTACCTAATGCTCTTCTAGTTTGAGTATTACTGTCTCTTTCCCCTACTAGAATGTTAGAATTATGAGAAGAGATCCTGTCTGTTTTATTCACTGCTGTATCATCAGTAACCAAATGGTACATGGCACTTAGTGTATATGTAGGTGATATTTACTGCATAAATACATGGATAAATAATTGAATGGCATTCCTCTGCGCAAAACACCCTTCCATAAAATCTCCCCCTCATCATTTAAGTACAGATCTTGGAATCCCCAAATTGTCTGATTTAACACTCTCTTCTGTGTTCTGATATTGCCTTCTCTAGAGTAGCATCAATTACACATAATGTAATTCTTTTTTTAAACTCTCTTATTTGAAAGGCAGAATGACAGAGATGGAGAGAGGGAAGGAGTGAAAGAAAAACAGAGAGAGACAGAGAGAGAGAGAGAGAGTCTTTCATTCTCTGGTTTACTTCCCAAATGCCCACAATAGCTGGGGGTAGGCCAGGCCAAAGCCAAAAGCCAGAAAATCTATCTGGATCTCCCTTTTGGGTGGCAGGGACCCAAACACTTCTTGGAGCATCAGTAGGAAGCTGGAGCAGAACATAGAGAAGCCAGGACTCAAAGAGCACTCCAATATGGGATGCAGGCATCACAAGCAGCAGCTTAACACACTGACACAGCACCCACCACTATATTGTAATTCTTGATCGCTTTTCTGTTTCCCCAACAGAAACAAACTTCACTGGGTAAAGTCTGTAATTTATATTTGTTGGAATGTATGGATTTAAAGACATTTCTTGAGGACAAGACTTTCAATTTGCTCCAACAGCAGTTTGACTGTGATTTTCTGGGGGCATTTCACCCGAATTCCAAAACACATTTTCTGGAAATGTCTGGTGCAAACCAGACAAAAGCAGTTGGGGGAGGCCAACTCAATGACAGATCTTGATACAACTTCTGTGTTTGTTTGTGTTTTCTGGACATTCTTCATAGCCTGCATGGTTTTGAATGAAGTTTAGCATGTAAATTTGGTTTGTTGCTACTGAATGCACTAGAGGGCTTTGGATAAAAGAAAAAAAATTAGTTTTCTGGGCAGCATGCAACAAAAACCGTGGACAACATGAATTATTTGTTTGTAAGCATGGAATTAAAGTCATTTGTTAATGAGAGGAATTTTAATTTGCTCCAACATCAGTTGATTGTTATTTTCTCGGTTCCTTTCACATTAATTCCACAAAACTTTTTCTATACATGACTGGTTCAGACCTTACAGAACCGGTTTGTAGAGGCCAACTCAATCATAGATCTTGCTACAGCCTCTCTGTTTCTTTGTGTGTTCTTTACATTCTGCATAGACTGCACATTATTGTATGAATTGTAGCATGTAAATTTGTTTTCTTACTGCTGAATTCAATAAAGGGAACCGGATAAAAGAAAAACAAATAAAAATTCGAGTTTTCTATGCAGCATGCTACAGAAAACGTGTGAAACAATTAATTATATCTTGCTAATATGAAATAAAAGACATTTATGGATGAGAAGAATTTCAATTTGCTCCAACAGCAGTTTGACTCTGATTTTCCGGGGGCATTTCACCCGAATTCTACAACATTTTGTCTGGATATGTCTGGTTCAAACCAGACAAAAACGGTTTGTTCAGGCCAACTCAATCACAGATCTTGCTACAGCCTCTATGTTTTTTTGTGTGTTCTGGACATTCTTCATTGACTGCACAATACTGTATGAATTTTATCATACAAATTTGTTTTCTTGCTGCTGAATGAAATAACGGGAACCAGATAAAAGAAAAACAAATAGAAATTCGAGTTTTCTAGGCAGCATGCAAGAGAAACCGTGGGCAACATGAATTATTTGTTTGTAAGCATGGAAAAAAGACATATGTGGGCGAGAAGAATCTCAATTACTTTCAACTGCAGTTTGACTGTGATTTTCCGGGGGCATTTCACCTGAATTCCAAAACAGTTTTTCCAGATATGTCTGGTTCAAACCAGACAAAACTAGTGTGGTGAGGCTAACTCAATCACTGTTCTTGCTAACACTAACCCTAGCCTCAACACAAATCCCAACCCCAACCCCAAACGAGCCCTAACCCTAAAACAACACTTAACACACACCCTACACCTAATCCTAGCCATAGCCCTAGCCCTAGCCATAATCCTAACACTAACCGTAACCCTAACCCTACCACTAGACCTAGACATAGCCATAACCATAATACTAACCCTAACCCTAGACCTAACCCTAATCCTGACTCTACCCCTAGCCCTAGCCCTAGCCCTAACCCTAAACCTAACTCTAAAACCAGCCCTAGCACTAACCCTTGCCCTAAACCTAACACTAACCCTAGACCTAGACCTAGCCTTAACCCTAACCTTAACTCTAACCAAAACCCAAACCCCAAACCAAATCCCAACCCCAACCGCAACCTAGCCCTAACCCTAGCCCTAAGCTTAACCCACATCCTAAACCTAACCGTAGCCCTAACCTTAAAGCTAACTCTAGCTCTAACCCTAGCCGTAGCACTAACCCTAACCCAAAACCAAGCCCTAGCGCTTGCCCTAAGCCTATCCCTAACGCTAACCTTTCCCTAGCCATTGCCCTAAACCTAACCCTAATCCTAGCACTAGATCTAGCGCAAAACCTAACCCTAACCATAAACCTAAACATAACCCTAGCCCTAATACTAACCCTAACCCTAACCCTAGACCTAGCCATTGCCCTAATGCTAGCCCTAGCACTAACACTAGCCCTAGTGCTAGCCCTAACCCTAACGCTACCCTACGCTAGCCCTAGCAATAACCCTAACCCTCACACTAACACTAACCCTAGCCGTAGCCCTAGACCTAGACCTAACCCTAACCCTAACCCTAGCCCTAACCGTAACCCTGATTCTATCCCGCGATCTAGTCCTAGCCCTAATCCTAACCCTAACTGTAACCCTAGCCCTAACACTAACCCTGACAGTAGAACTAGCCCTAGACCTTGCCCTAACCCTAACCCTAACGCTAACCCTAACCCTAGCCCTAGCCATACCCCTAACCCTAACTCTAACCCTAACCCTAGTGCTTGCCATGACCCTAACCCTAACCATAACCCCAACCCAAATCCGAACCCCAACAGCAACCCAGACCTAACCAGAGCCCTAACCTTAACCCACACCCTAAACATAATCCTAGCCCTAGCCCTAACACTAACGCTAACCCTAGACCTACCCTAGCCCTAGCCATAAACCTAACCCTTACCCTAAACCTAATCCTAGCCCTCGTATTAGCCCCAGCCCTAACCCTGACCATAACCCTAACCCTAACCCTAACCCTGATTCTAACCCTACCCTAGCCCTAGCCCTAATCCTGACCCTAACACTAACCAAAGCCTAACCTGAACCAAACTCTACCCCTAACCCTAACCCTAACCCTAGTCATAGCCCTAGCCCTTGCCCTAACCCTAACACTAACCCTAGCCCTGGACCTAGCCCTAACCCTAACCCTAACCATAGCATAACACAAGCATTAAACCTAACCCTAGCCTTTGCAATAACCCTAAAACAATACCTAGCCCAAAACCTAACCCTAACCCTAACCCTAAACATAGCAATAGCACTAACCCTAACACTAGCCCCAACTCTAGTCATAGCCCTAACCATAGCCCTAGTACTAACCCTAGACCTAACACTAGCCATAGCCCTAACACTAGCACTAGCATTAACACCAGCCCCAGCCCTAGCACTAGGCCTAACCCTAACCCTAACACTAACCCTAGCACTAGACATAGCTATAACCCTAAACCTAACCCTAACCCTAGCCCTAACACTAGCCCTAACACGAATATTAACCAAAACACTGGCCCTAACACTAGCATTAACCCTAACACTAGACCTAACGCTACCCCTAGCCCAAATGCTAACCCTAACCCTAGCCTTAGTCCTAGTCCTAACCCAAACCCTAACCCTAACCCTAAACCTAGCCCTAGCACTAGCCCTTGACCTAACCATAGCCCTAACACTAACTCTAACCCTAGCCATAGCCCTAGCCATAGCCCTTGCCCTATCACTATCCCTAACACTAACCTTGCCCTAGGACTTGCCCTAAACCTAACCCTAAACCTAGCACTAGCCCTAGCCCGAACCCTAACCCTAACACTAAACCTAACCCTAACCCTAGCCCTAACACTAACATTAACCCTAACCCTAGCCATAACCTTAATCCTAACCCTGGCCCTAACCCTAACCCTAACCCTAGCCCTAGCCCTAACACTAATATTAATCTTAAACCCTGGCCCTAACCCTACACCTAAACCTAACCTAGCACTAACCCTAGACCTAACCCTAACCCTAATCCTAAACCTAAACCTAACACTAACCATAACCCTAACCCTAAACCTAACCCTAACCGTAGCCCTAACACAAACATTAAACCTAACCCTGGCCCTAGCCATAACCCTAACCCTAAGCCTAAACCTAGTCATAACCCTAACCCTAACACTAATGCTATCCTAGCCCTAACATTAACCCTAACCCTAACCCTACCTAGCCCTAAACCTAACCATAACTCTAGCCCTAGCCCTAGATCTAGATTTAATCCTAACCCTAACCCAAGACCTAACCATAAACGTAGCCATAACCCTAAACCTAACCATAGCCCTAGCCCTAACACTAACCCTAAACCTAACCCTATCCCTAGCCCTAGCACTAAACCTAGAACTAACCCTAGCACTAGCATGAGCCCCAGCCGTAAACCTAACCTTAACCCTAGCCCTAGTCCTAGCCATAACACTAACCATAACACTACCCGTAGTCCTAGCCCTTGCCCAAACCTAACCCTAAACCTAGACCCAGCCCTAGCCCTAGCACTAGCCCTAACCCTAACCCTAACCCTAATACTGACCCTAGCACTAGCACTAGACGTAACGCTGACCCTATCCATAACCCTAACCCCAACCCAAACCATAAAACTAGCCCCAACAGAAATCCCAACCCCAACCGCAAATGAGCCCTAACTCTAGCCCTAAAATTAAACCACACCCTAAACCTAATCCTAGTCCTAGCCCTAGCCCTGGCCATAACCCTAACCCTCGCCATAACCCTAACCCTAGTACTACCCTAGCCCTAGCCCTAACCCAAAATCTAACCGTAACCCTAGGCCTAACACTAACCATGACTCTAGCCCTAGTGCTACCTTAGCCCTAACACTATCTCTAAACCACACCCTAAACCTAACCCTATCCCTAGCCCTAACCCTAAACCTAAACCTAAGCCTAGATTCAGCCCTAGACCTTGCCCTAACCCTAAAGCAAACACTAACCTTAGTCCTAGCCGTAGACCAGCCCTAAGCCTTAACTTAACAATAGAACAAGCTCTAGACCTAACCCTAACGCTAATCCTAACCCTAACCCTAATCCTAAACCTAAACATAGCCCTAAACCTAACCCTAACCCTAGCCCTAACACTAACACTAATGTAAACCTAGCCCTAACCCTAAGTCTAGCCCTAACCCTAAAACTAACCCTAAAACTAACCCTAGACCTAACGCTAACCCTAGCCCTAACACTAAACCTAAACCTAGCCTTAGTTTTAGCCCTAACCCTAACCCTAATCCTAAACCTAACCCTAGCCCTAGCCCTTGCCCTAACCCGAACCCTAAACCTAGCCCTAGCCCTAAACCTAATACTAGCCCTAACACTAACCCTAAGCCTAGCCCTATCCCTAGCCCATGCTCTAAACCTATTCCTAACACTAACCTTGCCCTAGTCCTTAACCTAACCCTAACCGTAAACCTAGCACTAGCCAGAGCGCTAACCCTAACCCTAACCCTAATCCTAACCCTAAACCTAAACCTAACCCTAGCCCTTACACTAAACCTAACCCTAACCCTAGCCATAAACCTTACCTTAACCCTAGCCCTAACCCTAATCCTAACCCTAACACTATACTAGCCCTAACCCTAACCCTAACGCTAGACGTAACACTAGCTCTAGCCCAACCACTAAACCTAACCCTAACCCTAGACCTAGCCCTAGCCCTAGCCCTAACCCTAACCGTAACACTAACCCAAGCCCAAGAAAAAGCCCTAGCCCTAGCCATAACCCGAATCTAACCCTAACCCTAACCCTAGCCCTAGGCATAACCCTAACCCTATCCCTAACACTAGCCCTGACGCAAATCCCAACCACAACCGCAAACCAGCCCTACCCCTAGCCCTAACCTTACCCACACCCTAAACCTAATCCTAGCCCTAACCCTAACCCTAACACTAACCCTAGCCAAACCGTAGCCCTAGCCATAACCCTAACCCTCACCCTAACCCTAAATCTAGCCATAGCCCTAGCCCTAGCCCTAAACCTAACCCTAACCCTATCCCTAGAACTAACCCTAACCCTATCCTAGCCCTAACACTAACCCTAACCCTAACCCTAGCCTTAGTCCTAGCCTATCCCTTACACTAACCCTAGCCCTAACCCTAACTCTAACCCTAGCCCTAGCCCTAGCTCTTGCCCTAACCCTATCCCTAACACTAACCTTGTCCTTGCCCTAACCCTAACCCTAGCACTAACCCTAGCCCTAACCCTAAACCTAACCGTAACCCTAACCCTAACCATAGCCCTAAAACTAACCCTAACCCTAACCGTAGCCCTAACCTTAACATTAACCCTTACACTAACCCTAGCCCTAACCCTAACTCTAACCCTAGACCTAGCCCTAGCTCTTGCCCTAACCCTATCCCTAACACTAACCTTGTCCTTTCCCTAACCCTAACCCTAATCCTAGCACTAGCCCTAGCCCTAACCCTAAACCTAACCGTAACCCTAACCCTAACCATAGCCCTAAAACTAACCCTAAACCTAACAGTAGCCCTAACCTTAACATTAACCCTAACCCTAAACCTAGCCCTAATCCTAAACCTTACCCTAAACCTAGCCCTAACCCTAACCCTGACCCTGACCCTAACCCTATCCTAGACCTAACACTAACCGTAAACCTAACCCTAGACCTAGCCCTAAACCTAAACATAACCCTAACTCTAGCCCTAGATCTAGACCTAACCCTAAACCTAACACTAGCCCTAACTCTAAACGTAGCCCTAACCCTAAACCTAACCCTAAACCTAACCATAGCCCTAGCCCAAACCCTAACCATAAACCTAACCCTAGCCCTAGCCGTGCTCCTTCCATAACCCTAGCACTAACCCTAACCGTAACCATAACCCTAACCCTAGCCCTAGCCATAGACCTAGCACTAACCCTATACCTAACCCTAACCCTACCCCTAGTCCTAGCCCTACCCATAACCCTAACACTAGCCCTAGCCCTAGCCCTTGCCCTAACCTTAACCCTAAACCTACACCTAGCTCTAGCCCTAGCTCTAACCCTAACCGTAACACTAACCCTAGCACTAGCACTAGCCTTTACCCTGATCCTATACCTTACCCTAATCCCAACCTCACCCCAACCCCAAACCTAACAATAACCCTAGCACTAACTCTACACCACACCCTAAACCTAACCCTAGCCCGAGCACTAATCCTAAACCTAAACCTAACCCTAGCCTCAGCCCTAGAACTTGCTATAACCCTAAACCTAACACTAACCCTAGCCCATGCCCTAGCCCTAGCCCTAACACAAACCGTAACTCTAGCACTAGCTCTAGACCTAACCTTAACCCGAATCCTAACCCTAAACCTAACCCTAGCCCTAAACCTAACCCTAACCCCAGCCCTAAAACTAACCCTAATCCTAAACCTAGCCCTAATACTAAGCCTAGCCCTAACCCTAAACCTAACACTAGACCTAACGCTAACCCTAGCCCTAACCCTAACCCTAACCCTAGCCTTAGACTTAGCCCTAACCCTAACGCTAACCCTAACCCTAGCCCTAGCCCTAGCACTTGCCCTAACCCTAACCCTAACCCTAAACCTAGCCCTAGCCCTAACCCTAACCTTAGCCCTAACCCTAACCCTAACCCTAGCCCTAGCCCTTGCCCTAAAACTATCCCTAACACTAACCTTGCCCTAGCCCTTGACCTAACCCTATCCCTAAACCTAGCACTAGCCCTAACCCTAACCCTAACCCTATAGTAGCCCTAATTCTAACCCTAACCCTGATGCTAGACATAACCCTAATGCTAGCCTTAAACCTAACCATAACCCTAGCCCTAGCCCTAGCCCTAGCCCTAATCCTAACCCTAACACTAACCCTAGCCCTAGCCCTAGCCCTAGCCATAACCCAAACCTAACCCTAACCCTAACCCTATCACTAGGCATAACCCTAACCCAAACCCTAACACTAGCCCCAACACAAATCCCAACCCCAACCGCAAACGAGTCCTACCCCTATCCTAAACGTAACCCACACCCTAAAACTGAACCTAGCCCTAGCCCGAGTAATAACCATAACCATCACTCTAACTCTAAACCTAGCACTAGTCCTAGCCCTAGCCCTAGCCAAACCTTAACCCTAGGCCTAGTCCTAGCGCTAGCCTTAGCGCTAACACTATCCCTAACCCACAACCTAAACCTATCCTAAGCTCTAGCCCTAACACTAAACCTAAACCTAAACCTAGCCTCAGCCCTAGACCTTGCCCTAACCCTAATCCTACAACTAACCCTAGCCCTAGCCCTAGCCCTAGCCCTAACCTTAACCCTAACAATAGCACTAGTTCTAGACCTAACCCTAACCATAATCCTAACCTTAACCCTAACCATAACCCTAGCCCTAACCCTAACCCTAACCATAGCCTTAGTCCTAGCCTTTCCCTAACAATAACCCTAGCTCTAAACCTAACCCTAAACCTAAACCTAACCATAGCCCTAGCATAGCCCTAACCCTAAACCTAACCCTAGCCCATGCCCTGCACTTAGCCATAAACCTAACCGTAAACCTAACCGTAAACCTAAACCTAACCCTAGCCCTAGCCCTAACCCTAACCCTAAACCTAAACCTAACAATAGCACTACCCTAGCCCTAACCCTAATGCTGGCAGGAGCCCTAGCCCTAAACCTAACCAGAATCCTAAACCTAACCGTAGCCCTAACACTAACCATAACACTAGCCCTAGACCTAGCCCTTGCCCTAACCCTAACCCTAACCAGAGCCCTTGCCCTTTCCGTAGCCCTAATCCTAAACCTAAACCTAACACTAACCCTAGCACTAGCACTAGCCGTAACAATAACCCTATCCCTAAACCTAACCCCAACCCCAACCCCAACCCCAAACCTTACCATAACCCTAGCCCTAACCCTAAACCACACCCTAAACCTAACCCTAGCCCTTGCCCTAAACCTAAACCTAACACTAACTCTAAACCTAGGCCTACCCTAGCCCTAACCCTAATCCTAGGCCTAGTCCTAGCCCTAGCCCTAACCCTAACCGTAATCCTAACCCTAAACCTAACACTAACCCTACCCTTAACCCTAACCCTAAACCTAACAATAAACTAGCCCTAACACTAACCCTAATCCTAAACCTAGCCCTAACCATGAGCCTAGTGCTAACCGTAAACATAACCCTAGACCTAACGCTAACCCTAGCCCTAAACCTAAACCTAAACCTGACCCTGGTCCTAGCCCTAACCCTAACCCTATCCCTAACACTATACCTAACCCTAGCCCTAGCCCTAGCCCTTGCCCTAACCCTAACCCTAACCCTAACCCTAGCCCTAACCCTAGCCCTAATGCTAACCCTAGCCCTAACCCTAACCTAGCCCTAGCGCTAGCCCTTGCCTAACCCTAACCCTAACACTACCTTTGCCCTAGCCCTTGCCCTAACCCTGACACTAACCCGAACCCTAACCCTAACCCTAAACCTAACCCTAACCCTAGCCCTAACACTACCCTAAACCTAAAACTAGACCTATCACTAGCGCTAGCCCTAACCCTAACCCTAGCCGTAGTCCTAGCCCTAACCCTAGCCGTAGCCCTAGCCCTAGCCCTAGCCCTTGCCCTAACCCTAACCATAAACCTAGCCATAGCCTTAAACCTAACCCTAGCCCTAACCCTAACCTTAACCCTAGCCCTAGCCCTAGCCCTTGCCCTAAACCTATCCCTAACACTAAAATTGCCCTAGCCCTTGACCTAACCCTAACCCTAAGTCTAGCACTAGCCTGAGCGCTAACCCTAACCCTAACCGTAGCCCTAACCCTAACCCTAACCCTAACCCTATCCCTAGCCATAATCCTTACCCTAACCCTAGCCCTAACCCCAACCATAAACCTATAGTAGCCCTAAACCTAAACCTAACCCTAATGCTAGATGTAACCCTAGCACTAGACCTCAACCTAACCCTAACTCTAGCCCTAGCACTAGACCTGGCCCTAGCCCTAACCCTAACACTAACCCTAGGCCTAACCCTAGCCCTAGCCCTAGCCATAACCCAAACCTAACCCTAACCCTAAACCTAGCCCTAGACGTAACCCTAATCATAACCCTAACACTAGCCCCAACACAAATCCCAACCCCAACTGCAAACGAGTCCTACACCTATCCCTAAACTTAACCCACACCCTAAACTTGAACCTAGCCCTAGCCCAAGTAATAACCCTAACGATCACCCTAACCCTAACCCTAGCACTAGTCCTAGCCCTAGCCCTAGCCCTAACCTTAACCCTAGGCCTAGTCCTAGCGCTAGCCTTAGCGCTAACACTATCCCTAACCCACAACCTAAACCTATCCCTAGCTCTAGCTCTAACCCTAAACCTAAACCTAACACTAGCCTCAGCCCTAGACCTTGCCCTAACCCTAATCCTACAACTAAGCCTAGCCCTAGCACTACCCTAGCCCTAACCTTAACCCTAACAATAGCACTAGTTCTGGACCTAACCCTAACCCTAATCCGAACCCTAACCCTAGCCCTAACCCTAACGCTAACCCTAACCCTAACCCTAACCCTAAAATTAGTCCTAGCATTTCCCTAACAATAACCCTAGCTCTAAACCTAACCCTAAACCTAAACCTAAACCTAAACCTAACCATAGACATAGCCCTAGCCCTAACCCTAACCCTAACCCTAGCCCATGCCTTGCACCTAGCCATAAACCTAACCGTAAACCAAACCCTAAACCTAACCCTAACCCTAGCCCTAGGCCTAACCCTATCCCTAACCCTAACCCTAACCCTAACACTAGCACTAGCCCTAACCCTAACCCTAATGCTGGCAGGAGTCCTAGCCCTAAACCTAACCCTAGCCCTAAACCTAGCACTAACCCTAACCCTAACCCTAACCCTAACCCTAACCCTAACCCTAACCCTAATCCTAATCCTAGCCCTAGCCCTAGCCCTAACCCTAAACCTAACCCTAACCCTAACCCTAACCGTAGCCCTAACACTAACCATAACACTAGCCCTAGCCCTAGCCCTTGCCCTAACCCTAACCTTAACCCTAGCCCTTGCCCTAGCCGTAGCCCTAATCCTAACCCTAAACCTAACACTAACGCTAGCACTAGCACTAGCCGTAACAATAACCCTATCCCTAAACCTAACCCACCCGAAACCTAACCATAAACCTACCCCAAACCCTAATCCTAACCCTAGACCTAGCCCTAACCCTAAACCTAAACCTAACCCTAACCTCAGCCATCGCCCTTGCCCTAACCCTAAACCTACAATAACTCTAAACCTAGGCCTTAGCCCTAGCCCTAACCCTAATCCTAGGCCTAGTCCTAGCCCTGGCCCTAACCCTAACCGTAATCAATAACCCTAAACCTAACCCTAACCCTACCCTTAACACTAAACTAGCCCTAACACTAACCCTAATCCTAAACCTAGCCCTAAAACCATAAGACTAGTCCTAACCCTAAGCCTAACCCTAGCAATAACGCTAACCCTAGCCCTAAACCTAAACCTAAACCTGACCCTGGTCCTAGCCCTAACCCTAACCATATCCCTACCCTAACCCTAACCCTAACCCTAGCCCTAATGCTAACCCTAGCCCTAACCCTAACCCTAACCTAGCCCTAGCGCTATCCCTTGCCTAACCTTAACCCTAACACTACCTTTGCACTAGCCATTGCCCTAACCCTGAACCTAACCCTAGCACTAGCCCTAACAATACCCTAAACCTAACGCTAGACCTATCCCTAGCGCTAGCCCTAACCCTAACCCTAGCCGTAGTCCTAGCCCTAGCCCGAGCCCTAGCCATAACCCAAACCTAACCCTAACCATAACCCTGGACCTAGCCATAACCCTAACCCTAACCTAACCCTAGCCCCAACACAAATCCAAACCCCAACAGCAAATGATCCCTAACCCTAGCCCTAAACTTAAATCACACCCTAAACCTAATCCTAGCCCTAGCCCTAGCCCTAGACATAACCCCAACCCTCACCCTAATCCTACACCTAGCACTAGCCCTAGACCTAGCCCTAAACCTAACCCTAACCTTAGCACTAGCCCTAACCCTGACTCTAGCCCTAGCCCTAGCCCTAACACTAACCCTAACCCTAACCATTGCCCGAACCGTAAACCTAACCCTAGCCCTAACCCTAAACCTAACACTAGCCCTAGCCTTAGCCCTAGCCCTTGCCCTAGCCCTATCCCTTACTCTAACCCTAGACCTAACCCTCACACTAACCCTAACACTAGCCCTAGCCCTAGCACTGACCCTAACCCTAAGCCTAACCCTAAACATAGCCATAGCCCTGACCCTTACCCTAGCCCTAGCCCTAGCCCTACCCTTAAAGCAAAACCTAACCCTAACCCTAACACTAGCACTAGCATTAGCACTAGCCGTTTGCCCTAACCCTAGCCCTAGCCCTAACTCTAGCCTTAACCCTACACTAACACTAACACTAGCATTAGCACTAGCCGTTACTCTAACCCTATTCCTAAACCTAACCCCAACCCAACACCAACCACACCCTAACCATAACCCTAGCCCTAACCCTAACCCAAACCATAAACTTAACCCTAGCCCTAGCCCTAACCCTACCTAAACCTAACCCTAACATCAGCCCTAGCCCTTGCCCTAACCCTACACCTAACACTAAACTAGCCCTAACACTAATCCTAATCCTAAACCTAGCCCTAACCATAAGCCTAGCGCTAACCCTAAACCTAACCCTAGAGCTAACGCTGACCCTAGACCTAAACCTAAACCTGACCCTGGCCCTAGCCCTAACCATAACCCTATCCCTAACCCTATTCATAACCCTAGCCCTAGCCCTAGACCTTGCCCTAAGTCTACCCTAACCCTAACCCTAACCCTAACCCTAACCCTAGCCCTAACGCTAACCATAGCCCTAACCCTAATCCTAACCTAGCCCTAACACTAGCCCTTGCCCAAACCCTAACCCTAACACTAACTTTGCCCTAGCCCTTACCCTAAACCTGAACCTAACCCTAGCACTAGCCCTAGCCCTAACCATATCCCTAACCCTAATCCTAAACCTAACCCTAACCCTAGCCCTAACACTACCCTAAACCTAACGCTAGACCTATACCTAGCGCTAGCCCTAACCCTAACCCTAGCCGTAGTCCTAGCCCTAACCCTAGCCCTAACTGTAGCCCTAGCCCTAGCCCGAGCCCTAGCCATAACCCAAACCTAACCCTAACCATAACCCTGGACCTAGCCATAACCCTAACCCTAACCTAACCCTAGCCCCAACACAAATCCAGACCCCAACAGCAAATGATCCCTAACCCTAGCCCTAAACTTAAATCACACCCTAAACCTAATCCTAGCCCTAGCCCTATCCCTAGACATAAACACAACCCTCACCCTAATCCTACTCCTAGCACTAGCCCTAGACCTAGACATAAACCTAACCCTAACCTTAGCACTAGCCCTAACCCTGACTCTAGCCCTACCCCTAATACTGACCCTAACCCTAACCCTAACCATAGCCCGAAACCTAAACCTAACGCTAGCCCTAACACTAGGCCTAGCCCTAGCCCTAGCCCTTGCCCTAGCTCTAACCCTTACGCTAACACTAGCCCTAACCCTCACACTAACCCTAACACTAACCCTAGCCCTAGCACTGACCCTAACACTAAGCCTAACCCTAAACATAGCAATAGCACTAACCATAACCCTAACCCTTACCATAGCCCTAGCCCTACCCTTAAAGCAAAACCTAACCCTAACCCTAACCCTAGCCCTAACACTAACCCTAACACTAGCACTAGCCATAGACCTAGCCCTAACCCTTACCCTAACCCTAGCCCTAGCCCTAGCCCTAACCCTACCCTAACACTAACACTAGCATTAGCACTAGCCGTTACTCTAACCCTATTCCTAAACCTAACGCCCACCCAACCCCAACCCCAACCCCAAACCTAACCATAACCTTAGCCATAACCCTAACCCAAACCATAAGCTTAACCCTAGCCCTAGCCCTAACCCTAAACTTAAACCTAACCCTAACCTCAGCCCTAGCCCTTGCCCTAACCCTACACCTAACACTAACCCTAGCCCTAACCCTAACCCTAATCCTAAACCGAGCCCAAACCTAAGCCTAGCCTTAACCCTAACCCTAATGCTAGACCTAACCCTAGCGCTAGCCCTAACACTAACCCTAAACCTAGCCCTAGTCCTAGCCCTAACCCTAACCCTAACCCTAATCCTAACCCAAGCCCTAGCCCTAGCCCTAGTCATAGCCATAACCAAACCTAACCCCAACCCTAACACTAGCCCTAGCCATAACCCCAAGCCTAACCCTAGCCCCAACACAAATCCCAACCCAAACCGCAAATGAGCCCGAACCCTGGCTCCAACCTTAATCCATACCCTAAACCTAATCCTATCCCTAGCCCTAGCCCTAGAAAATAATCATAACCCTCACCATAACACTAAACCTAGCACTAGACCTAGAATTAGCCCTAAAACTAACGCAAACCCTAACACTAGCCCTAAGCCTAACCCTGACTCTAGACCTAGCGCTAGCCCTAGCCCTAACCCTAAACCTAACCCTAACCCTAACAGTAGCCCTAGCCCTAGCCATAGCCCTAGCACTAGCCCTAGCACAAACACTAGCCCTAGCCCTAGCCCTAGCCCTACCACTAGGCCTAACCCTAACCCTAACATAAACCCTAACCCTAGCCCTAGCCCAAGCTCTAGCCCTAACCCTAACCCTAACCCTAGACCTAGCCATAACCCTAACCCTAACACTAACCCTAACCCTAGAGCTAGCCCTAACACTAACCCTAACACTACACCCAGCCATAGCCGTAACCCTAACACTAACTGTAACAGTAACCCTAGACCTAGTCCTAGCCCTAGCCATAACCCCAACCCTAACCCTAACCCTAACCCTTACCCCAACCCAAATCTCAAACCCAAATGCAACCTAGCACTAACACTAGCCCTAAGCTTAACCCACACCCTAACCTAATCCTAGCCCTAGCCCTAAACCTAAGCCTAACCCAAGCCCTAGTACTAGCACTAGCCTTAACCCTACACCAATCAGTAACCCTAACTCTAGCCCTAGCCCTAGCCCTTGCCCTAACCCTAACACTAACGCTAACCCTAGGCCTAGCCCTAGCCCTAACCCTAACTGTAACCATAAACCTAACCCTCGCCCTAAAACTAGCCCTAGCCCTAACCCTAGACCTTGCCCTAAACCTAACCCAAAACCTAAACCTAGACCTAACCCTAACCATAGCCCTAAAGCTAAACCTAACCCTAGCCCTAGGCCTAGCCATTGCCCTAACCCTAACCATAAACCTAAACATAGACCTAAAACTAACCCTAGCCCTAGGACTAAACCTAACCCTAGCCCTTGCCCTAACCCTAACCCTAACACTATACTTGCCCTAGCCCTTGCCCTAACCCTAGGACTAGCCCTAACCCTAAACCTAAACTAACCCTAACAAAAACCTAAACCTAACCCAATACCTAGCCCTAAACTTAACCCATAACTCTAACCCTAACCCTAACCCTAATCCTAACCCTAGCCCTAGCCCTAGCCATAACCCTAACCCTAACCATAGCCCCAACACAAATCCCAACTCCAACCACAAATGAGCCCTAACCCTAGCCATAACCATAACACACACCCTAAACCTAATCCTAGCCCTAGCCCTAGCCCTAGCCATAACCCTAAACCTCACTCTAACACTAAACATAGCAATAGCCCCAGCCTTAGCCCTAACACTAACCCTAACCCTACCCTTAACCCTAACCCTGCCTCTAGCCCTAGCCCAATCCCTAGCCCTAACACTAACCAAAACCCTAACCATAGCCCTAACCCTAACCCTAACCCTAGCCCTAACCCTATCCTAACCCTAGCCCTTTCACTAACCATTGCCCTAGCCCTAACCCTAACCCTAACCCTAGTACTAACCATTACACTAACCCTAACTTTCACCCTAGCCCTAGCACTGACCCTAAACCTTACCGAAACCCTAAACATAGTACTACCCCTAACCCTAGCCTTAACACTAAACCTAACACTAGCCCAAGCCCTAGCCCTTGCCCTAGCCCTAGCCCTAACCCTAACCCTAATCCTAACCCTAAACCTAGCCCTGGCCCTAGACCTAACCCTAACCCTAACCCTAGCCCTAACCCTTAAACTAACCCTAACCCTAACCCTAGCCCTAGTACTGACCCTAATCCTAACTCTAACCCTAAACATAGCACTAGCCCTAACCCTAAACCTAACCCTAGCCCTAGCCCTAAAGCAAAACCTAACCCTAACCCTAACCCTAGCCCTAACACTAACCCTAACACTACCCTAGCCCTTGCCCTAACCTTAACCCTAAACCTAGACCTAGCCCTAGCCCTAGCCATAGCCCTAAACCTAGCCCTAGCAGCAACACTAGACATAGCCCTAAGGCTAGCACTAGAACTAAACCTAACCCTAAACCAAACGCCAACCATAGCCCTAAAACTAGATCTAGACCTAAAACTAACCCTAGCCCTAACTCTAGCCATAACCATAACCCTAATCCTAGCCCTAGCCCTAGCACTAACCCTAAAGCTAACCGTAACCCTAACCCTAACAATAGCCCTAACCCTAACCCTAACCCTAAACCTAACCGTAGCCCTAACC
Organism: Sylvilagus floridanus; assembly: GCA_949820135.1. NCBI lineage: Eukaryota > Metazoa > Chordata > Mammalia > Lagomorpha > Leporidae > Sylvilagus > Sylvilagus floridanus. The sequence continues at coordinate 48,943,383 of OX463230.1, read as the reverse complement.
CTAACCCTAACACTAGCCCTAGCCCTAGTCCTTGCCCTAACCTTAACCCTAAACCTAGACCTAGCCCTAGACTTAGCCCTAGCCCTAACCCTAATCCTAACACTAACCCTAGCACTAGCACTAGCCTTTACCCTGACCCTATACCTTACCCTATTCCCAACCCCAACCCCAAACCTAACAATAACCCTAGCGCTAACTCTAACCCACACCCTAAACATAACCCTAGCCCAAGCCCTAACCCTAAACCTAAAACTAACCCTAGCCTCAGCCCTAGAACTTGCTATAACCCTAAACCTAACACTAACCCTAGCCCATGCCCTAGCGCTAGCCATAACACAAACCGTAAATCTAGCACTAGCTCTAGACCTAACCTTAACCCGAATCCTAAACCTAAACCTAACATTAGCCCTAAACATAGCCCTAAAACTAACCCTAATGTAAACCTAGCCCTAACACTAAGCCTAGACCAACCCTAAACCTAAACCTAGACCTAACGCTAACCAAGCCCTAACCCTAACCCTAACCCTAGCCTTAGTCTTATCCCTAACCGTAACCCTAGCCCTAACCCTAAACCTAACACTAGCCCTAGCCCTAGCCCTTGCCCTAGCCCTAGCCCTAGCCCTAACCCTAACCCTAGCCCTGACCCTAGACCTAAACCTAACCCTAAACCTAGCCCTAACCCTTACACTAACACTAAACCTAACCCTAAACATATCACAAGCCCTAACCATAACCCTAACCCTAACCCTAGCCCTAGCTCTAGCCCTTAAGCAAAATCTAACCCTAACCCTAACCCTAACCCTAGCCCTAACACTAAACCTAACACTAGCGCTAGCCCTAGCCCTTGCCCTATCCTTAACCCTAAACCTAGACCTAACCCTAGCCCTAGCCATAGCCCTAAACCTAGACCTAGCAGCAACACTAGACATAGCCCTAAGGCTAGCACTAGAACTAAACCTAACCCTAAACCAAATGCCAACCCTAGCCCTAGGAGTAGCTCTAGCACTAACCCTAAGCCTAGCCCTAACTCTAGCCAAAACCTAACCCTAACCCTAGCCCTAGCCCTAGCCCTAACCCTAAACTTAACCCGAACCCTAGCCCTAGTCCTAGCCCTAAAACTAACCCTAAACCTAGCCCTAGCCCTAAACCTAGCCCTAGCAGCAACACAGACATAACCCTAAGGCTAGCACAAGGCCTAGCCCTAACCCTAAACCAAACGCCAACCCTAGCCCAAGGCCTAGCTCTAGCCCTAACCCTAACCCTAGCCATAACCCTAAACCTAGCCCTAACCCTAACCCTAACCCTAACCCTACCGCTAGAGCTAGACCTAACCCTAACACTAACCCTAGCCCTAACCCTAAACCTAAACCTAACCATAGCCCTAGCCATAGCCCTAACCCTAACCCTAACCCTAGCCCTTGCCCTGCCCCTAGCCATAAATCTAACCATAAACCAAACCCTAAACATAACCCTAAACCTAGCCTAGCCCTAACCCTAACGCTAACATTAGCACTAGCCCTAGCCCTAACCCTAACGCTGGCAGGAGCCCTAGCCCTAACCCTAACCCTAGCCCTAACATAGCACTAACACTAACACTAACCCTAACCTTAACCCTAACTCAAACCCTAACTGTAAACCTAACCCTATCCCTAATCCTAGCCCTAGCCCTAGCCTTAACCCTAAACCTAACCCTAACCCTAACCGTAGCCCTAACACTAACCACAACACTAGATCTAGCCCTAGCCCTAGCCCTTCCCCTAACACTAACCCTAGCCCGTGACCTAGCCGTACCCCTAATCCTAACCCTAAACCTAACACTAACACTAGCACTAGCACTAGCCCTAACAATAACCCTATCCATAAAACTAACCCCAAACCCAATCCCAACCCCAAACCTAACCATAACCCTAGCCCTAACACTAAACCACACCCTTTTCCTTACCCTAGCCCTAGCCCTAACCCTAAACCTAAACCTAACCCTAACCTCAGCCATCGCCCTTGCCCTAACCCTAAACCTAACACTAACTCTAAACCTAGGCCTAGCCCTAGCCCTAAACCTAACCCTAGGCCTAGTCCTAGCCCTAGCCCTAACCCTAACCGTAATCCTAAACCTAAACCTAACCCTAACCCTACCCTTAACCCTAACCCTAAACCTAACACTAAACTAGCCCTAACACTAATCCTAATTCTAAATCTAGACCTAACCATAAGCCTAGCGCTAACCCTAAACCTAACCCTAGACCTAACGCTAAACCTAGCCCTAAACCTTAACCTAAACCTGACCCTGGTCCTAGCCTTAACCCTAACCCTAACCCTATCCCTAACCTATACCTAACACTAGCCCTAGCCTTAGCCCTTGCCCTAACCCTAACCCTAACCCTAACCCTAACCCTAACCCTACCCTAATGCTAACCCTAGCCATAATGCTAACCCTAGCCCTAACCCTAACCCTAACCTAGCCCTAGCGCTAGCTGTTGCCCTAACCCTAAACCTAACCCTAGCCCTAACCCTAACCCTAACCTAGCCCTAGCGCTAGCCGTTGTCCTAACCCTAAACCTAACCCTAACATTAACCCTAACTCTAACCTTAGCCCTAATGCTAACCGTAGCCCTAACCCTAACCCTAACCTAGCCCTAGCGCTAGCCCTTGCCTAAGCCTAACCCTAACACTACCTTTGCCCTAGCCCTTGCCCTAAACCTGACCCTAACCCTAACACTAGCCCTAGCCCTAACCCTAACCCTAACCCTAGCCCTAACACTACCCTAAACCTAACGCTAGACCTATGCCTAGCGCTAGCCCTACCCTAATACTAGTGGTAATCCTAGCCCTAACACTAGCCCTAACCCTAACCCTAGCCCTAGCCCTAGCCCGAGCCCTAGCAATAACCCAAACCTAACCCTAACCATAACCTAGCCCTAGCCATAACCCTAACCCTAACCATAACACTAGCCCCAACACAAATCCAAACTGCAACAGCAAATGAGCTCTAACCCTAGCCCTAATCTTAAATCACACGCTAATCCTAGCCCTAGCCCTATCCCTAGACATAACCCTAACCCACACCCTAACCCTAGCCCTACTTCTTACACTAACCCTAACCCTAACCCTAGCCCTAGCACTGAACTTAAACCTAACCCTAACCCTAAACATAGCACTAGCCCTAACTCTAACCCTAACCCTTACCCTAGCCCTAGCCCTAGCCTTAAAGCAGAACCTAACCCTAACTCTAACCCTAACCGTAGCCCTAACACCAACCCTAACACTAGCCCTAGCCCTAGACCTTGTCCTAACCCTTACTCTAACCCAAGCCTAGCCCTAGCCCTAGCCCTAACCCTACCCTAACACTAACACTAGCATTAGCACTAGCCGTAACGCTAACCCTATTTCTAAACCTAAAACCAACCCAAACCCCAACCATAACCCTTACCATAACCCAAGCCCTAACCCTAAACCAAACCCTAAATGTAACCCGAGCCATAGCCCTAACCCTAAACGTAAACCTAACCCTAGCCTCAGCCCTAGCCCTTGCCCTACCCTACACATAACACAAACCCTAGCCCTAACCCTAACCCTAATCCTAAACCTAGCCCTAACCTAAGCCTAGCCCTAACCCTAACCCTAATGATAGACCTAACCCTAGCCCTAGCCCTAACACTAACCCTAACCCTAGCCCTAGCCCTATCCCTAAAACTAACCCTAACCCTAACCCTAACCCTAACCCAAGCCCTAGCCATAGCCCTAGCTGCAGCCCTAGCCATAACCCATCCTAACCCTCACCATAACCCTAACCCTAGCACTAGACCTAGATAAGCCTTAACCCTAACGCTAACCCTAACCCTAGCCCTCATCCTAACCCTGACTCTAGCCCTAGCGCTAGCCCTAACCCTAAACCTAACCCTAACCCTAACAGTAGCCCTAGCCCTAGCCCTAGCCCTAGCGCTAGCCCTAGCACAAACACTAGCCCTAGCACTAGCCCTAGCCCTAACACTAGGCCTAAACATAACCCTAACCCTAACCCAAACCCTAACCCTAGACCTAGCCCAACTCTAGTCCTAACCCTAACACTAACCTAGCCATAACCCTAACCCTAACCCTAACCCTAACCCTAACCCTAGACCTAGCCCTAACCCTAACCCTAACCCTAGACCTAACCGTAGCTGTACCCTAACCCTAACTGAAACACTAACCCTAGACCTAGCCCTAGCCCTAACCATACCCCAAACCGTAACACTAACTATAGCCCTAGCTCTAGCCCTTGCCCGAACCCTAACCCTAACCCTAACCCCAACCCAAATCTCAACCCCAAACGAAACCTAGCACTATCACTAGACCAAAGCTTAACCCACACCCTAACCTATTCCTAGCCATAGACCTAAACCTAACCCTAACCCTCGCCTAGGCCTAGCCTTAGTCCTAACCCTACCCCAAACTGTAACCCTAACTCTAGCCCTAGCTCTAGCCCTTGCCCTAACCCTAAACCTAACCCTAGCCCTAGGCCTAACCCGAGACCTAACCCTAACCCTAACCCTAAACCTAGCCCTAGCCCTAAACATAGCCCTAGCCCTAGCCCTAGACCTTGCCCTAACCCTAACCCTAAACCTAAACCTAGACCTAACCCTAACCATAGCCCTAACCCTAAACCTATGCCTATCGCTATCCCTAGCCCTTGCCCTAACCCTAACCCTAACACTAACCTTGCCCTAGCCCTTGCCCTAACCCTAGCACTAGCCCTAACACTAAAACTAACCCTAACCAAAACCTAAACCTAACCCTAACACTAGCCCTAACCCTAACCCCTAACTCTAACCCCAACCCTAACCCTAACCTAGACCTAGCCATAACCCTAATCCTAACAATAGCCCCAACACAAATCCCAACTCCAACCGCAAACAAGCCCTAACTCTAGCCCTAACATTAACCCACACCCTAAACATAATACTAGCCCTAGGCCTAGCACTAGCCATAACCATAACCTCACTCTAACCCTAACCCTAGCACTAGCCCTAGCCCTAGCCCTAGCAATAAACCTAACACAACCCTTAACCCTAACCCTGCCTAAAGCCCTAGACATAGCCCAAGACCTAACACTAACCCTAACCCTAACCGTAGACCTAACCCTAACCCTAACCCTAGCCCTAACCCTAAACCTAACCCTAGCCCTTGCCCTAGCCATTGCCCTAGCCCTTTCCCTAACACTAACCCTAGCACTATCCCTTGTCCTAGCCCTAACCCTAACCTTAAACCTAACCCTAGCCCTAGCCCTAGCCCTAGCCCTAACCCTAAACCTCACCCTAGCACTGACCATTACACTAACCCTAACCCTCACCCTAGCCCTAGCACTGAACCTAACCCTTACCCTAACCTAAACATAGCACTAGCCCTAAAACTAACCCTAAACCTAACCATAGCCCTGGCCCTACCCCTACCCCTAACCCTAACCCTAGCCCTAACCCTTACACTAACCCTAACCCTAGCCCTAGTACTGACACTAACCCTAACACTAACCCTAAACAGCACTAGTCCTAACCCTAACCCTAACCCTAACCCTAGCCCTAACACTAACACTAACACTAACACTAACACTAGCCCTAGCCCTAGCCCTAGCCCTTGCCCTAACCTTAATCCTAAACCTAGACCTAGCCCTAACCCTAGCCCTAAACCTAAACCTAGCAGCAACACTAGACATAGCCCTAGCACTAGCACTAGGCCTATCCCTAACCCTAAACCAAATGCCAACTCTAGCCCTAGGCCTAGCTCTAGCCCTAAGCCTAACCCTAGCCATAAACCTAAACATAACCCTAACCCTAACCCTAACCAATCCTAACCGTAAACCTAACCCTACCCTTAGAGCTAGACCTAACCCCAACCGTAACACTAGCCCTAACTCTAAACCTAAACCTAAACCTAAACATAGCCCTAGCCATAGCTCTAACCCTAACTCTAGCACCAACACAAATCCAAGCTCCAACAGCAAACGAGCCCTAACCTTAGCCCTAAAATTAAATCACACCCTAAATCTAATCCTAGCCCTAGCCCTAGCCTTAACATAACCCTAACCCTCACCCTAACCCTAATCCTAGCAAGAGACCTAGACTTAGCCCTAACATTAACCCTAACCCTAGCCCTAGCCCTAATCCTGAATTTTTCCCTGGCCCTAGCCCTAACCCTAACCCTAACCCTAGCCCTAACCCATACACTAACCCTAACCCTAACCCTAGCCCTAGCACTGAACTTAACCCTAACCCTAAACATAGCACTAGCCCTAACTCTAACCCTAACCCTTAACATAGCCCTAGCCCTAGCCTTAAAGCAAAACCTAAACCTAACCCTAACCCTAGCCCTAACACTAGCCCTAGCCCTAGACCTTGCCCTAACCCTTACCCTAACCCTAGCCCTAGCCCTAGCCCTAACCCTACCCTAACACAAACACTAGCATTAGCACTAGCCGTAAATCTAACCCTATTCCTAAACCTAATACCAACCCAAACCACAACCCCAACTCTTACCATAACCCTAGCCCTAACCCTAACCCAAACCCTAAACGTAACCCTAGCCCTAGCCCTAACGCTAACCCTAAACCTAACCCTAGCCTCAGCCCTAGACCTTGCCCTAACCCTACACCTAACACTAACCCTAGCCCTAACACTAACCCTAATCCTAAAACTAGCCCTAAGCCTAGCCCTAACACTATCCCTAATGCTAGACCTAACCCTAGCCCTAGCCCTAACTCTAACCCTAACCCTAAACCCAACCCAAATCTCAACCCCAAACGAAACCTAGCACTAACACTAGACCTAAGCTTAACCCATACCCTAACCTACTCCTAGCCCTAGGCCTAACCATAGCCCTAGCCCTAACGCAGGCCATAACCCTAAAACTATGAATAGCCCTTGCCCTAGCCCTTGCCCTAACCGTAACCGTAACATTAACCCTAGTCCTAGCCCTAGCCCTAGCCCTAGCACTAGCATTAACCCTAACCCTAACCCTAGCCCTAGCCCTGGCCCTAAACCTAATCCTATCCAAGCCCTAACCCTAAACTTAAACCTAGACCTAGCCCTAACCCTAACTCTAACCCTAACAATATCCCTAGATCTAGACCTAAACCTAAACCTAACCCTAGCCCTAACCCTAAACGTAGCACTAACCCTAACCCTAAACCTAAACATAGCACTAGCCCTAACCCTAACCCTATCCTAACACTAGCCCTAGCACTGCCCCTAGCCTTAAAACTAACCATAACCCTAACCCTAGCCCTAGCCCTAGTGCTAGCCCTAGCCCTAACCCTAACCCTGACCCTAACCCTAACCCTAACCCTAACCCTAGCACTAGCCCTAGCCCTAACCCTAAAACTGAAAGAACCCTAGCCCTAACCCTAACCCTAGCCCTAAACCTAGCACTAACCCTAACCATAACTGTAACCCTAACCCTAGCCCTTGTCCTAGCCCAAGATTGACCCTAACCCTAACCCTAGCACTAGCCCTAGCCCTAACCCTAAAACTAGAAAGAACCCTAGCCCTAACACTAACCCTAGCCCTAAACCTAGCACTAACCCTAACCATAACTGTAACCCTAACCCTAGCCCTTCTCCTAGTCCTAGATTGAACCTAAACCTAACCCTAACCTTAGCCCTAGTCCTAGCCCTAACACTAACCCTAACACTACCCCTAGCCCTAGCCCTTGCCCTAACCCTAACCCTAACCCTAGCCCTAGCCATAACCCTAACCCTAACCCTAGCCCTAGCCCTAGCACTAGCCCTTCACTAACCCTAACCCTAACACTAATCATAGACATAACCCAAACTATGACTGTAGCCCTAGCGCTAGCCTTAGCCATAACACTATCCCTAAACGTAACCATAGACCTAACCGTAACCCTAGCCCTAACCCTAAACATAAACCTAGCTCTTGTCCTAGCAATTGACCTAGCCTTTTCCCTATCCCTAACCCTAACCCTAACACTAACCCTAGCACTAGGCCTTGCCCTAGCCCTAACACAAACCCTAACCCTAGCCCTAGCCCAAGCCGTAGCCCTAACCCTAACCCTAACCCTAGCACTAACCCTTACAGTAAACATAAAACCACCCTAGCACTGGCACTGACCATAACCCTTACCCTAACCCTAAACATAGCACTAGCCAAAACCCTAAACCTAATACTAACCCTAGCCCTAGCCCTTGCCCTCCCCTAACCCTAACCTTAACCCAAAACTTAGCCCTGGCCCTAGCCCTAACCCTAACCCTAGCACTAACCCTAACCCTAACCCTAATCCTAGCCCTAGCCTAAAACCTAACCTTAAACCTAACCCTAACCCTAACCCTAACACTAACCCTAGTCCTAGCCCTAGCCCTAGCACTAGCCCTAACCCAAACCCTAAACCTAGCCCTAGCCCTGGCCCTAACCCTAACCCTATCCTAGACCTAATCCTAAACCTAAACCTAACCCTAACCTTAACCCTAACACTAACCCTAACAATAGACCTAGATCTAGACCTAAACCTAAACCTAAACCTAGCCCTAACCCTAAACGTAGCACTAGCCCTAACCCTAACCCTAAACCTAACACTAGCCCTTGCACTGCCCCTGGCCTTAAACCTAACCATAACCCTAACCCTAGCCCTAGCCCTATTGTTAGCCCTAGCCCTAACCCTAACCCTAACCCTAACCATAACCATAACCCTAGCACTAGCCCTAGCCCTAACCCTGAAAATATAAAGAGCCCTAGCCCTAACCCTAACCCTAGCCCTAAACCTAGCACTAACCCTAACCATAACTGTAACCCTAACCCTAGCCCTAGCCCAATTCTAACCCTACCCTAACACTAACACTAGCATTAGCACTAGCTGTAACTCTAACCCTAAACCTAGCCCTAGCCCTAGCCCTAGCCCTAACCCTAACCCTAACAGTATCCTTAACCCTAACCCTGACTCTAGCCCTAGCCCTAGCCCTAGCCATAACCCAAACCTAACCCTAAACCTAACCTAGACCTAGCCATAAACCTAACCCTAAAACTAGTGCTAACACATATCCCAACTCCAAACGCAAACGAGCCCTAACCCTGGCCCTAACCTTAAGCCACAACCTAAACCTAATCCTATCGCTAGCCCTAGCCCTAGAAAATAACCCTAACTCTCACCTAACACTAACCCAAGCACTAGCCCTAACCCTAACGCTAACCCTAACCCTAGACCTAAGCCTAACCTTGACTCTAGACCTAGCTCTAGCCCTAGCCCTAACCCTAACACTAAACCAAGCCCTAGCCCTAGCCATAGCCCTAACGCTAGCCCTACCACAAACACTAACCCTAACACTAGCCCTAGCACTAGGCCTAACCCTAACCCTAACCCAAACCCTAACCCTAGACCTAGCCCTACCTCTACACCTAACCCTAACCCTAACCCATGACCTAGCCCTAACCCTAACAATAACCCTACCCCTAACATTAACCCGAACCCAAATCCCAACCCTAAACGCAAACTAGCCCTAACAGTAGCCCTAATATTATCAACACCCTATCATAACTTAGCCACAGCCCTAACCTAACCCTAACCCTAGCTCTAGGCCTAGCCCTAGCCCTAACCCTAACCCTAACCGTAACCCTATCTCTAGCCCTAGCACGAAGCCTAACCCTAAACCTAGCCCTAGGCCTAGCCCTAGCCCTAACCCTAACCCTAACCCTAAAACTAACCCTAACCCTAGCAATAGCCCTAGCCCTAACCCTAGCCCTAACCCTAACCGTAACCTTAACGCTAACCCTAGCCCTTGCCCTAGCCCTAGATTAACCCTAAAATTAACCCTAACCCTAGCCCTAGTCCAAGCCATGACTCTAGCCCTAGCACTAGCCCTAGACCTTGCCCTATCACAAACCATAACCCTAGCCATAACCCTAACCCTAACCCTAACCCTAGCCCTAGCACTAGCCCTAGCCCTAACCCTAACCCTAACCCTAACCCTAACACTAACCCTAGACCTAACCCAAACCATGACTCTAGCCCTAGCGCTAGCCTTAGCCCTAACACTATCCCCAACCCTAATCATAGACCTAACCCTAACCCTAACCCTAGTCCTAACCCTAACCCTAACATGAGCCCTAGCCCTAGCCCTAACCCTAGCCTTAACCCTAACACTAACCCTAGCCCTAGCCCTAGCACTAGCCATAACCCTAACCCTAACCCTAACCCAAATCCCAACCCCAACCACTAACACTAGCCCTAATTAACCCACAACCTAAACCTAATCCTAGCCCTAACCCTAACCCTAACACTAACCCTAGCCCTATGCTAGCCCTAGCCATAACCCTAAAACTCAACCTCACCCTAAACCTAACTGTAGACCTAGCCCTAGCCCTAACGCTAACCCTAACTCTAACCCTAACCCTATCCCTAGCCCTAACCCTAACCATGAATCTAGCACTATCCCTATCCCTAGCCCTAGCCCTAACCATAACCCTAACCCTAACCCTATCCTTAGCCCTAACCCTAACCATGAATCTAGCCCTAGCTCTAGCCCGAGCCCTAACCCTAATCCTAACCATAACCCTAACCCAAGCCCTAACCCTAACCCAAACTCTACACATAACCCTAACCCTAAACCTAGCCCTAGCTCTAGCCCTAACCCTAACCCTAACCCTAAACATAGCACTAGCCCTAACACTAACGCTAATCCTAACACTAGCCCTAGCCCTAACCATAGCCCTAACCCTAGCCCTAGCACTAACCCTAGCCATAGCCCTAGCCACAGCCCTAAACCTAGCCCTAGCAGCAACACTTGAGCTAGCCCTAGCGCTAGAATTAGGCCTAATCCTAACCCTAAACCAAACGCTAATCCAAGCGCTAGGCCTAGCTCTAGCCCTAACCCTAACCCTAGCCCTAATCTTGGCCATAACCCTAACCCTAGCCCTAACCCTAACCCTAAACCTAAACCTAAACCTAGCCCTTGCCCTAACACTAACACTAGCACTAGCAGTAGCCGTAATAATAACCCTATCCCTAAACCTAACCCCAACCCCAACCCCAACCCCAAACCAAACCCTAGCCCTAGCCCTAACCCTAAACCACACCCTAAACCTAACCCTAGCCGTAGCACTAACATTAAACCTAAACCTAACCCTAGCCTCGGCCGAGGCCTGGCCGTAACCCTAAACCTAATACTAACCCTAAACTTAGGCCTAGCCCTAGCCCTAACACTAACCCTAGGCCTAGTCCTAGCACTAGCCCTAACCCTAACCCTAAACCTAACCCAAACCCTACCCTTAACCCTAACCCAAAACCTAACCCTAAACTAGCCCTAACACTTACCCTAATCCTAAACCTAGACCTAACCATAAGCCTAGCGCTAACCCTAAACTAAGCCTAGACCTAACGCTAACCCTAACCCTAAAGCTAACCCTAACCCTAGCCCTAGTCCTAGCCCTAACCCTAACCCTAACCCTATCCCAAATCTATACCTAACCCTAGCCATAGCCCTTACCCTAACACTAAAACTAACCCTAACCCTAGCCCTAGCCCTAATGCTAACCCTAACCCTAACCCTAACCCTAATCCTAACCAATCCCTAGCACTAGGCCTTGTCCTAACCCTAACTCTAACACTAACCTTGCCCTAGCCTTTGCCCTAACCCTAACCGTAACCCTAACCCTAACGCTAGCCCTAGCCCTAGGCCTAGCCCTAACCCTAACCCTAACCCTAACCCTAAACCTAGCCATAGCCCTAGCACTAGCCCTAGCCCTAGCCCTAGACCTTGCCCTAACCCTAACCCTAAACCTAAACCTAGACATAACCCTAACCATAGCGCTAACCCCAAACCTAAACCTAGCCCTAGCCCTTGCCCTAACCATAACCCTAACACTAAACTTGCCCTAGCCCTTGCCATAACCCTAACCCTAACCCTAACCCTAGCACTAGTCCTAGCCCTAACCCTAACCAAAACCCAAAACCTAAACCTAACCCTATCCTAGCCCTAACCCTAACCCTAAACCTTACACTAAACCTAGCCCTAGCCATAGCACTAACCCTAACCATATCTCCAAGACAAATCCCAACTGCAACTGCAAACGAGCCCTAACCCTAGCCCTAATCCTAACCCACACCCTAAACCTAATCCTAGCCCTAGCACTCCCCATAGCCCTAAACTTCACCTTAACCCTAACCCTAGCACTAGCCCTAGCCCTAGACCTAACCCTAAACATAACCCTACCCTTAATCCTAACACTGAATCTATCTCTAGCCCTAGTCATAGCCCTAACTCTAACCCTAACCCTAATCATAGCCCTAACCCTACCCCTAACCCTATCCCTAACCCTAACCCTAGCCCTAGCCCTAGCCGCAGCCCTAGCCCTAGCCCTAACACTAACCCTAACCCTAGGACTAACCCATACCCTAACTCTAAACCAAACCCTAAACTAGCACTAACCATAACCCTAAACATAGCACGAGACCTAATCCTAACACTAACCCTAATATTAGCCCCATCCCTAGCCATAGCCCTAATGTTAGCCATAGCACTAACACTAGCCCTAGCCCTTGCCCTAGCACTAGGCCTGACCGTAAACCTAATCCAAACCCTAACACTAGCCCTAGCCCTAGCTCTAGCCCAAGTCATAGCCCAAACCCTAACCCTAACCCTAAAACTAACCCAAGACCTAGGCCTAGCCCTAGCTCTAACCCTAACCCTAAACCTAGACCTAACCCTCACCGAACCCTAACCCAAGCCTTAGGCCTAATCAAACCGTAAACCTAAACCTAGCCCTAACCTTAACCCTAACCCATACACTAACCTTGCCCTAACCTTTACCCTAACCCTAGCCTAACCCTAACCCTAGCAATAGCCCTAGCCCTAACAGTAACCCTAACCCTCAACCTAACCCTAACCCTAGCCATAACACTAAACTTAACCTAGCCCTAACCCTAACCCATAACCCTAACCCTAACCCTAACCCTAACCCTAACCCGAACCCTAACCCTAACCCTAGCCCTAGCCATAACTCTAACCCTAACAATAGCCCCAACACAAATCCCAACCCCAACCGAAAACGAGCCCTAACCATAGCCCTAAACTTATCCCACAACCTAAACCAAATCCTAGCCCTAGCACTAGCCATAACCCTAAATCTCACCCTAACCCTAAACCTAGACCTAGCCCTAGCCCTAACCCTAACCCTAACCCTAACAGTATCCTTAATCCTAACCGTGACTCTAGCCAAAGCCCTAACTGTAGCCGTAACCCTAAAACTAACAATAGCCCTTGCCATAGCCCATGCCCTAACCCTAACACTAACACTAACCCTAGCCATAGCCCTAGCGCTAGCACTTGCTCTAACCCAAACCTAACAATAGCCATAGCCCTGGCCCAAACCCTAACCCTATCCTAGACCTAATCCTAACCCTAAACATAGACCTAGCCCTAACCCTAACCCTAACCCTAACCATAGCCCTAGATCTAGACCTAAACATAACCCTAACCCTGGCCCTAACCCTAAACGTAGCCCTAACCCTAATCCTAACCCTAAACCTAAACATAGCACTAGCACTAACCCTAACCTTAAACCTAACACTAGCACTAGCCCTACCCCAGCCTTAAACCTAACCATAACCCTAACCCTAACCATGCAATAGTGCAAGACCTAGCCCTAACCCTAACCCTAACCCTAACCCTAACCCTAAACCTAAACATAGCACTAGCACTAACCCTAACCTTAAACCTAACACTAGCACTAGCCCTACCCCAGCCTTAAACCTAACCATAACCCTAACCCTAACCATGCAATAGTGCAAGACCTAGCCCTAACCCTAACCCTAACCCTAACCCTAACCCTAAACCTAGCACTAGCCCTAGCCCTAGCCCTAAAACTAGCACGAGCCCTAGCCCTAGCCCTAACCCTAACCCTAACCCTAACCCTAACCCTAACACTACCCTAACCCTAGCACTAAACCTAACAATAACCCTAACCCTAACCTTAGACCTTGCCCTAGCCCTAGATTAACCATAAATCTAACCCTAACCCTAGCCCTAATCCGAGCCTAACACAAACACTAACACGAGCGCTAGCCCTATCACTTGCCCTAACCCTAACCCTAAACCTAGACCTAACCTTAGCCCTAGGCCTAGCCCTAACCCTAACCCTAACCCTAGCCCTAGGCCTAGCACTAGCCCTAACCCTACCCCTAAACCTAACCCTAATCCTAACCCTAGCCCTAACCCTAGCCACAATCCTAGCACTAACCCTAACCCCAAACATAACCCTAACCCTAAACCGAGCCCTAGCCCTAGCCCTAGCCCTAGCCTTAACCCTAAACCTAACCCTAACCCTAACCCTAACCTTAGCCCTAACACTAACCCTAACACTAGCCCTAGCCCTAGCCCTTGCCCTAACCCTAACCCTAGCCCTTTGACCTAGCCCTAGCCTAATCTTAAGCCTAACCCTAACACTAACACTAGAACTAGCACTAGCCGTAATAATAACCCTATCCCTAAACCTAACCCCAACCCCAACCCCAACCCCAAACCTAACCCTAGCCCTAGCCCTAACCCTAAACCACACCTTAACCTAACCCTAGCCCTAGCACTAACACTAAACCTAAACTTAACACTAGCCTCAGCTGTAGACCTGGCCATAACCTTAAACCTAATACTAACCCCAAAGTTAAGCCTAGCTGTAGCCCTAACCCTAACCCTAGGCATAGTCCTAGCCCTAGCCCTAACCCTAATCATATTCCTAACCCTAAACCTAACCCTAACCCTACCCTTAACCCTAACCCAAAACCTAAACCTAAACTAGCCCTAACACATACCCTAATCCTAAACCTAGCCCTAACCATAAGCCTAGTGCTAACCCTAAACCTAACCCTAACCCTAAACCACCCTAGCCCTAACACTAACCCTAGGCCTAACCCTAACCCTAACCAAGCCCTAGCACTAGGCCTTGCCCTAACTCTAACCCTAACACTACTTTGCCCTAGCCTTTGCCCTAACCCTAGCCTAACCCTAAACCTAGCCCTAGCCCTAGCCCTAGCCCTAACCCTACCCTAACACTGACACTAGCATTAGCAATAGCCGTAACTCTAACCCTATTCCTAACCCTAACACCAACCCCAACCACAACCCCAACCCTAACCATAACACTAGCCCTAACCCTAACCCAAACCCTAAACATAACCCTAGCCCTAACCCTAAACCTAAACCTAACCCTAGCCTCAGACCTAGCCCTTGCCCTAACCCTACACCTAACACTAACCCTAGCCCTAACCCTAACCCTAATGCTAGACCCAACTCTAGTGCTAACCCTAACCCCAGCCCTAGCCCTAGCCCTAGCTCCAGCCATAACACTTACCCTAACCCTAACCCTAACCCTAACCCTAACCCTAACCCAAACCCTAACCCTAACCCAAGCCCAAGCCCTAGCCCTAGCCCAAACCCTAGCCATAATACAAAACTAACCCTAACCCATAACCCTAGCCCTAAATATAAACCTAACCCTAAACCTAGCCCCAACACAAATCCCAACCCCAACCGCAAACGAGCCCTAACCCTGGCCCTAACCTTAACCCACAACCTAAACCTAATCCTATCCCTAGGCCTAGCCCTAGAAAATAACCCTAACCCTCACCCTATCACTAACCCTAGCACTAGCCCTAGAACTAGCCCTAAGCCTAACGCTAACCCTAACCCTAGCCCTAACCCTAAACCTGACTCTAGCCCTAGCGTTAGCCCTAGCCCTAGCCCTAACCCTAACCCTAATCCTAACACTATCCTAGCCCTAGCCATAGCACTAACGCTAGCCATAGCACAAACACTAGACCTAGACCTAGCCCTAGCACTAGGCCTAACCCTAATCCTAACCCAAACCCTAACCCTAGCCCTAGCCCTAGCTCTAGCCGTAAACCTAACCCTAACCCTACTCCTGGCCATAAACCTGACCCGAACCCTAACCCTAGACCTAGCCCTAACCCTAACCCTAACCCTAACCCTAACCAAAACACTAACCCTAGCCCTAGCCCTAGTCAAAACCCTAACCCTAACCCCAACCCAAATCCCAACCCCAAACGCAACCTAGCCCTAACACTAGCCCTAAGCTTAACCCACACCCTAACCTAATCCTAGCCCTAGCCCTAAACTTAACCCTAACCCTAGCCCTAGGCCTAGCCCTAGCCCTAACCCTACCCCTAACCCTAACCCTAACTGTAGCCCTAGCTCTAGCCCTTGCCCTAACCCTAACCCTAACCGTAGCCCTACGCCTAGCCCTAGCCCTAACCCTAACCCTAACCCTAGCAATAGCTCCAGTACTAGCCCTAGCCCTAGCCTTAGACCTTGCCCTAACCCTAACCCTAAACCTAAACCTAGACCTAACCCGAACCATAGCGCTAACCCTAAACCTAAACCTAGTCCTAGCCCTTGCCCTAACCGTAAACTAACACTAAACTTGCCCTAGCCCTTGCCCTAACCCTAACCCTAACCCTAGCACTAGTCCTAGCCCTAACCCTAACCATAACCCAAAACCTAAACCTAACCCTAATCCTAGCCCTAACCCTAACCCCTAACCCTAACCCTAACCCAGCCCTAAACCTAACCCTAAACCTTACCCTAACCCTAGCCCTAGCCATAACACTAACACTAACCATAGCCCAAAGACAAATCCCAACTGCAACTGCAAACGAGCCCTAACCCTAGCCCTAATCCTAACCCACACCCTAAAACTAATCCTAGCCGTAGCCCTAGCCCTTCCCATAGCCCTAAAATTCACCTTAACCCTAACCCTAGCACTAGCCCTAGGCCTAGATCTAACCCTAACCATAACCCTACCCTTAATCCTAACCCTAACTCTATCCCTAGCCCTAGCCATAGCCCTAACACTAAACCTAACCCTAACCCTAGCCCTAGCCCTAGCCCTAACACTAACCCTAACCCTAGGACTAACCCTTACCCTAACTCTAAACCTAACCCTAGCCCTAGCACTAACCATATCCCTAAACCTAACCCTAAACATCGCACTAGCCCTAATCCTAACCCTAACCCTAATATTAGCCCTATCCCTAGCCATAGCCCTAATGCTAGCCATAGCACTAACACTAGCCCTAGCCCTTGCCCTAGCACTAGGCCTGACCCTAAACCTAATCCAAACCCTAACACTAGCTCTAGCCCAAGCCCTAGCCTGAACCCTAACCCTAATTCTAACCCTAACTCTAACCCTAACCCAAGACTGAGGCCTAGCCCTAGCTCTAACCCTAACCCTAAACCTAGACCTAACCCTAACCCTAACCCTAACCCAAGCCTTAGGCCTAATCCTATCGTAAACCTAAACCTAGCCCTAACCTTAACCCTAACCCATACACTAACCTTGCCCTAGCCTTTACCCTAACCCTAGCCTAACCCTAACCCTAGCACTAGCCCTAGCACTAACCCTAACCCTAACCCTCAACCTAACCGTAACCCTAGCCCTAACACTAAACTTAACCCTAGCCCTAACCCTAACACTAACCCTATCCTAGCCCTATCCCTATCCCTAACCCTAACCCTAGCCCTAGTCCTAGCCATAACTCTAACCCTAACATAGCCCCAACACAAATCCCAACCCCAACCGCAAACGAGCCTTAACCCTAGCAGTAAACTTAACCCACAACCTAAACCATATCCTAGCCTTATCCCTAGCCATAACCCTAAACCTCACCCTAACCCTATACCTAGACCTAGCCGTAGCCCTAAACCTAAACCTAACCCTAACAGTATCCTTAACCCTAAACCTGACACTAGCCCTAGCCCTAACTCTAGCCGTAACCCTAAAACTAACAATAGCCCTTGCCCTAGCCCTTGCCCTAACCCTAACCCTAACACTAACACTAACCCTAGCCCTAACCCTAGCCCTAGCCCTAGCACTAGCTCTAACCCTAACCCTAACCCTAGCACTAGCCCTAGCCATGGCCCTAACCCTAACCCTATCCTTGCCCTAATCCTAAACCTAAACATAGACCTAGCCATAACCCTAAAACTAACCCTAACCATAGCCCGAGATCTAGACCTAAAACTAACCCTAATCCTGGCCCTAACCCTAAATGTAGCCCTAACCCTAATCCTAACCCTAAACCTAAACATAGCACTAGCACTAACCCTAATCCTAAACCTAACACTAGCCCTAGCCCTACCCCTAGCCTTAAACCTAACCATAACCCTAACCCTAACCATGCAATAGTGCTAGCCCTAGCCCTAACCCTAGCCCTAACCCTAACCCGAACCCTAAACCTAGCACTAACCCTAACCCTAAAACTAGCCCTAGCCCTAGCCCTATCCCTTGCCCTAACCCTAACCCTAAACCTAGCCCTAACCCTAGCCCTAGCCCTAGCCTTAACCCTAACCCTAACACTAACCCTAGCACTAACACTAGCCGTAACCCTAATCCTATTCCTAACCCTATCCCAACCACAACCCCAAACCAAACCCTAACCATAACGCTAGCCCTAACTCTAACCGACACTTTAAACCTAACCCTAGCCGTAGCCCTAACCATAAACCGAAACCTTACCCTAGGCTCAGCCCTAGACCTTGCCCTAATCCTAACCTTAACACTAACCGTAACCCTACCCCTAGCACTAGCTCGAGACCTAACCCTAACCCTAATCCTAACCCTAACCCTAACCATAATCCCAGCCCTAACCCTAGCACTAACCCTAACCCTAACCGTAACCCAAGCCCTAGCCCTAGCCGTAGCCATAACCCAAAACTAACCTAAACCTAACCTAGCCCTAGCCATAATCCTAACCCTAACACTCGACCCAAAACAAATCCCAACCCCAACCGCAAACGAGCCCTAACCCTGGCCCTAACCTTAACCCACAACCTAAACCTATTATTATCCCTATTCCTAGCCCTAGAAAATAACCCTAACCCTCACCCTATCACTAACCCTAGCACTAGCCCTAGAACTAACCCTAACCCTAACGCTAACCCTAACCCTAGCCCTAACCCTAACCCTGACTCTAGCCCTAGCGTTAGCCCTAGCCCTAACCTAACCCTAACCCTAACACTAGCCCTAGCAATAGCCATAGCCCTAATGCTAGCCCTAGCACAAACACTAGAACTAGCTGTAGCCCTAAACCTAACCCTAACCCTAGACCTAGCCATAAACCTAACCCTAACCCTAACCCTAGACCTAGCCCTAATCCTAACCCTAACCCTAACCAAAACACTAAACATAGCCCTAGCCCTAGCCATAACCCTAACCCTAACCCTACCCCTAACCCTAACCACAACCCAAATCTCAACCCCAAACGCAACCTAGCCCTAACACTAGCCCTAAGTTTAACCCACACACTAACCTAATCCTAGCCCTACCCCTAAACCAAAAGCTAACCCTAGACATAGGCCTAGCCCTAGCCCTAACCCTACCCCTAACCATAACCCTAAATTTAGCCCTAGCTCTAGCCCTTGCCCTAACTCTAACCCTAACCCTAACCCTAACGCTAGCCCTAGCCCTAGGCCTAGCCCTGACCCTAACCCTAACCCTAACCCTAAACCTAGCCATAGCCCTAGCACTAGCCCTAGCCCTAGCCCTAGCCCTAGACCTTGCCCTAACCCTAACCCTAAACCTAAACCTAGACCTAACCCTAAGCATAGCGCTAACCCCAAACCTAAACCTAGCCCTAGCCCTTGCCCTAACCGTAACCCTAACACTAAACTTGCCCTAACCCTTGCCATAACCCTAACCCTAACCCTAACCCTAGCACTAGTACTAGCCCTAACCCTAACCATAACCCAAAACCTATACCTAACCCTATCCTGGCCCTAACCCTAACCCTAAACCTTACCTTAACCCTAGCCCTAGCCATAACACTAACACTAACCACATCCCCAAGACAAATCCCAACTGCAACTGCAAACGAGCCCTAACCCTAGCCCTAATCCTAACCCACACCCTAAACCTAATCCTAGCCCTAGCCCTCCCCATAGCCCTAAACTTCACCTTAACCCTAACCCTAGCACTAGCCCTAGCCCTAGACCTAACCCTAACCATAACCCTACCCTTAATCCTAACCCTGACTCTATCCCTAGTCCTAGCCATAGGCCTAACACTAAGCCTAACCCTAACCATAGCCCTAACCCTAACCCTAACCCTATCCCTAACCCTAATCCTAGCCATAGCCCTAGCCCTAGCCCTAACACTAACCCTAACCCTAGGCATAACCCTTACCCTAGCTCTAAACCTAACCATAGCCCTAGCTAAACATAACCCTAAACATAGCACTAGACCTAATCCTAACCCTAAACCTAATATTAGCCCTATCCCTAGCCATAGCCCTAATGCTAGCCATAGCACTAACACTAGCCCTAGCCCTTGCCTTAGCACTAGGCCTGACCCTAAACGTAATCCAAACCCTAACACTAGCCTTAGCCCTAGCTCTAGCCCAAGCCCTAGCCCGAACCCTAACACTAACCGTAACCCTACCCCAAGACCAAGGCCTAGCCCTAGCTCTAACCCCAACCCTAAACCTAGACCTAACCCAAACCCTAACTCTAAACCAAGCCTTAGGCCGAATCCTAACGTTAAACCTAACCCTAACCCTAACCCTAACACTAAACTTGCTCTAGCCTTTGCCCTAACCCTAGCCTAACACTAACGATAGCACTAGTCCTAGCCCTAACCCTAACCCTAACCCTCAAACTAACCCTAACCCTAGCCCTAACCCTAAACTTAACCTAGCCCTAACCCTAACCCATAACACTAACCCTAACCCTAACCCTATCCTAGCCCTAACCCTAAACTTAACCCTAGCCCTTGCCATAACTCTAACCCTAAAAATTGCCCCAACACAAATCCCAACCCCAATCGAAAACGAGCCCTAACCCTAGCCCTAAACTTAACCCACAACCTAAACCTAATCCTAGCCCTAGCCCTAGCCATAACCCTAAACCTCACCCTAACCCTCAACCTAGACTAGCCCTAGCCCTAACCCTAACCCTAACACTAACAGTATCCTTAATCCTAACCCTGACTCTAGCCCTAGCCCTAACTCTAGCCGTAACCTTAAACTAACAATAGCCCTTGCCCTAACCCTAACCCTACCACTAACCCTAGCCCTAGCCCTAGCCCTAGCACTAGCTCTAACCCTAACCCTAACCCTAGCACTAGCCATGGCCCTAACCCTAACCCTATGCTAGCCCTAATCCTAACCCTAAACCTAGACCTAGCCCTAACCCTAACCCTAACCATAGCCCTAGATCTAGACCTAAACCTAACCCGAACCCTGGCACTAACCCAAACCATAGCCCTGACCCTAAACCTAGCCCTAAACCTAAACATAGCACGAGCACTAACCCTAACCCTAAACCTAACACTAGCCATAGCCCTACCCCTAGACTTAAACTAACCATAACCCTAACCCTAACCATGCCATAGTGCTAGCCCTAGCCCTAACCCTAACCCTAAACCTAGCACTAGCCCTAGCTCTAAACCTAACCCTGACCCTAGCCCTAGCCCTAACCCTAACCCTAACCCTACCCTAACCCTAGCACTAACCCTAACAATAACCCTAACCCTAACCCTAGCCCTTGCCCTAGCCCTAGATTAACCCTAAATCTAACCCTAACCCTAGCCCTAATCCAAGCCCTAACACTAACACTAACACGAGCCCTAGCCCTATCACTTGCCCTAACCCTAACCCTAATCCTAGCCCTAACCCTAGCCCTAATCCTAGCCCTAACCCTAACCCTAACCCTAGCCCTAGATCTAGCCCTAGCCCTAACCCTACCCCTAAACATATCCCTAACTCTAGACCTAGCTCTAGCCCTTGCCCTAAACCTAACACTAACCCTACCCTAGCCCTAGGCCTAGCCCTAACCCTAACCCTAACCCTAACCATAACCCTAAACCTAGCCATAGCCCTAGCACTAGCCATAACCCAAACCTAACCGTAACCCTAACCATAGCCCCAACACAAATCCCAACCCCAACCGCAAACAAGCCCTAACCCTGGCCCTAACCTTAACCCACACCTTAAACCTAATCCTATCCCTAGCCCTAACCCTAGAAAATAACCCTAACCCTCACCCTATCACTAACCCTATCCCTAGCCCTAGCCCTAGAAAATAACCCTAACCCTCACCCTATCACTAACCCTAGCACTAGCCCTAGAACTAGCCCTATCCCTAACGCTAACCCTAACCCTAGACCTAAGCCTAAACCTGACTCTAGACCTAGCATTAGCCCTAGCCCTAACCCTAAACCTAAACCTAGCCCTAGCCCTAGCCATAGCCCTAACGCTTGCCCTACCACAAACACTAGCCATAGCCCTAGCCCTAGTACTAGGCCTAACCCTAATCCTAACCCAAACCCTAACCCTAGACCTAGCCCTAGCTGTAGCCCTAACCCTAACCCTAACCCTAGACCTAGCCATAAACCTAACCCTAACCCTAACCCATGACCTAGCCCTAACCCTAACCCTAACCCTAACCCTAACCCTAACCCTAGACCTAGCCATAGCCGTAACCCTAACCCTAACCGAAACACTAACCCTAGCCCTAGCCCTAGCCATAACCCTAACCCGAACCCTACCCCTAACACTAACCCCAACCCAAATCCCAAACCGAAACGCAACCTAGCCCTAACACTAGCCCTAAGCTTAACCCACACCCTATCCTAATCTTAGCCCCAGCCCTAACCTAACCCTAAACCTAGCCCTAGGCCTAGCCCTAGCCCTAACCCTACACCTAACCGTAACCATATCTCTAGCCCTAGCACTAGCACTAGCAATAGCCCTAGCCCTAGACCTTGCCCTAAAACTAACCATAAACCTAAACCTAGACGTAAGCCTAAACATAGCCCTAGATCTAGACCTAAACCTAACCCTAACCCTGGCCCTAACCCAAACCATAGCTCTGACCCTAAACATAGTCCTAAACCTAAACATAGCACGAGCACTAACCCTAACCCTAAACCTAGCCCTAGCCCTAGCCATAGCCCTAACGCTTGCCCTACCACAAACACTAGCCATAGCCCTAGCCCTAGTACTAGGCCTAAACCCTAATCCTAACCCAAACCCTAACCCTAGACCTAGCCCTAGCTATAGCCCTAACCCTAACCCTAACCGAAACACTAACCCTAGACCTAGCCATAAACCTAACCCTAACCCTAACCCTAACCCTAGACCTAGCCCTAACCCTAACCCTAACCCTAACCCTAACCGAAACACTAACCCTAGCCCTAGCCCTAGCCTTAACCCTAACCCGAACCCTACCCCTAACACTAACCCCAACCCAAATCCCAACCCGAAACGAACCTAGCCCTAACACTAGCCCTAAGCTTAACCCACACCCTATCCTAATCTTAGCCCCAGCCCTAACCTAACCCTAAACCTAGCCCTAGGCCTAGCCCTAGCCCTAACCCTACACCTAACCGTAACCATATCTCTAGCCCTAGCACTAGCACTAGCAATAGCCCTAGCCCTAGAACTTGCCCTAAAACTAACCATAAACCTAAAGTTAGATATAAGCCTAACCATAGCCCTAACCCTAAACCTGAACCCAGCCCTAGCCCTAGCCCTTGCCCTAGTCCTTGCCCTAACCCTTACCCTACAACTAACCTTGCCCTAGTCCTAACCCTAACCCTAACTCTAGCACTAGCCCTAGCCCTAACCCTAACCCTAACCCTAACCCTATCCTAGCCATAACCCTAACCCTAAACCTTACCCTAACCCTAGCCCTAGACATAACCCTAACCCTAACCATAGCCCCAACACAAAACCCAACTCGAACCATAAACGAGCCTTCACATAGCCCTTCACATAGCCCTAAACCTTACCCTAAACCAAACCCTAGCACTAGCCCTAATCCTAGCCCTAACCCAAACCCTAACCCTACACTTAACATTAACCCTGACTCTAGCCCTAGCCTTAGCCCTAGCCCTAACACTAACCCTAACCCTAACCATAGCCCTAACACTAACCCTAACCCTAGCCCTAACACTAAACCTAACCCTAGCCCTTGGCATAGCCCTAACACTAACCCTAACCCTAACCATAGCCCTACCCTAACCCTAACCCTAGCCCTAACCCTAACACTAACCCTAACCCTAACCCTAGGCCTAAACCTTAGCCTTACTATAACTCTAAACCTAACCTTAGCCCTAGCACTAAACATAACCCTAAACCTAACCCTAAACATAGCACTAGCCCTAAAACTAATCCTAACCCTAAGACTAACCCTAACCCTAATATTAGCCCTAGCCCTAGCCATAGCCCTAACGCTAGCCCTAGCACTAACACTAGCCCTAGCCCTTGCACTAGCAATAGGCCTCACCCTAAACCTAACCCAAACCCTAACACTAGCCCTAGCCCTAGCTCTAGCCCTAGTCCTAGCCCTAACACTAACCCTAACCCTAACACTAACCCTAACCATAACCCAAGACCGAGGCCTGCCCTAGCTGTAACCGTAACCCTAAACCTAGATCTAACCCTAAACCTAACCCTAGCGCAAGCCTTAGCCCTAATCCTAACCCTAAACCTAACCCTAGCCCTAACCAAAACCCTAACACTAACCTTGCCTTAGCCCTTGCCCTAACCCTAACCCTAACCCTAACCCTAACCCTAACCCTAACCCTCAACCTAACCCTAACTCTAGCCCTAACACTAACCCTAAACCTAACCCTAAATCCTAGCCCTAACCATAAGCCCTAACCCTAACGCTAACCCTACCCCTAACCCTATCCTATCCCTAACCCTAACCCTAACGCTAACCCTAACCCTAGGCCTAGCCATAACTCTAACACTAACCATAGCCACAACAGAAATCCCAACTCCAACCGCAAACGAGCCCTAACCCTAGCCCTAAACTTAACCCACACCCTAAACCTAATCCTAGCACTATCCCTAGCCATAACCCTAAACATCACCCTAACACTAAATTTAGCACTAGCCCTAGCCCTAGCCCTAACTCTACCCTAACAGTATCCTTAAACCTAACCCTGACTCTAGCTCTAGCCCTAACCCTAGCTGTAACCCTAAACCTATCAATAGCCCTTGCCTTTGCCCTTGCCCTAACCCTAACCCTAACACTAACCCTAGCCCTAGCCCTACCCTAACACTAGCCCTAACCCTAACCCTAACCCTAACCCTACCCTAACACTAGCCCTAGCCCTGGCCCTAACCCTAAACCTATCCTAGCCCTAACCTTAACACTAAACCTACCCCTAAAACTAGCCCTAGCCATAGCACTAGCCATAACCCTAACCCTAACTAACCCTAACCCTAGCCCTTGCCATAACCCTAACCCTAACCCCAACCCAAATCACAACCCCAGCCGTAACCCAGCCCTAACACTAGCCCTAACCTTAACCCACAACCGAAACCTAATCCTAGCCCTACCCCTAACCCTAACACTAACCCTAGCCCTATGCTAGCCCTAGCCATAACCCTAACCCTAACCCTCACCCTAAACCAAACC
The DNA here is from genome assembly GCA_949820135.1 of Sylvilagus floridanus. Taxonomy (NCBI): domain Eukaryota; kingdom Metazoa; phylum Chordata; class Mammalia; order Lagomorpha; family Leporidae; genus Sylvilagus; species Sylvilagus floridanus. Next base: position 48,917,966 of record OX463230.1, on the reverse strand, counting down.
TTAGACCTAGCCCTAGCCCTAGCCCTAACGCTAACCGTAACCCTAACCCTATCCCTAGCCCTAACCCTAACCATGAATCTAGCACTAGCCCTATCCCTAGCTCCAGCCCTAACGCTAAACCTAACCCTAACCCTAGCCCTAGCCCGAACCCTAACCATGATTCTAGCCTTAGCCCTAGCCCTAGCCCTAACCCTAATCCTAACCATAACCCTAACCCAAGCCCTAACCCTAACCAAACTCTACCCATAACCCTAACCCTAAACCTAGCCCTAGCTCTAGCCCTAACCCTAACCATAACCCTAACCCTAACCATAACCCTAACCATAGCCCTAACACTAACCCTAACACTAGCCCTAGCCCTAGCCCTAGCCCTTGCCCTAACCCTAACCCTAGCCCTAGCCCTAGCCTAATCTTAAACCTAACCCTAACACTAACACTAGCACTATCACTATCAGTAATAATAACCCTATGCCTAAACCTAACCCCAACCCCAACCCCAACCCCAACCCCAAACCTAACCCTAGCCCTAGCCCTAAACCTAAACCACACCCTAAACCTAACCCTAGCCCTAGGACTAACACTAAACCTAAACCTAACCCTAGCCTCAGCCGTAGCCCTGGCCGTAACCCTAAACCTAATACTAAACCTAAACTTAGGCCTAGCACTAGCCCTAACCATAACCCTAACCCTAACACTAACCCAAGCCCTAGCCCTAACCAATTTCCTAACCCTAAACCTAACCCTAACCCTACTCTTAACCCTAACCGGAAACCTAACCCTAAACTAGCCCTAACACTTACCCTAATCCTAAACCTAGCCCTAACCATAAGCCTAGTGCTAACCCTAAAACTAACCCTAGACCTAATGCTAACCCTAGCCCTAAACCTAACCCTAACCCTAACACTAACCCTAGCCCTAGCCGTAGCCCTTACCCTAACCGTAAACCTAACCCTAACACTAAACCTAACCCTAGCCATAACGCTAAACCTAGCCCTAAACCTAACCCTAACAAAGCCCTAGCGCTAGGCCTTGCCCTAACCCTAACCCTAACACTAACCCTAGCCCTAACCTAACCCTAATCCTAAACCTAGCCCTAACCTAAGCCTAGCCCTAACCCTAACCCTAATGCTAGACCTAACTCTAGTGCTAAACCTAATCCTAGCTCTAGCCCTAGACCTAACCCTATCCCTAACACTAACCCTAACCCTAACCCTAACCCAAACCCTAACCCTAACCCAAGCCCAAGCCCTAGCCCTAGCCCAAGCCCTAGCCATAACACAAACCTAAACCTAACCCATAACCCTAGCCCTAAACATAAACCTAACACTAAACACTAACCCTAGAACTAGCCCTAACCATAACGCTAACCCTAACCCTAGCCCTAACCCTAACCCTGACTCTAGCCCTAGCGTTAGCCCTAGCCATATCCCTAACCCTAACCCTAACACTATCCTAGCCCTAGACCTAGCCCTAGGCCTAACCCTAATCCTAACCCAAAACCTAACCCTAGACCTAGCCCTAGCTCTAGCCCTAAACCTAACCCTAACCCTACTCCTAGCCATAAACCTAACCCTAACCCTAACCCTAACCCTAGACCTAGCCTTAACCCTAACCCTAACCCTAACCAAAACACTAATCCTAGCCTTAGCCCTAGTCAAAACCATAACCCTAACCCTACCCCTAAACCTAACCCCAACCCAAATCCCAACCACAAACACAACCTAGCCCTAACACTAGCCCTAAGCTTAACCCACACCCTAACCTAATCCTAGCCCTAGCCCTAGACCTAAACCTAACCCTAGCCCTAGGCCTAGACCTAGCCCTAACCCCAACCCTAACCCTAGCCATAGCTCCAGCACTAGCCCTATCCCTAGCCCTAGACCTTGCCCTAACCCTAACCGTAAACCTAAACCTAGACCTAATCCTAACCATAGCGCTAAACCTAAACCTAAACCTAGCCCTAGACCTTGTCCTAACCGTAACCCTAACACTAAACTTGCCCTAGCCCTTCCCTAACTCTAAACCAAACCCTAACCCTAGCACTAGTCCTAGCCCTAACCCTAACCATAACCCAAAACCTAAACCTAACCCTAATCCTAGCCCTAACCCTAACCACTAACCCTAACCCTAACCCAGCCCTAAACCTAACCCTAAACCTCACCCTAAACAAAAACCTAGCCCTAGCCCTAGCCCTAACCCTAACCCTAACCCTAACCCTAACAGTATCGTTAACCCTAACCCTGACACTAGCCCTAGCCCTAACTCTAGCCATAACCCTAAAACTAAAAATAGCCCTTGCCCTAGCCCTTGCCCTAACCCTAACCCTAACACTACCCTAGCCCTAGCCCTAGCCCTAGCCCTGGCCCTAACCCTAACCCTATCCTTGCCCTAATCCTAACCCTAAACATAGACCTAGCCATAACCCTAACCCTAACCCTAACCCTAGCCCTAGATCTAGAGCTAAACTTAACACTAATCCTGGCCCTAAACCTAAACGTAGCACTAACCCTAATCCTAACCCTAAACATAAACATAGCACTAGCACTAACCCTAACCCTAATCCTAACACTAGCCCTAGCCCTACACCTAGCCATAAACCTAACCATAACCCTAACCCTCACCATGCAATAGTGCTAGACCTAGCCCTAACTCTAGCCCTAACCCTAACCCGAACACTAACCCTAACCCTAGCTTAACCCTAACAATAACCCTAACCCTAACACTAGCCCTAGCCCTAGCCCTAGCCATAGCCCTAGCCCTAGCCCTAACCCTAACCCTAACACTAACCCTAGCACTAGCACTAGCCGTAACCCTAATCCTATTCCTAACCCTAACCCCAACTACAACCCCAACCACAACCCTAACCATAACCCTAGCCCTAACTCTAACCCACACTTTAAACATAACCCTAGCGTAGGCCTAACCCTAAACCTAAACCTTACCCTAGGCTCAGCCCTAGACCTTGCCCTAACCCTAACCCTAACCCCAACACTAACCCTAACCCTAAACCTAGCACTAGCTCTAGACCTAACCCTAACCCTAATCCTAACCCTAACCCTAACCCTAGCCCTAAACCTAGCCCTAACCCTAGCCCTAACCCTAACCCTAACCGTAACCCAAGCCCTAGCCCTAGCCCTAGCCCTAGCCATAACACAAACCTAACCCTAAACCTAACTAGCCCTAGCCATAAACCTAACCCTAACCATAGCCCCAACACAAATCCCAACCACAACCGCAAATGAGCCCTAACCTGGCCCTAATCTTAACCCACACCCTAAACCTAATCCTATCCCTAGCCCTAGCCCTAGTAAATAACCCTAACCCTCATGCTAACACTAACCCAAGCACTAGCCCTAGAACAGGCCTTAACCCTAACACTAACCCTAAGCCTAGACCTAAGCCTAACACTGACACTAGACCTAGCGCTAGCCCTAGCCCTAACCCAAACCCTAAACCTAGCCCTAGCCCTACCCATACCCCTAACGCTTGCCCTAACACAAACACTAGCCCTAGCCCTAGCCCTAGCACTAGGCCTAACCCTAACCCTAACCAAAACCCTAACCCTAGACCTAGCCCTAGCTCTAGCCCTAACCCTAACGCTAGCCCTAGTCCTAGCCCTAGCCCTATCCCTAGGCCTAACCATAACCCTACCCTAACCCTAACCCAAGCCCTAGCCCTAGCCCTAGCCCTAGCCATAACCCAAACCTAACCCTAACCCTAACCATTAGCCCTAGACATAAACCTAACCCTAAACCTAGCCCCAACAAAATCCCAACCCCTACCACAAACGAGCCCTAACCCTGGCCCTAAGCTTAACCCACACCCTAAACCTAGCCCTAACCCTAGCCCTAAACCTAACCCTATCCCTAACCCTAAACCTATCACTAACCCTAGCACTAGCGTTAGCCCTAGCCCTAACCCTAACCCTAACCATAACACTAGCCCTAGCCCTAGCCATAGCCCTAACGCTAGCCCTAGCACAAATACTAGCCCTAGCCCTAGCCCTAATCCTAACAAAACACTAACCCTAGCCCTAGCCCTAGCCATAACCCTAACCCTAACCCTACTGCTAACACTAACCCCAACCCAAATCCCAACCCCAAACGCAACCTAGCCCTAACACAAGCCCTAAGCTTGACCCACACCCTATCCTAATCTTAGCCCCATCCCTAACCTAACCTTAACCCTAGCCATAGGCCTAGCCCTAGCCCTAACCCTACCCCTAACCGTAACTCTATCTATAGCCCTAGCTCTAGCCCTTGCCCTAACGCTATCCCTAAACCTAGCCCTAGGCCTAGCCCTAGCCCTAAACATAACCCTAACCCTAAACCTAGCCCTAGCCCTAGCACTAGCACTAGCACTAGCACTAACCCTATCCCTAGACATTGCCCTAAAACTAATCATAAAACTAAACCTAGACCTAACCCTACCCATAGCCCTAACCCTAAAGCTAACCCTAGCCCTTGCCATAACCCTAACACTGACCCTAGCCCCATGCTACCTCTAGCCATAACGCTAACCCTCACCCTAAACCTCACCCTAGACCTAGCCCTAGCCCTAGCCCTAACGCTAACCCTAACCCTAACCCTATCCCTAGCCCTAACCCTAACCATGAATCTAGCACTAGCCCTATCGCTAGCCCTAGCCCTAACCATAACCTTAACCCTATCCCTAGCCTTAACCCTAACCATGAATCTAGCCCTAGCCCTAGCCCTAGCCCTAACCCTAATCCTAACCATAACCCTAACCCAAGCCCTAACCCTAACCCAAACTATACCCATAACCCTAACCCAAAACCTAACCCTAGCTCTAACCCTAAACCTAACCATAAACCTAACCCTAAACAAAGCACAAGCGCTAACACTAACGCTAACCCTAACACTAGCCGTAGCCCTACCATAGCCCTAACCCTAGCCCTAGCACTAACCCTAGCCCTAGCCATAGCCATAGCCCTAAACCTAGCCCTAGCAGCAACACTAGAGCTAGCCCTAGCGCTAGCACTAGGCCTAACCTAACCCTAAACCAAATGCCAACCCTAGTCCTAGGCCTAGCTCTATCCCAAACCCTAACCATAGCCCTAATCCTAGCCATAAACCTAGCCCTAACCCTAACCCTAGCCCTAACAATAACCCTAAACCTAAACCTAACCATAGCCCTAGCCCCAACCCTAAACCTAACCCTAACCCTAACCCTAGCTCTTGCCCTAACACTAGCCATAAACATAATGCTAAACCTAACCCTAATCCTAGCCCTAACCCTAACCCTAGCCCTAATCCTAGCACTAACCCTAACCCCAAACTTAAACCTAACCCTAATCCTAGCCGTAGCCCTAACCCTAACCCTAAACCTAACCCTAACCCTAACCCTAACCATAACCGTAGACCTAACACTAACCCTAACACTAGCCCTAGCCCTTGCCCTAACTCTAACCCTACCCCTTGGCCCTAGCCCTAGCCCTAATCTTAACCCTAACCCTAACACTAGCACTAGCACTAGCCGTAATAATAACCCTATCCCTAAACCTAACCCCAACCCCAACCACAACACCAAACCTAACCCTAGCCCTAGCCCTAACCCTAAAAAACACCCTAAACATAACCCTAGCCCTAGCACTAACCCTAAACCTAAACCTAACCTCAGCCATAGCCCTGGTCGTAACCCTAAACCTAATACTAAACCTAAACCTCGGCCTAGCCCTAGCCCTAACCCTAACCCTAGGCCTAGTCCTAGCCCTAGCCCTAACCCTAACCATAATCCTAACCCTAAACCTAACCCTAACCCTACCATTAACCCTAACCCAAAACCTAACCCTAAACTACCCTAACACTTACCCTAATCCTAAACCTAGCCCTAACCATAAGCCTAGTTCTAACCATAAACCTAACCCTAGACCTAACGCTAACCCTAGCCCTAAACCTAATCCTAAACCTAGCCCTAGTCCTATCCCTAACACTAACCCTATCCCTAAAACTATACCTAACCCTAGCCCTAGCCCTAGCCCTTGCCCTAACCCTAACACTAACCCTAACCCTAGCAATAGCCCTAACCCTAAACCTAACCAAGCCCTAGCGATAGGCCTTACCATAACCCTAATCCTAACACTAACCTTGCCCTAGCCTTTGCCCTAACCCTAGCCTAATCGTAAACCTAGCCCTAGCCCTAGCCCGAACCCTACCCTAACACTAACACTAGCATTAGCAATAGCCGTAACTCTAACCCTATTCCTAAACCTAACACCAACCCCAACCATAACCCCAACCCTAACAATAACACTAGCCCAAACCCTAACACAAACACTAAACGTAACCCTAGCCCTAACCCTAACCCTAAACCTAAACCTAAACCTAGCCTCAGCCCTAGCCCTTTCCCTAACCCTACACCTAACACTAACCCTAGCCCTAACCCTAACCCTAATCCTAAACCTAGCCCTAACCTAACCCTAACCCTAATGCTAGACCTAACTCTAGTGCTAGCTCTAACACTAAGCCTAACCCTAGACCTAGCCATAGACCTAGCCCTAACCTTAACCCTAACCCTAACCCTAACCCTAAACCTAACCCTAGACATAAACCTAACCCTAAACCTAGCTCCAACAAAAATCCCAAACCCAACCGCAAACGAGCCCTAACCCTGGCCCTAACCTTAACACACACCCTAAACCTAATCCTATCCCTAGCCCTAGCCCTAGAAAATAACCCTAACTCTCACGCTATCACTAACCCTAGCACTAGCCCTAGAACTAGCCATAACCCTAACCCTAACCCTAACCCTAGCCCTAACCCTAACCCTGACTTTAGCCCTAGCGTTAGCCCTAGCCCTAACCCTAACCCTAACCCTAACCCTAACCCTAACCCTAACGAAAACACTAACCCTAGCCCTAGCCCTAGTCATCACCATAACCCTAACCCTACCCCACACCCTAACCCCAACTCAAATCCCAACCCCAAACGCAACCTAGCCCTAACACTAGCCCTAAGTTTAACACACACCCTAACCTAATCCTAGCCCTAGCCCTAAACCTAACCCTAACCCTAGCCCTAGGCCTAGCCCTAGCCCTAACCCTAACCCTAACAGTAACCATAACTCTAACCCTAGCTCTAGCCCTTGCCCTAACCCTAACCCTAACCCTAACCCTAACCCTAGGCCTAGACCTAGACCTAACCCTAACCCTAACCCTAAACCTAGCCATAGCCCTAGCACTATCACTAGCCCTAGCCCTAGACCTTGCCCTAACCCTAACCCTAAACCTAAAACTAGACCTAACCCTAACGATAGCGCTAACCCTAAAACTAACCCTAGCCCTAGCCCTAGACCTTGCCCTGACCGTAACCCTGACACTAAACTTGCCCTAGCCCTTGCCCTAACCCTAACCCTAGCACTAGTCCTAGCCCTAACCCTAACCATAACCCAAAACCTAAACCTAACCCTAATCCTAGCCCTAACCCTAGCCCTAGCCATAACACTAACCCTAATCATAGCCCCAAGACAAATCCCAACTGCAACTACAAACGAGCCCTAACCCTAGCCCTAATCCTAACCCACACCCTAAACCTAATCCTAGCCCTAGCCCTAGCCCTCCCCATAGCCCTAAACTTCACCTTAACCCTAACCCTAGCACTAGCCCTAGACCTAGACCTAACCCTAACCATAACCCTACCCTTAATCCTAACCCTGACTCTATCCCTAGCCCTAGCCATAGCCCTAACACTAACCCTAACCCTAACCCTAACCATAGCGCTAAACCTAACCCTAACCCTAGCCCTAGCCATAGCCCTAGCCCTAGTCCTAAAGCTAACCCTACCCCTAGGCCTACACCTTACCCAAACTCTAAACATAACCCTGGCCCTAGCACTAACCATATCCCTAAACCTAACCCTAAACATAGCACTAGACCTAATCCTAACCCTAACCCTAATAATAGCCCTATCCCTAGCCATAGCCCTAATGCTAGCCCTAGGACTAACACTAGACCTAGCCCTTGCTCTAGCCCAAGCCCTAGCCTGAACCCTAACCCTAACCCTAACCGTAACCCTAACCCTAACCCAAGAATGAGGCCTAGCCCTAGCTCTAACCCTAACCCTAAACCGAGACCTAACCCTAATCCTAACCCAAGCCTTAGGCCTAATCCTAACCCTAAACCTAACCCTGACATAACCCTAACCCTAACCCTAACACTAATCTTGCCCTAGCCTTTGCCCTAACCCTAGCCTAAACCTAGCCCTAGCCATAACTCTAACCCTAATCATAGCCCCAACAAATCCCAAACCCAACCGCAAATGAGCCCTAACCCTACCCTAAACTTAACCCACAACCTAAACCTAATCCTAGCCCTAGCCCTAGCCATAACCCTAAACCTCACCCTAACCCTAAACCTAGACCTAGCCCTAGCCCTAACCCTAACCCTAACAGTAATCTTAACCCTAACCCTGACACTAGCCCTAGCCCTAACTCTAGCCGTAACCCTAAAACTAACAATAGCCCTTGCCCTAGCCCTTGCCCTAACCCTAACCCTAACCCTAACACTAACCCTAGCCCTAGCCCTAGCACTAGCACTAGATCTAACCCTAAACCTAACCCTAGCCCTAGCCCTAGCCCTGGCCCTAACCCTAACCCTATTTTAGCCCTAATCCTAACTATAAACCTAGATCTAGCCCTAACCCTAGCCCTGGCCCTAACCCTAAACATAGTCCTAACCCTAATCCTAACCCTAAACCTAAACATAGCACTAGCACTAACCCTAACCCTATACCTAACACTAGCCCTAGCCCTACCCATAGCCTTAAACCTAACCATAACCCTAACCCTAACCCTAACCCTAAACCTAGCACTAGCCCTAGCCCTATCCCTAAAACTAGCACGAGCCCGAGCCCTAACCCTAACCCTAACACTAACCCTACCCTAAACCTAGCACTAACCTTAACAATAACCCTAACCCTAGCCCTTGCCCTAGCCCTAGATTAACCCTAAATCTAACCCTAACCCTAGCGCTAATCCTAGCCCTAACACTAACCCTAAAACTAGCCTTAGCCCTATCATTTCCCAAAACCCTAACCCTAAACCTAGCCCTAACCCTAGCCCTAATCTTAACCACACCCTAAACCTAATCCTAACCCTAGCCCTAGCCCTAGCCCTACACATAGCCCTAAACCTCACCCTATACCTAACCTTAGCACTAGCCCTAACCCTAACCATAACCCTACCCTTAACACTAACCCTGACTCTAGCCCTAGCCCTAACCCTAGCCCTAACACTAGCCATAACCCTAACCATAGCCTTAACCCTAACCCTAACCCTAGCCCTAACACTAACCCCAACCCCAACCCTAGGCCTAACCCTTACCCTTAACCTAACTCTAAACCTAACCCTAGCTCTAGCACTAATCATAACCCTAAACCTAACCCTAAACATAGAACTAGCCCTAACCCTAACCCTAACCCTAATATTAGCCCTAGACATAGCCATAGCCCTAACGCTAGCCCTAGCACTAACACTAGCCCTAGCCCTTGCCCTAGCACTAGGCCTGACACTAAACCAAACCGAAACCCTAACACTAGCCCTAGCCCTATCTCTAGCCATTGTCTTAGCCCTAACCCTAACCCTAACCCAAGACTGAGGCCTAGCCCTAGCTCTAACCCTAACCCTAAACCTAGACCTAACCCTAACCCTAACCCTAGCGCAAGCCTTAGCCCTAATCCTAACCCTAAACCTAACCCTAGCCCTAACCATAACCCTAACAATAACCTTGCCCTAGCCCTTGCCCTAACCCTAACTCTAACCCTAGCACTAGCCCTAGCCCTAACCCTAACCCTAACCCTAAACCTAACCCTCAACCGAACCCTAACCCTAGCCCTAACACTAACACTCAACGTAACCCTAAACCCTAGCCCTAACCCCTAACCCTAACCCTAACACTAACCCTAACCCTAACCCTATCCCTATCCTAGCCCTAACCCTAACCTTAAACCTAACCCTAACCATAGGCCTAGCCATAACTCTAACACTAACCATAGCCACAACAGAAATCACAACTCCAACTGCAAATGAGCCCTAACACTAGCCCTAAACTTAACCCACACCCTAAACCTAATCCTAGAACTAGCCCTAGCCATAACCCTAAACCACACCCTAACCCTAAACCTAGCACTAGCCCTAGCCCTAGCCCTAACCCTACCCTAACAGTATCCTTAAACCTAACCCTGATTCTAGCCCTAGCCCTAACCCTAGCCGTAACCCTAAACCTATCAATAGCCCTTGCCTTAGCCCTTGCCCTAACCCTAACCCTAACACTAACCCTAGCCCTAGCCCTAGCCCTAACACTAGCCCTAACCCTAACCCTAACCCTGCCCTAACCCTAGCCCTAGCCCTGGCCCTAACCCTAAACCTATCCTAGCCCTAACCTTAACACTAAACCTAGACCTAGCCCTAACCCTAACCCTAACCCTAACAATAGCCCTAGATCTAGACCTAACCCTACACCTAACCCTAACCCTAGCAATAGCCATAGCCCTAACCCAAAAACTAGAAGGAGTGCTAGCCCTAACCCTAAATCTAGTCCTAACCCTAGCACTAACCCTATCCCTAACCCTAAACCTAACCCTCAACCGAACCCTAAACCTAGCCCTAACACTATCCCTAACCCTAACCCTAGCCCTAGTCCTAGCCCTAACACTAGCCCTAGCCCTAGACCTTGCCCTAAAACTAACCCTAACCCTAGCCCTAGCCATAACCCTAACCCTAACCCTAGCCCTAGCCCTAACCCTAGCCCTAACCCTAGGGCTAGCCTTAGCCCTAACACTATTCCTAACCCTAATCATAGACCTAACCCTAACCCTAACCCTAGTCCTAACCCTGACCCTAACCCTAGCCCTATCCCTACCCTAGCCCTAGCCCTTGCCTTAACCCTAACACTAACCCTAGCCCTAGCCCTAGCACTAGCCATAACCCTAACCCTAACTAACACTAACCCTAACCCTTTTCATAACCCTAACCCTAACACCAACCCAAATCCCACCCCAACCGCAACCCAGCCCTAACACTAGCCCTAACCTTAACCCACGACCTAAACCTAATCCTAGCCCTAACACTAACCCTAACACTAACCCTAGCCCTATGCTAGCCCTAGCCATAACCATAACCCTCACCCTAAACCTCACCCTAGCCCTAGCCCTAGCCCTAGCCCTAGCCCTAACGCTAACCCTAACCCTAACCCTATCCCTAGCGCTAGCCCTAACCCTAACCATGAATCTAGCCATACCCCTAGCCCTAGCCTAACCCTAATCCTAACCATAACCCTAACCCAAGCCCTATCCCTAACCCAAACTCTACCCATAACCCTAACCGTAAACCTAGCCCTAGCTCTAGCCCTAACCCTAACACTAACCCTAAACATAGCACTAGCCCTAACACTAACGCTAACCCTAACACTAGCCCTAGCCCTAACCATAGCCCTAACCCTAGCCCTAGCACTAACCCTAGCCCTAGCCCTAGCAACAGCCCCAAAACCTAGCCCTAGCAGCAACTCTAGAGATAGCCCTAGAGCTAGCACTAGGCCTAACCCTAACCCTAAACCAAGCGCCAACCCTAGTCCTAGGCCTATCTCTAGCCCTAACCCTAACGCTAGCCCTAATCCTAGCCATAACCCTAGCCCTAAACATAGCCCTAAGCCTAACCCTAACCCTAAACCTAAACCTAATCATAGCCCTAGCCCTAACCCAAACCCTAACCCTAACCCTAGCCCTTGCCCTTGCCCTGCCACTAGGCAAAAACCCTAACCCTAAACCTAACCCTAATCCTCTCCCTAGACCTAACCCTAACCCTAACCCTAACCCTAACACTAACCCTAGCACTAGCCCTAGACCTAACCCTAACGCGGGCACGAGCCCTAGCCCTAACCCTAGCCCTAGCCCTAACCCTAGCACTAACCCTAACCCCAAACCTAACCCTAAACCTAATCCTAGCCCTAGCCCTAGCCCTAACCCTAACCTAACTCTAACCCTAACCCTAACCCTAAGCATAGCCCTAACACTAACCCTAACACTAGCCCTAGCCCTTGCCCTAACCTTAACCCTACCCCTTGGCCCTAGCCCTAGCCCTAATCTTAACCCTAACCCTAACACTAACAATAGCACTAGCACTAGCCGTAACAATAACGCTATCCCTAAACCTAACGCCAACCCCAACCCCAACCCCAAACCTAAACCCTAGCCCTAGCCCTAAACCTGAACCACACCCTAAACCTAACATTAGCCCTAGCACTAACCCTAAACCTAAACCTAACCCTAGCCTCAGTCGTAGACTTGGCCGTAAATCTAAACCTAATACTAACTCTAAACTTAGGCCTAGCCCTAGCCCTAACACTAAACCTAGGCCTAGTCCTAGCCCTAGACCTAGCCCTGACCCTAACCCTCAACATAACCCTAAACCTAACCCTAACCCTACCCTTAACCCAAACCCAAAAACCTAACCCTAAACTACCCTAACACTTACCCTAATCCTAAACCTAGCCCTAACCATAAGCCTAATGCTAACCCTAAACCTAACCCTAGACCTAACGCTAACCCTAGCCTTAAACCCAACCCTAAACCTAGCCCTAGTCCTAGCCCTAACCCTAACCCTATCCCTAACCCTATACCTAAGCCTAGCCCTAGCACTTGCCCTAACCCTAACACTAACTCTAACCCTAGCCCGATCCCTAACACTAACCCTAGCCATAACCCTAACCCTAACCCTAACCCTAACCAAGCCCTAGCGCTAGGCCTTGCACTAACCCAACCCTAACACTAACCTTGCCCTAGCCTTTGCCCTAACCCTAGCCTAACCGTAAACCTAGACCTAGCCCTAGGCCTAACCATAACCCTATACCTAACCCTAGCCCTAGCCCTAGCCATAGCCCTTGCCCTAACCCTAACACTAACCCTAACCCTAGCCCTAGCCCTAGCCCTTGCCCTAATCCTAACACTTACCCTAATCCTAGCACTAGCCCTAACACTAACCCTAGACCTAACCCTAACCCTAACCAAGCCCTAGTGCTAGGCCTTGCCCTAACCCTAATCCTAACACTAACCTTGCCCTAGATTTGCCCTAACTCTAGCCTAATCCAAAACCTAGCCCTACCCCTAGCCCTAGCCCTAACCCTACCCTAACACTTACACTAGCATTAGCAATAGCCATATCTCTAACCCTATTCCTAAACCTAACACCAACCCCAACCACAACCCCAACCCTAACCATAACACTAGCCCAAACCCTAACCCAAACCCTAAACATAACCCTAGACCTAAACCTAACCCTAACCCTAAACCTAAACCGAACCTCAGCCTTAACCCTTGCCCTAACCCTAAATCTAATCCTAAACCTAGCCCTAACCTAAGCCTAGCCCTAACCCTAACCCTAATACTAGACCTAACTCTAGTGCTAGCTCTAACACTAAGCCTAACCCTAGACCTAGCCCTAGCCCTAGCCCTAACCTTAACCCTAAACCTAACCCTAACCCAAGCCCTAGCCCTAGCCCTAGCCCAAGCCCTAGCCATAACCCAAACCTAACCCTAACCCTAACCCTAAACCTAACCCTAACCCTAACCCTAGACGTAAACCTAACCCTAAATCTAGCTCCAACACAAATCCCAAACCCAACCGCAAACGAGCCCTAACCCTGGCCCTAACCTTAACACACACCCTGAACCTAATCCTATCCCTAGATCTAGCCCTAGAAAATAACCCTAACCCTCACCCTATCACTAACCCTAGAACAGCCCTAGAACTAGCCCTAACCCTAAGGCTAACCCAAACCCTAGCCCTAACCCTAACCATGACTCTAGCCCTAGCGTTAGCCCTAGCCCTAACCCTAACCCTAACCCTAAACCTAACCCTAACACTATCCTAGCCCTAGCCCTAGCGCTAGCACTAGGCCTAACCCTAATCCTAACCCAAACCGCAACCCTAGCCCTAGCCCTAGCTCTAGCCCTAAACCTAACCCTAACCCTACTCCTACCCATAAACCTAACCCGAACCCTAACCCTAGACCTAGCCCTAACCCTAACCCTAGCCATAAACAAAACACTAACCCTAGCCCTAGCCCTAGTCATAACCCTAACCCTAACCCTAACCCTACCCCCAACCCCAACCCCAACACAAATCCCAACCCCAAATGAAACCTAGTCCTAACACTAGCCCTAAGCTTAACACACACCCTAACCTAATCCTAGCCCTAGCCCTAAACCTAACCCTAACCCTTGCCCTAGGCCTAGCACTAGCACTAACCCTACCCCTAAACGTAACCCTAACTCTAGCCCTAGCTCTAGCCCTTGCCCTAACCCTAAACCTAACCCTAACCCTAACCGTAATCCTAGGCCTAGCCCTAGCCTTAGCCCTAACCCTAACCCTAACCCTAACTCTAAACCTAGCCATAGCCCTAGAACTAGCCCTTGCCCTAGACCCAACCCTAACTATAACCCTACCCTTAATCCTAACCCTGACTCTATCCCTAGCCCTAACCATAGCCCTAACAAAAACCCTAACCCTAACCATAGCCCTACCAAAAACCCTAACCCTAGCCCTAGCCCTAGCCCTAACACTAACCCTACACCTAGGCCTAACCCTTACCCTAACTCTAAACCTAACCCTAGCCCTAGCACTAACCATATCCCTAAACCTAACCCTAAATATAGCACTAGCTCTAATCCTAACCCTAACCCTAATATTAGCCCTATCCCTAGCCATAGCCCTAATGCTAGCCCTAGCACCAACACTAGCCCTAGCTCTTGCCCTAGCACTAGGCCTGACCCTAAACCTAATCCAAACCCAAACCCTAACACTAGCCCTAGCCCTAGCTCTAGCTCAATCCCTGGCCCGAACCCGAACCCTAACCCTAACCCTAACCCTAACCCTAACCCTAACCCTAACCCAAACCGAGGCCTAGCCCTAGCTCTAACACTAACCCTAAACCTAGACCTAACCCTAACCCTAACCCTAAACCAAGCCTTACGCATAATCCTAACCCTAAACCTAACCCTAGACCTAACCCTAACCCTAACCCTAACACTAACCTTACCCTAGCCTTTGGCCTAACCCTAGCCTAACCCTAACCCTAGCACTAGCCCTAGCCCTAACCCTAACCCTAACCCTCAACCTACCCCTAACCCTAGCCCTAATACTAAGCTTAACCCTAGCCCTAAACCTAACCCGTAAACCTAATCTGACCCTAATCTAACCATAGGCCTAGCCCTAAACCTAACCCTAACCCTAACCCTATCCTAGCCCTACCACTAACCCTAACCCTAGCTCTAGCCATAACTGTAACTCTAACAATAGCCCCAACAAAAATCCCAACCCAAAACGCAAACGAGCCCTAACGCTAGCCCTAAACTTAACCCACAACCTAAACCTAATCCTAGCCCTAGCACTAGCCAAAACCCTAAACCTCACCCTAAACCTAAACCTAGACCTAGCCCTAGCCCTAAAATTAACCCTACCCTAACAGCATCCTTAACCCTAACCCTGACACTAGCCCTAGCCCTAACTCTAGCCGTAACCCTAAAACTAACAATAGACCTTGCCCTAGCCCTTGCCCTAACCCTAACCCTAACACTAACCCTAGCCCCAGCCCTAGCTCTACCACTAATCTAACCCTAATCCTAACACTAAACCTAAACATAGCACTAGCAATAACCCTAAACCTAAAACTAACACTAGCCCTAGACCTACCCCTAGCCTTAAACCTAACCATAACCCTAACCCTAACCATGCACTAGTGCTAGCCCTAGTCCTAACCCTAACCCTAACCCTAACCCTAAACCTAGCACTAGCCCTAGCCCTATCCATAAAACTAGCACGAGCCCTAGCCCTAACCCTAACCCTAACCCTAACCCTACACTAACCCTAGAACTAACCCTAAAATAACCCTAATCCTAACCCTAGCCCTTGCCCTAGCCCTAGATTAACCCTAAATCTAACCCTAAGCCAGCACTAATCCGATCCAAAACACTAACCCTAACACTAGCCCTAGCCATATCCCTTGCCCTAACCCTAAACCTAAACCTAGCCCTCACCCTAGCCCTAGCCCTAGCCCTCACCCTAACCCTAACACTAACCCTAGCACTAGCACTAGCCATAACCCTAATCCTATCCCTAACCCTAACCCCAACCACAACCGCAACCCAACCCCAACCATAACCCTAACCCTAGCTCTAAACCACACCCTAAACCTAACCCTAGCCGTAGGCCTAACCCTAAACCTAACCCTTACCCTAGCCTCAGCCCTAGACCTTGCACTAACCCTAACCCTAACCCTAACCTTAACCCTATCCCTAAACCTAATCCTATCCCTATCCCTAGCCCTAAAAAATAACCCTAACCCTCAACCTATCACTAAACCTAGGACTAGCCCTAGAACTACCCCTAACCCTAACGCTCACCCTAACCCTAGCCCTAACCCTAACCCTGACTCTAGCCCTAGCGTTAGCCATAGCCCTAACCCTAACCCTAACCCTAACACTATCCTAGCCCTAGCCATAGCACTAACACTAGCCCTAGCACAAACACTAGCCCTAGCCCTAGCCATAGCACTACGCCTAACCCTAATCCTAACCCAAACCCCAGCCCTAGCCCTAGCCCTAGCTCTAGCCGTAAACCTAACCCTAACCCTACTCCTGGCCATAAACCTAAACCTAACCCTAACCCTAGACCTAGCCCTAACCCTAACCCTAACCATAGCAAAACACTAACCCTAGCCCTAGCCCTAGTCATAACCCTAACCCTAACACTAACCCTAACCCTAACCCCAACCCAAATACCAACCCCAAACGCAACCTAGCCCTAACACTAGCCCTAAGCTTAACCCACACCCTAACCAAATCCTAGCCCTAGCCCTAAACCTAAACCTAACCCTAGCCCTAGGCCTAGCCCTAACCCTACCCCTAAACGTAATCCTAACTCTAGCCCTAGCTCTAGTCCTAGCCCTAACACTAACCATAACACAAAACCTAAACCTAACCCTAATCCTAGCCCTAACTCTAACCGCTAACCCTAACCCTAACCCTAACCCAGCCCTAAACCTAACCCTAAACCTTACCCTAACCCTAGCCCTAGCCATAACACTAACCCTAACCATAGCCCCAAAACAAATCCCAACTGCAACTGCAAACGAGCCCTAACCCTAGCCCTAATCCTAACCCACACCCTAAACCTAATCCTAGCCCTAGCCCTAGCCCTGCCCATAGCCCTAAACTTCACCATAACCCTAACCCTAGCACTAGCCCTAGCCCTAGACCTAACCCTAACCATAACCCTACCCTTAATCCTAACCCTGACTCTATCCCTAGCCCTAGTCATAGCCCTAAAACTAACCCTAAACCTAACCATAGCCCTAACCCAAACCCTAACGCTATCCCTAGCCCTAGCCCTAACACTAACCCTACCCCTAGGCCTACACCTTACCCTAACTCTAAACCTAACCCTAGCCCTAGCACTAACCATATCCCTAAACCTAACCCTAAACATAGCACTAGACCTAATCCTAACCCTAACACTAATATTAGCCCTATCCCTAGCCATAGCCCTAATGGTAGCCCTAGGACTAACACTAGCCCTAGCCCTTGCCCTAGCACTAGACCTGACCCTAATCCTAACCTAAACCTTAACACTAGCCCTAGCCCTAGCTCTAGCCCAAGCCCTAGCCCGAACCCTAACCCTAACCATAATCCAAGACCGAGGTCTAGCCCTAGCTCTAACCCTAACCGTAAACCTAGACCTAACCCTAACCCTAACCCTAACCCAAGCCTTAGGCCTAATCCTAACCCTAAACCTAACCCTAGCCCTAACCCTAACCCTAACCCTAACCTTGCAATAGCCTTTGCCCTAACCCTAGCCTAACCCTAACCCTAGCACTAGCCCTAGCCCTAACCCTAACCCTAACCCTAACCCTCAACCTAACCCTAACCCTAGCCCTAACACTAAGCTTAACACTAGCCCTAAACCTAACCCGTAACCCTAACCCTAACCCTATCCTAACCCTAACCCTAACCCTAACCCTAGCCATAACTCTAACCCTAAAAATAGCCCCAACACAAATCCCAACCCCAACAGCAAACGAGCCCTAACCCTAGCCCTAAAGTTAACCCACAACCTAAACCTAATCCTAGCCCTAGCCCTAGCCATAACCCTAAACCTCACCCTAACCCTAAACCTAGACCTAGCCCTAGCCCTAAACTTAACCCTAACCCTAACAGTATCCTTAAACCTAAACCTAACACTAGCCCTAGCCCTAACTCTAGCCTTAATCCTAAAACTAACAGTAGCCCTAACCCTAACCCTAGCCCTAGCCCTAGCACTAGCCCTAACCCTAACCCTATCCTAACCCTAATCCTAACCCTAAACCTAGACCTAGCCCTAACCATAGTCCTAGATCTAGACCTAAACCTAACCCTAACCCTTGACCTAACCCTAAACGTAGCCCTAACCCTAAACCTACACATAGCACTAGCACTCACCCTAAACCTAAACCTAACACTAGCCCTAGCCCTAGCCTTAAACCTAACCATAACCCTAACCCTAAATCATGCAATAGTGCTATCCCTAGACCTAACCCTAGACCTAACCCTAACCCTAACCCTAACCCAAACCCTAAACCTAGCACTAGCCCTAGCCCTATCCTTAAAATTAGCACGAGCCCTAGCCCTAACCCTAACCCTACCCTAACCTTGGCACTAACCGTAACAATAACCCTAACCCTAACCCTAACCCTAGCCCTTGCCCTAGACCTAGATTAACCCTAAATCTAACCCTAACCCTAGCCCTAATCCTAGCCCTAACACTAACCCTAACACTAGCCCTAGCCCTATCCCTTGCCCTAACCCTAAACTTAAACCTAGCCCTAACCCTAACCCTAACACTAACCCTAACACTAGCACTAGCCGTAAACTTAATCCTATTCCTAACTCGAACCCCGACCACAACCCCAACCCCAATCCTAACCATAAACCTAGCCCTAACTCTAACCCACACTTTAAACAACTCTAGCCGTAGCCCTAACCCTAAACCTAAACCTTACCCTAGCCTCAGCCCTAGACCTTGCCATAACCCTAACCCTAACACTAACCCTAACCCTAACCCTAGCACTAGCTCGAGACCTAACCCTAACCTAATCCTAACCCTAACCCTAACCCTAAACCTAGCCCTAACCCTAGCCATAACCCAAACCCTAACCATAACGCAAGCCCTAGCCCTAGTCCTAGCCCTAGCCCTAGCCATAACCCAAACCTAACCCTAAACCTAACCTAGCCCTAGCCATAAATAAACCCTAAAACTAGCCCCAACTCAAATCCCAACCCAAACGAAACCTAGCCCTAACACTAGCCCTAAGCTTAACCCACACACTATCCTAATCTTAGCCCCTTCCCTAACCTAACCCTAACCCTTGCCCTAGGCCTAGCCCTAGACCTAACCCTACCCCTAACTGTAACCCTATCTCTAGCCCTAGCTCTAACCCTAACCCTAAACCTAGCCCTAGGCCTAGTCCTACCCCTAACCCTAACACTAACCCTAACCATAAACCTAGCCCAAGCCCTAGCACTAGCACTAGCCCTAGCCCTAGCCCTAGACCTTACCCTAAAACTTACTGTAAACCTAAACCTAGACCTAATCATAACTATAGCCCTAACCCTAAACCTAACACTAGCCCTAGCCCTAGCCCTTGCTCTAGCATTTGCCCTAATTCTTACCCTACAACTAAACTTGCCCTAGCCCTAACCCTAACCCTAGAACTAGCCCTGGCCCTAACCCTAACCCTAAACCTAACCCTATCCTAGCCCTAACCCTAACCCTAAACCTTACCCTAACCCTAGCCCTAGATATAACCCTAACCCTAATCATAGCCCCAACACATATCCCAACTCCAACCGTAAACGAGCCCTAACCCTAGCCCTAATCTTAACCCACACACTAAACCTAACCCTAGCACTAGCCCTAGCCCTACACATAGCCATAAACCTCACCCTAACCCTAACCCTAGCACTAGCCCTAACCCTAAACCTAACCCTACCTATAACCCTAACCCTGACTCTAGCCCTAGAACTAGACCTAGCCCTAACACTAACCCTAACCCTAACCATAGCCCTAGCCATAACCCTAACACTAGCCCTAACACTAACCCTAAACCTAACCCTAGGCCTAACCCTTACCCTTACCCTAATTCTGAACCTAACCCTAGCCCTAGCACTAACCATAACCCTAAACATAGCACTAGCCCTAACCCTAACCATAACCCTAATATTAGCCCTAGCCCTAGTCATAGCCCTAATGCTAGCCCTAGCACTAACACTATCCCTAGCCCTTGCCCTAGCACTAGGCCTGACCCTAAACCTAACCCAAACCCTAACACTAGCCCTAGCTCTAACCCTAACCCTAAACCTAGACCCAACCCTAACCCTAACCCTAGCGCAAGACTTAGCCCTAATCCTAACCCTAAACCTAACCCTAGCCCTATCCATAACCCTAACACTAACCTTGCCCTAGCCCTTGCACTAACCCTAACCCTAACCCTAGCACTAGCCCCAGCCCTAACCCTAACCCTAACCCTAACCCTAACCCTAACCCTAAACCTAACCCTCAACCGAACCCTAACCCTAGCCCTAACACTAACCCTAACGCTAACCCTAAACCCTAGCCCTAAACCCTAACCCTAAACCTAACACTAACCCTAACCCTAATGCTAACCCTATCCTAGCCCTAACCCTAACCCTAACCCTAACCACAGGCCTAGCCATAACTCTAACACTAACCATAGCCACAACAGAAATCCCAACTCCAACCGCAAACGAGTCCTAACCCTAGCAATAAACTTAACCCAAACCCTAAACCTAATCCTAGCACTAGACCTAGCCAAAACCCTAAACCTCACCCTAACCCTAAACCTAGCACTAGCACTAGCCCTAGCCCTAACCCTAACCCTAACAGTATCCTAAACCCTAATGCTGACTCTAGCCCTAGCCCTAAACTTAGCCGTAACGCTAAACCTATCAATAGCCCTTGCCCTAGCCCTTGCCCTAACCCTAACACTAACCCTAGGCCTAGCCCTATCCCTAACACTAGCCCTAACCCTAACCCTAACCCTATCCTAGCCCTAACCCTAACACTAAACCTAGACCTAGCCCTAACCCTAACCCTAACCCTAACAATAGCCCTAGATCTAGACCTAAACCTAAACCTAACCCTAGCCATAACCCTGAACGTAGCCCTAACCCTAACGCTAACCCTAAACCTAAACATAGCACTAGCCCTAACCCTAACCCTAAGCATAACACTAGCCCTAGCCCTGCCCATAGCCTTAAACCTAACCATAACCCTATCCCTAGTCTTAGACCTACTGCTAGCCCTAGCCCTAACCCTAAACATAACCCTAACCCTAGCAATAGCCCTAGCCCTAACCCTAAAACTAGAAAGAGCCCTAGACCTAACCCTAAACCTAGCCCTAACCCTAGCACTAACCCTAACCATAACCCTAACCCTAACCCTAGCCCTTGCCCTAGCCCTAGATTAACCCTAACCCTAGCCCTAGTCCTAGGCCCAACACTAGCCCTAGCCCTAGACCTTGCCCTAACCCTAACCCTAACCCTAACCCTAGCCCTAGCCATAACCCTAACCCTAACCCTAGCCCTTGCCCTAGCCCTAGATTAACCCTAACCATAGCCCTAGTCCTAGCCCCAAAACTAGCCCTAGCCCTAGACCTTGCCCTAACCCTAACCCTAACCCTAACCCTAGCCCTAGCCATAACCCTAATCCTAACCCTAGCCATAGCCCTAGTACTAACCCTAGCCCTAACCCTAACCCTAACACTAACGCTAACCTAACCCAAACCATGACTCTAGCCCTAGCGCTAGCCTTAGCCCTAACACTATCCCTAACCCTAATCATAGACCTAAACCCAACCCTAACCCTAGTCCTAACCCTAACCCTAACCCTAGCCCTAGCCCTAGCCCTAGCACTAGCCCTTGCCTTAATCCTAAAACTAACCCTATCCCTAGCCCTAGCACTAGCCATAACCCTAACCCAAACTCTACCCATAACCCTAACCATAAACCTAGCCATAGCTCAAGCCCTAACCCTAACCCTAACCCTAAACCTAACCCTCAACATAGCACTAGCCCTAACACTAACGCTAACCCTAACACTAGCCCTAGCCCTAACCATAGCCCTAACACTAGCCCTAGCACTAACCCTAGCCCTAGCCCTAACCCTAACCCTAACCCTAACCCTAGCCCATGCCCTCCCACTAGCAAAAACACCTAACCCTAAACCTAACCCTAAACCTAGCCCTAGCCCTAACCCTATCCCTAACCCTAAACCTAACCCTAGCACTAGCCCTAGCCCTAAGCCTAACCCTAGCCCTAACCCTAGCACTAACCCTAACCCCAAACCTAAACCTAACCCTAATCCTAGCCCTAACCCTAACCCTAACCTAACCCTAACACTAACCCTAACAACAGCCCTAACACTAACCCTAAAACTAGCCCTAGCCCTTGCCCTAACCCTGACACTAGCCCTTTGCCCTAGCCCTAGCCCTAATCTTAACCCTAACCCTAACACTAACAATAGCACTAGCACTAGCCGTAACAATAACGCTATCCCTAAACCTAACGCCAACCCCAATCCCAACCCCAACCTCAAACCTAACCCTAGCCCTAGCCCTGACCCCAAACCACACCCTAAACCTAACATTAGCCCTAGCACTAACCCTAAACCTAAACCTAACCCTAGCCTCAGCCGTAGTCCTGGCCATAACCCTAAACCTAATACTAAACCTAAACTTAGGCCTAGCCCTAGCCCTAACCCTAACCCTAACACTAACCCTAACCCAAGCCCTAGCCCTAGCCCTAGCCCAAGCCCTAGCCATAACCCAAACCTAACCCTAACCCTAACCCTAGCCCTAGACATGAACCTAACCCTAAACCTAGCCCCAACACAAATCCCAACCCCAACCGCAAATGAGCCCTGGCCCTAACCTTAACCCACACCCTAAACCTAATCCTATCCCTAGCATAGCCCTAGAAAATAACCCTAACCCTCACCCTATCACTAACCCTAGCACTAGCCCTAGAACTAGCCCTAACCCTAACGCTAAACCTAACCCTAGCCCTAACCCTAACCCTGACTCTAGCCCTAGTGTTACCCATAGCCCTAACCCTAACCCTAACCCTAACACTAACACTATCCTAGCCCTAGCCATTGCACTAACGCTAGCCCTAACATAAACACTAGCCCTAGCCCTTGCCCTAGCACTAGCCCTGACCCTAACCCTAACCCAAACCCTAACACTAGTCCTAGCTCTAACCCTAACCCTAAACCTGGACCCAACCCTAACCCTAACCCTAGCGCAAGACTTAGCCCTAATCCTAACCCAAAACCTAACCCTAGCCCTATCCATAACCCTAACACTAACCTTGCCCTAGCCCTTGCACTAACCATAACTCTAACCCTAGCACTAGCCCCAGCCCTAACCCTAACCCTAACCCTAAACCTAACCCTTAACCAAACCCTAACCCTAGCCCTAACACTAACCCTAACCCTAATGCTAACCCTATCCTAGCCCTAACCCTAACCCTAACGCTAACCCTAACCACAGGCCTAGCCATAACTCTAACACGAACCATAGCCACAACAGAAATCCCAACTCCAACCGCAAACGAATCCTAACCCTAGCAATAAACTTAACCCAAACCCTAAACCTAATCCTAGCACTAGCCCTAGCCATAACCCTAAACCTCACCCTAACTCTAAACCTAGCACTAGCCCTAGCCCTAGCCCTAACCCTAACCCTAACAGTATCCTAAACCCTAATGCTGACTCTAGCCCTAGCCCTAACCTTAGCCGTAACGCTAAACCTATCAATAGCCCTTGCCCTAGCCCTTGCCCTAACCCTAACACTAACCCTAGCCCTAGCCCTAGCCCTATCCCTAACACTAGCCCTAACCCTAACCCTAACCCTAACCCTATCCTAGCCCTAACCCTAACGCTAAACCTAACCCTAGCCCTAACCCTAACCCTGACTCTAGCCCTAGCGTTACCCCTAGCCCTAACCCTAACCCTAACCCTAACCCTAACCCTAGCCCTAGCCATTGCACTAACGCTAGCCCTAGCATAAACACTAGCCCTAGCCCTAGCACTAGCACTAGGCCTAACCCTAATCCTAACCCAAACCCTAACCCTAGCCCTAGCCCTAGCTCTAGCCCTAAACCTAACCCTAACCCTACTCCTAGCCTTAAACCTAACCCTAACCCTAACCCTAGACCTAGCCCTAACCCTAACCCTAACCCTAACCAAAACACTAACCCTTGCCCTAGCCAAGAAAATAACCCTAACCCTCACCCTATCACTAACCCTAGCACTATCCCTAGAACTAGCCCTAACCCTAACGCTAACCCTAACCCTAGCCCTAACCCTAAACCTGACTCTAGCCCTAGCGTTAGCCCTAGCCCTAACCCTAACCCTAACCCTAACCCTAACACTATCCTAGCCCTAGCCATAGCACTAACGCTAGCCCTAGCACAAACACTAGCCCTAGCCCTAGCCCTAGCACTATGCCTAACCCTAATCCTAACCCAAACCCTAACCCAAGTCCTAGCCCTAGCACTAACCCTAAACCTAACCCTACCCTACACCTAGCCATAAACCTAACCCTAACCCTAACCCTAGACCTAGCCCAAACCTTAACCCTAACCCTAACCAAAACTCTAACCCTAGCCCTAGCCCTAGCCATAACCCTAACCCTAACCCTACACCTAACCGTAACCCCAACCCAAATCCCAACACCAAATGAACCTAGCCCTAACACTAGCCCTAAGCTTAACCCACACCCTAACCTAATCCTAGCCCTAGTCCTAAACCTAACCCTAACCCTAGCCCTAGGCCTAGCCCTAACCCTAACCCTAACCCTAAACCTAACTCTAACCCTAGCCCTAGGCCTAGCCCTAGCCCTAACCCTACCCCTAACCGTAACCCTAACTCTAGCCCTAGCTCTAGCCCTTGACCTAACCCTAACCCTAAAACTAGCCCTAGGCCTAGCCCTAGCCCTAATCCTAACCCTAACCCTAAACCTAGCCATAGCCCTAGCATTAGCCCTACGCTAGCCCTAGACCTTGCCCTAACCCTAAACCTAACCCTAAACCTAAACCTAGACCTAACCCTAACCATAGCGCTAACCCTAAACCTAACCCTAGCCCTAGCCCTAGCCCTTGCCCTAACCATAACCCTAACACTAAACTTGCCCTAGCCCTTACCCTAACCCTAACTCTAACCCTAACCCTAACCCTAGCACTAGTCCTATCCCTAACCCTAACCATAACCCAAAACCTAAACCTAACCCTAATCCTAGCCCTAACACTAACCCCTAACCCTAACCCTAACCCTAAACCTAACCCAGACCTAAACCTAACCCTAAACCTTACCCTAACCCTAGCCCTAGCCATAACACTAACCCTAACCATAGCCCCAAAACAAATCCCAACTGCAACTGCAAATGAGCCCTAACACTAGCCCAAATCCTAAACCACACCCTAAACCTAATCCTAGCCCTAGCCCTCCCCATAGCCCTAAACTTCACCTTAACCCTAACCCTAGCACTAGCCCTAGCCCTAGACCTAACCCTAACCATAACCCTACCCTTAATCCTAACCCTGACTCTATCCCTAGCCCCAGCCATAGCCCTAACTCTAACCCTAACCCTAACCATAGCCCTAACCCTAACCCTAACCCTAATCCTAGCCCTAGCCCTAGCCCTAGCCCTAGCCCTAACACTAACCCTACACCTAGGACTAACCCTTACCCTAACTCTAAACATAACCCTAGCCCTAGCACTAACCATATCCCTAAACCTAACCCTAAATATAGCACTAGCCCTAATCCTAAACCTAACCCTAATATTAGCCCTATCCCTAGCCATAGCCCTAATGCTAGCCCTAGCACTATCACTAGCCCTAGCCCTTGCCCTAGCACTAGGCCTGACCCTAAAACTAACCCAAACCCTAACACTAGCCCTAGACATAGCTCTTGCACAAGCCCTAGCCCAAACCCTAACACTAACCCTAACCCTAACCCAAGACCGAGGCCTAGCCCTAGCTCTAACCCTAACCCTAAACCTAGACCTAAACCTAACCCTAACCCTAACCCAAGCCTTAGGCCTAATGCTAACCCTAAACCTAACCCTAGACCTAACCCTAACCGTAACCCTAACACTAACCTTGCCCTAGCCTTTGCCCTAACCCTAGCCTAACCCTAACCCTAGCACTAGCCCTAGACCTAACCCTAACCCTCAACATAACCCTAACCCTAGACCTAACACTAAACTTACCCTAGCCCTAACCCTAACCCGTAACCCTAACCCTAACCCTAGCCCTAACCCTAACCTTAACCCTAACCCTAGACCTAGCCATAAATCTAACCCTAACCATTGCCCCAACACAAATTCCTACCCCAACCGCAAACGAGCCCTAACCCTAGCCCTAAAGTTAACCCACAACCTAAACTTAATCCTAGCCCTAGCCCTAGCCATAACCCTAAACCTCACACTAAACCTAAACCTAGACCTAGCCCTAGCCCTAACCCTAACCCTAACGCTAACAGTATCCTTAACCCTAACCCTGACTCTAGCCCTAGCCCTAACTCTAGCCGTAACCCTAAACCTAAAAATAGCCCTTGATCTAACCCTAACCCTAACACTAACCGTAGTCCTAGCCCTAGCACTAGCACTAGCTCTAACCCTAACCCTAACCCTAACCCTAGCCCTAGCCCTAGCCATGGCCCTAACCCTAACCCTATCCTAGCGCTATCCTAACCCTAAACCTAGCCCTAGCCCTAACCCTATCCTAACCCTAACCATAGCCCTAGATCTAGACCTAAAATTAACCCTAACCCTGGCCCTAACCCTAAACGTAGCCCTAACCCTAATCCTAACCCTAAACCTAAACATAGCACTAGCACTAACCCTAACCCTAAACATAAAACTAGCCCTAGCCCTACCCCTAGCCTTAAACCTAACCATAACCCTAACCCTAACCATGCAATAGTGCTAGCCCTAGCCCTAACCATAGCCCTAGCCCTAACGCTAACCCTAGACATAGCACTAGCCCTAGCCCTTTCCCTAAAACTAGCACAAGACGAGCCCTAACCCTAACCCTAACCCTAACCCTACCCTAACCCTAGCACTAACCCTAACCCTAGCCCTTGCCCTAGCCCTAAATTAAACCTAAATCTAACCCTAACCCTAGCACTAATCCGAACCCTAACACTAACCCTAACACTAGCCCTAGCCCTAGCCCTTGCCCTAACCCTACACCTAACACTAACCCTAGCCCTAACCCTAACCCTAATCCTAAACCTAGCCCTAACCTAAGCCTAGCCCTAACACTAACCCTAATGCTAGACCTAACTCTAGTGCTAGCTCTAACACTTACCCTAAACCTAGCCCTAACCCCAGCCCTAACCCTAACCCTAACCCTAACCCTAACCCTAACCCTAACCCTAACCCTAACCCTAACCCAAGCCCTAGCCCTAGCCCTAGCCCTAGACATAAACCTAACCCTAACCCTAGCCCCAACACTAGCCCTAGCATTAACGCTAGCCCTAGCACAAACACTAACCCTAGCCCTAGCCCTAGCTCTAGCCCTAACCCTAACCCTAACCCTACTCCTACCCATAAACCTAACCCTAACCCTAACCCTAGACCTAGCTTTAACACTAACCCAAACCGAAACACTAACCCTAGCCCTATCCCTATCCCTAGCCATAACCCTAACCCTACCCCTAACCCTAACCCCAACCCAAATCCCAACCTCAAACGCAACCTAGCCCTAACACTAACCCTAAGATTAACCCACAACCTAACCTAATCCTAGCCCTAGCCCTAAACCTAACCCTAACCCTAACCCTAGGCCTAGCCCTAGCCCTAGCCCTAACCCTACTCATAACCATAACCATGACTCTAGCCCTAGACTCTAGCCCTTGCCCTAACCCTAACCCTAACTGTAACACTAGCCCTAGGCCTGTCCCTAGCCTTAACCCTAACCCTAACCCTAAACCTAGCCCTAGCCCTAGCACTAGCCCTAGCACTAGACCTTGCCCTAACCCTAAACCTAAACCTAACCATAGCGCTAACCCTAGACCTAGCCCTAGCCCTACCCTAGCCCTTGACCTAACCGTAACCCTAACACTAACCATGCCCTAGCCCTTGCCCTAACCCTAACCCTAACCCTAGCACTAGTCCTAGCCCTAACCCTTACCCTAATTCTGAACCTAACCCTAGCCCTAGCACTAACCATAACCCTAAACATAGCACTAGCCCTAACCCTAACCCTAAACCTAATATTAGCCCTAGCCCTAGTCATAGCTCTAACGCTAGCCCTAGCACTAACACTATCCCTAGCCCTTGCCCTAGCACTAGGCCTGACCCTAAACCTAACCCAAACCCTAACACTAGCCCTAGCTCTAACCCTAACCCTAAACCTAGACCCAACCCTAACCCTAACCCTAGCGCAAGACTTAGCCCTAATCCTAACCCTAAACCTAACACTAGCCCTATCCATAACCCTAACACTAACCTTGCCCTAGCCCTAGACCTAACCCTAACCCTAACCCTAGCTCTAAGCCTAGCCCTAACCCTAACGATAGCACTAACCCTAACCATAGCCATAGCCAAGCCCTAACCAAAACCCTAACCCTAACCCTAGTCCCAGCCCTAGACTTATCCGTAACCCTAACCCTAACCGTAGCCATAGCCCTAAACCTCACCCTAGTGCTAAAACTAGATCCAAAGCTAAACTTAACACTAACCCTAACCATAGCCCTAGCCCTAACCCAAATCCTAACCCGAACCCTAGCCCTAGGCCTAGCCCCAGCCCTAACCCTAGCCCTAACCCTAACTCTAACACTAACACTAGCCCTAGACATAACCCTAACCCTAGCACTAATTAACCCTAACCCTAACCCTAACCCTAAACCTAAAGAAGGCCTAACCCTAACCCTAGCACTAACCCTATCCCTAAACCTAGAATTAACCCTGACCCTAGGCTATACCCTAACCCTAGCCCTAACCCTAACCTAAACCAAAACCTTACCCTAACACTAGCCCTAGCTCTAACCCTAACCCTAAACATAACTATAGCCCTAGCCCTACCCCAAACCCTAACCATAAACCTAGACCTAAAACTAGCCCTAGCCATAACCCTAACCATAACCCTAGCATTAGCCCTAAATGTAAACCTAGACCTAGCCCTAGCCCTAGCCCTAACCCAAACACTAACCCTAACCCTAGCCCTAGCCCTAGCCCTAACCCAAACCCCAACCCTAGCCCTAAACCTAACCCTCATCCTAGCCCTAGACCTAACCCTACACCTAGCACTAATCGTAACACTAACACTAATGCTAACCCTAGCCCTAATACTAATTCTAACCCTAACGCAAACCCTAGCCATAGCCCTAGACCTAAACCTAGCCGTAACCCTAACCCTAGGCCTCAGCCTAAGACTAGCACTAACACTACCTTAGCCCTAGACTTAACCCAAAACCTAACTCTAACCCTAGCCCTAAACCTAATCCTAGCCCTAGACCTAACCCTAACCCTAACACTAACAATAACCCTATTCCTATCCTAACCCTAACCCTAAACCTAGCACTAGGTCTAGCCTTAACCCTAACACTAACCTTAACCCTAACCCTAGCCCTATACCTAACCCTAACCCTAAACATAACCCGAGCCCTAGCCGTAACCATAACTCTAACCCGAGACCTAGCACTGGACCAAGCCCTATCCCTAACCCTAACACTAACCCTAACCCTAACCGTAGCCCTAAACTTAACCCTAGCCCTAAGCCTAACCATAGCACTAACCCTAAACATAGCCCTAGCCCTAAACCTAAACCTAACCCTAACCCTAAACCAGGCCTAACCCTAAACCTAGTACTAACCCTAACCCTAACACTAATCCTAACCCTAACCCTAGCTTTAACACTGGCCATGGACCGTACCCTAACCCTAGCCCTAGCCCTAGACCTAACCCTAACCCTAACCCTAGCCCTAGCCCTAGCCCTAGCCGTAGCCCTAACCCTAACCCTAACCCTAACCCTAACCCTAACCCTAAACCAGGCCTAACCCTAACCCTAGCATTAACTCTAACCCTAACGCTAACACTACCATTAATCCTGGCCTTAGCCCGTACCCTAACCCTAGCCCTAACCCTAACCATAGCGCCAACCCTAAACCTAACCCTAAACCTAAAGCTAGCCCTAGCCCAAAATCGAACCTTAACCCTAAATCTAACCCTAGCCCTAGCTCTAACCCTAACCCTAACCATAAACTTAACCCTAGCCATAGCCCGAAACCTCACCCTAATCCTAAACCTAGCTCCAAAGCTAAACCTAACCCTAAACCTAACCATAGCCCTAGCCCTAACCCAAAGCCTAACCCAAACTCTAGCCCTAGCCCTAGCCACAGCCCTAGCCCTAGCCCTAGCCCTAACCCTAACTCTACCACTAACACTACCCTAGCCCTAACCGTAATCCTAGCACTAATTAACCTTAATGCTAACCCTAACCCTAGCCCTAGTCCTAATCCTAATCCTAACCCTAACCCTAGCCCTAGCCCTAGCCCTAGACCTAACCCTAACCCTAAACCTAGCCCTAAGCCTAGCCCTAACCCTAACCCTAGCACTAACCCTAACCATAGCCAAGCCCTAACCAAAACCCTAACCCTAACCCTAGTCCCAGCCCTAGACCTATCCGTAACCCTAACCCTAACCGTAGCCATAGCCCTAAACCTCACCCTAGTCCTAAACCTAGCTCCAAAGCTAAACCTAACCCTAACCCTAACCATAGCCCTAGCCCTAACCCAAATCCTAACCCGAACCCAAGCCCTAGGCCTAGCCCCAGCCCTAGCCCTAGCCCTAACCCTAACTCTAACACTAACACTAGCCCTAGACATAACCCTAACCATAGCACTAATTAACCCTAACCCTAACCCTAACCCTAAACCTAAAGAAGGCCTAACCCTAACCCTAGCACTAACCCTAACCCTAAACCTAGAATTAACAGTGACCCTAGGCCGTACCCTAACCCTAACCTAAACCAAACACTTACCCTAACACTAGCCCTAGCTCTAACCCTAACCCTAAACATAACTATAGCCCTAGCCCTACCCCAAACCCTAACCATAACCCTAGACCTAGAACTAGCCCTAGCCATAACCCTAACCATAACCCTAGCAATAGCCCTAAATGTAAACCTAGACCTAGCCCTAAACCTAACACTAACCCTAGCCCTAACCCTAACCCTAACCCTATCCCTAGCCCTAGACCTAACCCTAAACATAACAATAGCCATAGCCCTAACTATAACCCTAAACCTAGACCTAACCATAGCCCTAGCCCTAACCCTAACCTTAATCCTACCCTAGCCCTAGACCTAGCCATAGCCATAATCCTAACCCAAACCCTAGCCATAGCCCTAAACCTAACCCTAATCGAAAACCTAGGTCCAAAGATAAACCTAACCCTAACCCTAAACATAGCCCAAGCCCTAAACCCAAATCTTAACCCGAACCCTAGCCCTAGCCCTAGCCCCAGCCCTAGCCCTAGCCCTAAACCTAACCCAAGCACTAATTAACCCTAATGCTAACCCTAACCCTAGCCCTACTCCTAATCCTAATCCTAACCCTAACCCTAGCACTAGCCCTAGACCTAACCCTAACCCTAACCCTAGGCTTGCCATAGCCCTAGCCGTAGCCCTAACCCTAAACCTAACCTTAACCCTAAACCAGGCCTAACCCTAACCCTAGCATTAACTCTAACCCTAACCCTAACACTACCCTTAATCCTGGCCTTAGCCCGTACCTTAACCCTAGCACTAACCCTAACCATAGCGCCAACCCTAAACCTAAAGCTAGCCCTAGCACAAAATCGAACCTTAACCCTAAATCTAACCCTAGCCCTAGCTCTAACCCTAACCCTAACCATAAACCTAACCCTAGCCATAGCCCTAAACCTCACCCTAATCCTAAACCTAGCTCCAAAGCTAAACCTAACCCTAAGCCTAACCATAGCCCTAGCCCTAACCCAAATCCTAACCCAAACTCTAGCCCTAACCCTAGCCCCAGCCCTGGCCCTAGCCCTAGCCCTAACCCTAACTCTAACACTAACACTACCCTAGCCCTAACCGTAATCCTAGCACTAATTAACCCTAATGCTAACCCTAACCCTAGCCCTAGTCCTAATTATAAACCTAACCCTAACCCTAGCCCTAGCCCTAGCCCTAGACCTAACCCTAACCCTAAACCTAGCCCTAAGCCTAGCCCTAACCCTAACCCTAGCACTAACCCTAACCATAGCCAAGCCCTAACCAAAACCCTAACCCTAACCCTAGTCCCAGCCCTAGACCTATCCGTAACCCTAACCCTAACCGTAGCCATAGCCCTAAACCTCACCCTAGTCCTAAACCTAGCTCCAAAGCTGAACCTAACCCTAACCCTAACCATAGCCCTAGCCCTAAACCAAATCCTAACCCGAACCCTAACCCTAGGCCTAGCCCCAGCCCTAGCCCTAGCCCTAACCCTAACTCTAACACTAACACTAGCCCTAGACATAACCCTAACCCTAGCACTAATTAACCCTAACCCTAACCCTAACCCTAACCCTAAACCTAAAGAAGGCCTAACCCTAACCCTAGCACTAACATTAACCCTGAACCTAGAATTAAACCAGACCCTAGGCCGTACCCTAACCCTAGCCCTAACCCTAACCTAAACCAAACCCTTACCCTAACACTAGCCCTAGCTCTAACCCTAACCCTAAACATAACTATAGCCCTAGCCCTACCCCAAACCCTAACCATAACCCTAGACCTAGAACTAGCCCTAGCCATAACCCTAACCATAACCCTAGCAATAGCCCTAAATGTAAACCTAGACCTAGCCCTAGCCCTAGCCCTAGCCCTAACCCTAACACTAACCCTAACCCTAGCCCTAGCCCTAACCAAAACCCCAACCCTAGCCCTAAACCTAACCCTCACCCTAGCCCTAGACCTAACCCTACACCTAGCACTGATCGTAACACTAACGCTAACGCTAACCCTAGCCCTAATACTAATTCTAACCCTAACGCAAACCCTAGCCATAGCCCTAGACCTAAACCTAGCCGTAACCCTAAACCTAGGCCTCAGCCTAAGACTAGCACCTACCCTAACCGTAGCCCTAGACCTAACC
Source organism: Sylvilagus floridanus (assembly GCA_949820135.1). NCBI lineage: Eukaryota > Metazoa > Chordata > Mammalia > Lagomorpha > Leporidae > Sylvilagus > Sylvilagus floridanus. The sequence continues at coordinate 48,884,732 of OX463230.1, read as the reverse complement.
CAAAACCTAACTCTAACCCTAGCCCTAAACCTAATCCTAGCCCTAGCCCTAACACTAACCCTAACACTAAAAATAACCCTATTCCTATCCTAACCCTAACCCTAAACCTAGCACTAGGTCTAGCCCTAACCCTAACACTAAACTTAACCTTAGCACTAGCACTATACCTAAACCAAACCCTAAACATAACCCGAGCCCTAGCCATAACCCTAACTCTAACCTGAGACCTAGCACTGGACCAAGCCCTATCCCTAACCATAAACCTAACCCTAACCCTAAGCCTAGCCCTAACCCTAACCCTAGCCCTAAGCCTAACCATAGCACTAACCCTAAACATAGCCCTAGCCCTAACCCTAAACCTAACCCTAACCCTAAACCAGGCCTAACCCTAACCCTAGTTCTAACCCTAACCCTAACCCTAACCCTAGCCCTAACCCTAACCCTAGCCCTAAGCCTAACCATAGCACTAAACCTAAACATAGCCCTAGCCCTAACCCTAAACCTAACCCTAACCCTAAACCAGGCCTAACCCTAACCCTAGCATTAACTCTAACCCTAACCCTAACACTACCCTTAATCCTGGCCTTAGCCTGTACCCTAACTCTAGCCCTAACCCTAACCATAGCGCCAACCCTAAACCTAACCCTAAACCTAAAGCTAGCCCTAGCCCAAAGTTGAACTTTAACCCTAAATCTAACCCTAGCCCTAACTCTAACCCTAACCCTAACCATAAACCTAACCCTAGCCATAGCCTTAAACCTCACCCTAATCCTAAACCTAGTTCCAAAGCTAAACCTAACCCTAACGCTAACCATAGCCCTAGCCCTAACCCAAAGCCTAACCCAAACTCTAGCCCTAGCCCTAGCCCCAGCCCTAGCCCTAACCCTAACTCTAACAATAACACTACCCTAGCCCTAACCATAATCCTAGCACTAATTAACCTTAATGCTAACCCTAACCCTAGCCCTAGTCCTAATCCTAATCCTAACCCTAACCCTAGCCCTAGCCCTAGACCTAACCCTAACCCTAACCCTAGCCCTAAGCCTAGCCCTAACCCTAACCCTAGCACTAACCCTAACCATAGCCAAGCCCTAACCAAAACCCTAACCCTAACCTAGTCTCAGCCCTAGACCTATCCATAACCCTAACCCTAACCGTAGCCATAGCCCTAAACCTCACCCTAGTCCTAAACCTAGCTCCAAAGCTAAACCTAACCCTAACCCTAACCAGAGCCCTAGCCTAACCCAAATGCTAACCAGAACCCTAGCCCTAGGCCTAGCCCCAGCTCTAGCCCTAGCCCTAACCCTAACACTAACACTAACACTAGCCCTAGACATAACCCTAACCCTAGCACTAATTAACCCTAATGCTAACCCTAACACTAGCCCTAGTTCTAATCCTAATCCTAACCCTAAACCTAGCCCTAGCCCTAGACCTAACCCTAACCCTAAACCTAGCCCTAAGCCTAGCCCTAACCCTAACCCTAGCACTAACCCTAACCATAGCCAAGCCCTAACCAAAACCCTAACCCTAACCTAGTCTCAGCCCTAGACCAATCCATAACCCTAACAATAACCATAGCCATAGCCCTAAACCTCACCCTAGTCCTAAACCTAGCTCCAAAGCTAAACCTAACCCTAACCCTAACCATAGCCCTAGCCCTAACCCAAATCCTAACACGAACCCTAGCCCTAGGCCTAGCCCCAGCCCTAGCCCTAGCCCTAACCCTAACTCTAACACTAACACTAGCCCTAGACATAACCCTAACCCAAGCACTAATTAACCCTAATGCTAACCCTAACCCTAGCCCTAGTTCTAATCCTAATCCTAACCCTAACCCTAGCCCTAGCCCTAGGCCAAACCCTAACCCTAACCCTAGCCCTAACCCTAACCCTAGCTCTAACCATAACCCTAGCACTAACCCAAAACATAGCCCTAGCCCTAACCAAAACACTAACCCTAACACTAGCCCTAGACATCACCCTAATCCTAGCTAGCCCTAGCCCTAACGCTAACCCTAGCCCTAGCCCTAGGACTAACCCTAACACTAACAATAACCATATCCCTGGCCTAACCCTAACCCTAATCCTAGCCCTAGGCCTAGGCCTAAACATAAAACTAACCCTAACCCTAGCCCTAGCCCTAAATCCAACCTTAACCCTAGACCTAACCATATCCCTAAACCAAACCCTAGCCCTAGCTCTAACCCTAATCCTAACCCTAGCACTAACCCTAGCCCTAACCCTAACCCTAACCGTAACCCTAGCCCGAACCCTATCCCTATCCCTAAACCGAGCCCTATCCCTAACGCAAGCACTAACCCTAGACATAGCCCTGGCCCTAGCCCTAACCCTAACCCTAGCCCTAACCCTAACCCTAACCCTAACCCTAACCATAGCCTTAGCCCTGACCCTAGTCCGTACCAAAACCCTAGCCCTAAACCTAACCTAACCCTAACAATAACCATAGCCCTAGCTCTAACCTTAACCCTAACCCTAACTATAGCCCTAGTCCTAACCCAAAACCGAACCCTAACACTAGACCTAGTCCTAGCCCTAGCCAAATTCTTAACCATAACCCTAGCACTAGCCCTAACCATAAACCTAGCCCTAGCCCTAGCCCTAGCCCTAACCCTAACCCTAATCCTAGAACTAGCCCTAAAACTAACCCTAATCCTAGTCCTACCCCTAACTCTAACCCTAACCCTAACCCTAACCCTAGTCCTAGCCCTAGGCCTAACCCTAGCCCTAATCCTAATCCCTAGCCTAACACTAACCCTATCACTAGCCATAACGCTAACACTAACCCTTAACCTAGCCCTAGACCTAACCCTAATCCAAACCCTAGCCTTAAACATAACCCTAGCCCTAACCCTAGCACTAACCCTAAGCCTAACACTAGCCCTAGCCCTAGCCCTAAACTGTGCCCTAAACCTAACCTAAGCCCTAACCGTAAAACTAACCCTACGCTAACCCTAGCCCTACCCTAACCCTAACCCTTACACTAATCCTAACCCTAGCATTAGCCCTAAACCTAACACCAAACCTAGCCCTAACCCTAACCCTAATCCAAGCCCTAGCCTTACCTAACCCTAACCGTATCCCTAGACCTAGCCCTAGACCTAGCCCTAAACCTAACCCTAACCGTATCCCTAGACCTAGCCCTAGACCTAGCCCTAAACCTAACCCTAACCCTAGCCCTAAACCTAACCCTCACACTAGCCCTAGACCTAACCCTACACCTAGCAATAATCTTAACACTAACGCTAATGCTAACCCTAGCCCTAATACTAATTCTAACCCTAACGCAAACCCTAGCCAAAGCCATAGACCTAAACCTAGCCGTAACCCTAACCCTAGGCATCAGCCTAAGACTAGCACCTACCCTAACGGTAGCCTTAGACCTAACCCAAAACCTAACTCTAACCCTAGCCCTAAACCTAATCCTAGCCCTAGCCCTAACACTAACCCTAACACTAACACTAACCCTATTCCTATCCTAACCCTAACCCTAAACCTAGCACTAGGTCTAGCCCTAACCCTAACACTAACCTTAACCCTAACCCTAGCCCTATACCTAACCCTAACCCTAAACATAACCCGAGCCCTAGCCATAACCCTAACTCTAACCCGAGACCAAGCACTGGACCAAGCCCTATCCCTAACCATAACCCTAACCCTAACCCTAACCCTAGCCCTAAACCTAACCCTAGCCCTAAGCCTAACCATAGCACTAACCCTAAAAATAGCCCTAGCCCTAACCCTAAACCTAACCCTAACCCTAAACCAGGCCTAACCCTAACCCTAGTACTAACCCTAACCCTAACACTAACCCTAACCCTAGCCTTAACACTGGCCATGTACCGTACCCTAACCCTGGCCCTAACACTAACCCTAGGCCTAACCCTAACCCTAGCCCCAGCCCTAGCCCTAGCTGTAGCCCTAACCCTAAACCTAACCCTAACCCTAAACCAGGCCTAACCCTAACCCTAGCATTAACTCTAACCCTAACCCTAACACTACCCTTAATCCCGGCATTAGCCCGTACCCTAACCCTAGCCCTAACCCTAACCATAGCGCCAACCCTAAACCTAACCCTAAACCTAAAGCTAGCCCTAGCCCAAAATCGAACCTTAACCCTAAATCTAACCCTAGCCCTAGCTCTAACCCTAACCCTAACCATAAACCTAACCCTAGCCATAGCCCTAAAACTCACCCTAATCCTAAACCTAGCTCCAAAGCTAAACCTAACCCTAACCCTAACCAAAGCCCTAGCCCTAATCCAAACTCTAGCCCTAGCCATAGCTCCAGCCCTAGCCCTAGCCCTAGCCCTAACCCTAACTCTAACACTAACACTACCCTAGCCCTAACCGTAATCCTAGCACTAATTAACCTTAATGCTAACCCTAACCCTAGCCCTAGTTCTAATCCTAATCCTAACCCTAACCCTAGCCCTAGACCTAACCTTAACCCTAACCCTAGCCCTAAGCCTAGCCCTAACCCTAACCCTAGCACTAACCCTAACCATAGCCAAGCCCTAACCAAAACCCTAGTCCCACCCTAGACCTATCCATAACCCTAACCCTAACCGTAGCCATAGCCCTAAACCTCACCTTAGTCCTAAACCTAGCTCCAAAGCAAAACCTAACCCTAACCCTAACCATAGCCCTAGCCCTAACCCAAATCCTAACCCGAACCCTAGCCCTAGGCCTAGCCCCAGCCCTAGCCCTAGCCCTAACCCTAACTCTAACACTAACACTAGCCCTAGACATAACCCTAACCCTAGCACTAATTAACCCTAATGCTAACCCTAACCCTAGTCCTAGTTCTAATCCTAATCCTAACCCTAACCCTAGCCCTAGCCCTAGGCCAAACCCTAACCCTAACCGTAGCCCTAACCCTAACCCTAGCTCTAACCCTAACCCTAGCACTAACCCAAACCATAGCCCTAGCCCTAACCAAAACACTAACCCTAACACTAGCCCTAGACATCACCCTAAACCTAGCCCTAGCCCTAACGCTAACCCTAGCCCTAGCCCTAGGCCTAACCCTAACACTAACAATAACCATATCCCTAGCCTAACCCTAACCCTAAACCTAGCCCTAGGCCTAGCCTTAAACATAAAACTAACCCTAACCCTAGCCCTAGCCCTAATTCCAACCTTAACCCTAGACCTAACCATATCCTTAAACCAAACCCTAGCCCTAGCTCTAACCCTAATCCTAACCCTAGCACTAACCCTAGCCCTAACCCTAACCCTAACCGTAACCCTAGCCCTAACCCTATCCCTATCCCTAAACCGAGCCCTATCCCTAACGCAAGCACTAACTCTAGACATAGCCCTGGCCCTAGCCCTAACCCTAACCCTAAACCTAACCCTAACTCTAGCCCTAACCCTAACCCTAGTCCTAACCCTAACCCTAGCACTAACCCTAACCATAGCCCTAGCCCTAGCCCTAACCCTAACCCTAACCCTAACCATAGCCGTAGCCCTGACCCTAGCCCGTACCAAAACCCTAGCCCTAAACCTAACCTAACCCTAACAATAACCATAGCCCTAGCTCTAACCTTAACCCTAACCCTAACTATAGCCCTAGCCCTAACCCAAAACCTAACCCTAACCCTAGACCTAGTCCTAGCCCTAGCCAAAATCTTAACCATAACCCTAGCCCTAGCCCTAACCATAAACCTAGCCCTAGCCTTAACCCTAGCCCTAACCCTAACCCTAATCCTAGAACTAGCCCTAAAACTAACCCTAATCCTAGTCCTACCCCTAACTCTAACCCTAACCCTAACCCTAACCCTAGTCCTAGCCCTAGGCCTAACCCTAGCCCTAATCCTAATCCCTAGCCTAACACTAACCCTATCACTAGCCATAACGCTAACACTAACCCTTAACCTAGCCCTAGACCTAACCCTAATCCAAACCCTAGCCTTAAACATAACCCTAGCCCTTACCCTAGCGCTAACCCTAAGCCTAACACTAGCCCTAGCCCTAGCCCTAGCCCTAAACCGTGCCCTAAACCTAACCTAAGCCCTAAAAGTAACACTAACTCTACCTTAACCCTAGCCCTAACCCAAACACTAATCCTAACCCTAGCATTAGCCCTAAATCTTACACCAAACCTAGCCCTAACCCTAACCCTAATCCAAGCCCTAGCCTTAAACCTAACCCTAACCGTATCCCTAGACCTAGCCCTAGACCTAGCCCTAAACCTAACCCTAACCCTAGCCCTAACCCTAACCCTAACCCTACCCCTAACCTATCCCTAGCCCTAGACCTAACCCTAAACATAACCATAGCCATAGCCCTAATTATAACCCTAAACCTAGACCTAACCATAGCCCTAGCCCTGACCCTAACCTTAACCTACCCTAGCCCTAGACCTAGCCATAGCCATAATCCTAACCCAAACCCTAGCCATAGCCCTAAACCTAACCCTAATCGAAAACCTAGGTCCAAAGATAAACCTAACCCTAACCCTAAACATAGCCCAAGCCCTAAACCCAAATCTTAACCCGAACTCTAGCCCTAGCCCTAGCCCCAGCCCTAGCCCTAGCCCTAAACTTAACCCAAGCACTAATTAACCCTAATGCTAACCCTAACTCTAGCCCTACTCCTAATCCTACTCCTAACCCTAACCCTAGCCCTAGCCCTAACCCTATCCTTAACCCTAGCCCTAGCCCTAGCCCTAATCCTTGCCCTAGCCCTAACCCTAACCCTAACCCTAACCCTAGCCATAACCCTAATCCTAGCCCTAAACCTAACCGTAGCACTAAACCTAACCATAACCCTAGCCCTAACCCAAACACTAACCATAACACTAGCCCTAGACCTCACCCTAATCCTAGCCCTAGCCCTAAAGCTAACCCTAGACAAGCCCTAGCCCTAACCCTAACACTAACAATAACCATACTCCTATCCTAACCCTAACCCTAACCCTAGCACTAGGCCTAGCCCTAAACATAACCCTAACCCTAGACCTAAACCTAGCCTTAAACCAAACCCTAACCCTAGCCCTAACCCTAATCCTAACCCTAGCACTAACACTAGCCCTAACCCTAACCCTAACCCTAACCGTAACCCTAGCCCTACCACTATCCCTATCCCTAACCGACCCCTAGCCCTAACACTAAAACTAACCCTAGACCTAGCCCTGGCCATAGCTCTAACCCTAACCCTAACTCTATCCCTAACCCTAACCCTAGCCCTAACCCTAACCCTAGCACTAACACTAACCATAGCCCTAGCCCTATCCAAACCCTAACCCTAACCCTAACCCTAACCCTGGCCCTAGCCCTAGCCGTAGCCCTAACCCTAAAACTAACCCTAAACAAGGCCAAACCTAACCCAGCATTAACCCTAACCCTAAACCTAACCCTAGCCTTAATCCTGACCCTAGCCCGTACCATAAACCTAGCCATAAACTTAACCTAACCCTAACCCTAAAACTAAACCTAGCCCTAGCTCTAATCCTAACCTTAACCCTAACCATAACTATAGACCTAGCCCTAACCATAACCCAACCCTATCCCTAGACCTAGACCTAGCCCTAGCCAAAACCTTAACCATAACCCTAGCTCTAGACCTGAACGTATACCTAGCCCTAGCCCTAGCCCTAGCCCTAACCCTAACCCAAACCCTAACTCTAACCCTAATCCTAGAACTAGCCCTCAACCCTAAACCAAATCCTAGCCCTTGCCCTAACCCTGACCCTAACCGTAACCCTAGTCCTAGACCTAGCCCTAACCCTAGACCTAATCCTAATCCCTAGCCTAACACTAGCCCTAATCCTAATACCAACACTAGCCCTAAACCTAATCCAAACCCTAGCCTTAACCCTAGCCCTAACCATATCCCTAGCCCTAGACATAGACCTTAGCCATAACCCTAACACTAAACCTAGCCCTAACCCTAACCCTAACCCTAGCCCTAGCCCTAGCTCAAACCCTAACTATAACTATAGCCATAGCCCTAACTATAACAGTAAACCTAGACTTAACCATAGCCGTAGCCCTAACCCTAACCCTAAACCTACCCTAGCCCTAGACCTAGCCATAGCCCTAACCCTAGACCTAGCCCTAACGCTAACCCTAACCCTAAACCTAACGCTAGCCCTAGCCCTAACCAAAACCTAACCCTAACCCTAGCACTAGCCCTAAAACTAACCCCAAACCTAACCCTAGCTCTAGACCTAGCACAAGGCCTAGCGCTAACCCAAACCCTAACTCTAGCCCTTGCCCTAAACCTAAACCTAAACTTAGCCCAAGACCTAGCCCTAGCCCTAACCCAAACACTAACACAAAACCTAACCCTATCCCAAGCCCTAGCCAAAACACTAACCATAACCATAGCCATAGCACTAACTATAAACCTAAACCTAAACCTAAACCTAGCCCTAAACCCAGCGCTAGCCCTAACACTAAACCTAACTCTAGCCCTAGCCTTAGCCTTAGCCGTAACCATAAATCTAACCATAACACTAGCCCTAGCCCTAAACCTAACCCTAACCAGTGCCGTAGCCCTAACCCTAACATTAACCCTACATCTAGCCCTGGCCCTAGCCCTAACCCTAGCACAAGCTGTAGCCCTAATCCTAACCCAAGCCCTAACCATAACACTAACCCTCACCTAACCCTAGCCCTAAACCTAACCCTAACACTAACCCTGACCCTAGCCCTATCCCTAACCCTAACATCAACCCTAACCCAAAACATAAACCTAAATCAAGCCCTAGCCCTAACACTAGAGCTTACCCTAACCCTAACCCTAGCCCTAGCCCTAACCCTAAACCTAGCCCTAAACCGAGCCATATCCCTAAACCTAACACTAAACCTAGACCTGCCCCTAGCCATAGCCCTAGCCCTAACTCTAACCCTAGCCCTAGCCCTAGCTCTAGCCCTAATGCTAACCCTAACCCTAAACCTAAAGCTAGCCCTAGCCCTAACCCTAACCCTAACCCTAGCCGGTACATAACCCTAGCCCTAACCCTAGCCCTAGCCCTAACCCTAACCCTAATCCTAAATCTAACCCTAGCCTTAGCCCAAAACCTAACCCTAACCCTAACGCTAACACTAGCCCTAACCCAAACCATAACTCTAACCCTAGCCCTAGACTTAGCCCTAGCCCTAGCCCTAACCCTAGCCCTAACCCCAACACTAGCACTAACACTAACCCTAACGATAACCCTAGCCCTAGCCCAAGACCTAACCATAGCCCGAATCCTAAACCTAGCCCTAACCATAACACTAACCCTACCATAACCCTAGCTCTAACCCTAACCCTAACAATACCCTAACCCTAGCCCTAGCCCTAACACTAACAACAACCCTAAAACTAGCCCAAGCCCTGGCCCTATCCCTGGCCCTAACCTTAACCCTAGCCCTAACCCTAACCCTAAACTTAGCCATAGCCCTAGCCCAAACCCTAACATTATCCCTAGCCCTAGCCCTAACCCTAACACAAACATTAGCCCTAGACTTACCCTAAACCTAACCCTACCCTAAGCCTAGCCCTAACCCTAACCCTAGCCCTAAGCCTAACACTAGCCCTAACCCTAACATAACCCGAGACCTAGCCCTGGCCCAAGCCCTATTCCTAACCCTACCCTAAGCCTAGCCCTAACCCTAACCCTAAGCCTAACCATAGCACTAACCCTAAACATAGCCCTATCCCTAACCCTAAACTTAACCCTAACCCTAAACCAGCCCTAACCGTAACCCTAGTATTAACCCTAACCCTAACCCAACCCTAACCCTAGGCTTAACCCTGGCCATGGACCGTACCCTAACCCTACCCCTAACCATAACACTAGCCCTCACCCAAACCCTGGCCCTAGCTTTAGCCCTAGCCCTAGCCCTAACCCTAAACCTAAACCTAACCTTAAACCTAAAGCAGGCCTAACCCTAGCACTAACCCTAACACTAACCCTAACACTAGCCTTAATCCTGGCCCTAGCCCGTAACCTAACCGAAACCCTAACCCTAACCATGGCGCCAACCCTAAACCTAACCCTAAACCTAAAGCTTGCCCAAGCCCAAAATCTAACCCTAACCCTAAATCTAACCCAAGCCTTAGCTCTAACCCTAACATTAAATATAGCCCAAGCCCAAAACCAAGCCCTAACCCTAAACCTAACCCTAGCCCTAGCCCTAACCCTACCCCTAACCCAGGCCCTAGGCCTAACCCTAACCCTAACCCAAGCCCTAACACTAGCCCTAACCCTTACCCTAGCACTAACCCTAACCAGAGTCAAGCCCTAACCGAAACCCTAACCCTAACCCTAGCCCTAGCCCAAGCCCTATCCCTAACCCTAAACCTAACATTAGCCATAGCCCTAAACCTCACCCTAAACCTAAACCTAGCTCCAAATTAACCCTAAACCTAACCCTAACCATAGCCCTAGCCCTAACCCAAATCCTAACCCAAACTCTAGCCCTAACCCTAGCCCCAGCCCTAGCCCTAGCCCTAGCCATAACCCTAAATCTAACCCTAACACTAGCCCTAGCCCTAACCTTAACCCTAGCACTAATTAACCCTAATGCTAACCCTAACGCTAGCACCAGTCCTAATCCTAATCCTATCCCTAACCCTAGCCCTAGCCCTAAACCTAACCCTAACCCTAACCCTAGCCCTAACCCTAACCCTAGCTCTAACCCTAACCCTAGCACTAACCTTAACAATAGCCCTAGCCCTAACCCAAACACTAACCCTAACACTAGCCATAGAGCTCAATCTAATCCTAGCCCTAACCCTAACGTAAACCTAGCCCTAGCCCTAACCCTAACACTAACAATAACCAAAACCCTTATCTAACCCTAACCCTAACCTAGCCCTAGGCCTAGCCCTAAACCTAAAACTAACCCTAACCCTAGCCCTAGCGCTAAATCTAACCCTAACCCTAGACCTAAACCTAGCCCTAAACCAAACCCTAGACCTAGCCCTAACCCTAACCCTAACCCTAGCACTAAACCTAGCCCTAACCTTAACCCTACCGTAACCCTAGCCCTAACCCTATCCCTATCCCTAAACCGAGCCCTAGCCCTAACGCTAACACTAACCCTAGACCTAGCCCTACCCTAGTCCTAACCCTAACCCTTACCCTAATTCTAGACCTAACCCTAACCCTAGCCCTAACCCTAACCCTAGCACTAACCCTAACCACAGCCCTAGCCCTAACCCAAACCAGAACCCTAACCCTAACCCTAGCCCTAGCCCTAACCCTAGCCCTAACCCCAACCCTAACCCTAAACAAGGCCAAACCCTAACCCTAGCACTAACCGTAACCCTAACCCTAACCCTTGCCTTAACCCTGACCCTAGCCTGTACCATTACCCTAGCCCTAAACCTAACCTAATCCTAACCCTAAACTAACCCTATCCCTACCCCTACCTCTAACCCTAACCCTAAACCTAACCCTAACCATAGCCTTAGCCCTAACCCAAACCCTAACCCTAACCCTAGATCTAGACGTAGTCCTAACCAAAACCTTAACCATAACCCTAGCCCTACCCATAACTGTAAACCTAATCCCTAGCCCTAGCACTAACACTAAACCTAGCCCTAAACCTAACCATATCCAAAGCCCTAGCCCAAACCCTAACCATAACCATAGCCATAGCCCTAACTTTAACCCTAAACCTAGATGTAACCATTGCCCTAACCCTATCCCAAAACCATACCCTACCCTAGCCCTAGAACTAGCCATAGCACTAACCCTGAACCTAGCCCTAACGCTAAACCTAACCCTAAACCTAACACTAGCCCTAACCCAAACCACAACTATAACCCTAGCCATAGCCTTAGCCCTAGCCCTAGACATAACCATAGCTCTTACCCTAACCTAACCCTAGCAATAACCTAAACCTAGCCCAACCAAACGCTAACAATAGCCCTAACAATAACCCTAACCCTAGCCCTAGCCCTAATACTAACACCAACCCTAACCTTAGCCGAAGCCCTGGCCCTAAACCTAACCCTAGCCCTAACCCTAAACCTAACCCTAACAAACACTAGCCCTAGCCCTAACCCTAACCTTAACCCTAGCACTAACCCTAGCCCTAAGCCTAACCCTAGCACGAATCCTAACCCTAGCCCTAACAATAACACTAACCCTACACTAAACCTAGCACTAACCCTAACCCTAACACTAACCCTAACCCTAGCCCTAGCCCTAACACTAACAACAACCCTAAACCTAGAACAAGCCCTGGCCCAACACCTGGCCCTAACCATAACCCTAACCCTAGCCCTAACCGTAACCCTAACCCTAACCCTAGCCACAGCCCTAGCCCTAACCCTAACACTAACCCTGGCCCTACCCCTAACGCTAACCCAAAGCCTAGCCCTAGCCCTAAAATAACCCTATCTCTAACTCTAGTCCTACCCCTAGCCTAAGTCTAACCCTAGACCTAACCCAAACCATAGCCAAGCCCAACCGAAAGCCTGACCCTAAACCTAGCCCTAGCCTTAGCCCTAACGCTACCCCTAACCATAACCCTGGCCATAGCCCTAAACCTAACCCTAACCCTAAACCTCGCTCCAAAGCTAACCCTAACCCTAACACTGATCGTAGCTCTAGCCCTAAACCAAATCCTAACCCAAACCCTAGCCCTAGCCCTAACCCCAGCCCTAGACCTAGCACTAACCGTAACTCTAACCCTAACCCTAACTCTAGCCCTAGCCCTATACATAACCCTAAACCTAACCCTAGCCCTAATCATAACCCTAAACCTAAAACTAACCCTAGCACTAACCCTAACCCTAAACATAGCCATACCCTAACCCAAACCCTAACCCTAACCCCAGCCCTAGCCCTAGCCCTAACCCTAACACTAAACCTAGCCCTAAACCCAACCCTAGCACTAACCCTAAACATAACACAAACCCTGACCCTAATCCCTAACCCTAACCCTAGCTGGTACCCTAAACCTAGTTCAAGCCTTAGCTGGAGCACTAGCACTAACCCCAATCCTAGGCATAGCCCTAACCCTAATCATAGCTCTAGAAGTAACCGTAACCCTAAACCTAGCACTAGCCCTAAATCTAACGCTAACCATAAACCTAACTCTAGATCTAGCCCAATCCCTAGCAATAACCCTAATCATAACCCTAGCCCTAAACCTAACCCTAACCCTAATCCTAGCCCTAACCCTAACCCTAACCCTAACACTAGCCATAGCCCTAACCCTAACCCAAACCCTAGCCCTAGCCCTAACCCTAAACCTAACCCGAACCCAAACCCTAACCCAAGCCCTAGCCCTAATATTAACTCTAACCCTAGATTTAACTCTGGCCCTATCCCTAAAAGCGCCCCTAACCCTAGCCCTAGCCCTAACCCTAGCCCTAGCCCTAAACCTAACCCTAACCCAAGTCCTAGCCCTAATCTTAACCCTAACCCTAGATTTAACTCTGTCCCTATTCCTAAACCCACCCCTAACCCTAGCCCTAGCCCTAACCCTATACCTAGCACTAAACCTAACCCTAATCCGAGCTCTAGCCCTAATCTTAACCCTAACCCTAGATTTAAATCTGGACCTATCCCTAAACCCACCCCTAACCCTAGCCCTAGCCCTAAACCTAAACCTAACCCTAACCCTAACCCTAAACCTAACCATAACCCAAACCCTAACCCAAGCCCTAGCCCTAATCTTAACCCTAACCCTAGATTTAACTCTGGCCCTATCTCTAAACCCACCACTAACGCTAGCCCTAGCCCTAACCCTAACCCTAACCCTAACCATAGCCCCAGCCCTAACCCAAACACTAACCCTAAACCTATACCTAGCCCTAGACCTATCCCTAACCCTGAATCTAAACCTAACCCTAGCCCTAACCCTAACACTAGAAATAACCCTAGCCCTAACCCTAACCCAAACCCTAGCCCTAGCCCTAGGCCTAACCCTAACCCTAGCCTTAAACCTTACACTAGCCTAACCATAACCCTAGCACTAACCCTAACCAAAGCCCTAGTCCTAAACCAACCCTAACACTAACCCCAACCATAGGCAGAGCACTAGCCCTAGCCCTAGACCTCACCCTAACCCTAACCCTAGCCCTAAAACTAGCACTAGCCCTAATCCTAACCCTAGCACTAACCCTAACCCTAACCGTAACCCTAGCCCTAGCCCTAGCCCTAACCCTAAAGCTAACCATAGCCCTAGCCCTAACCCTACCCTAAACCTAACCCTAGCCCTAACACTAACCCTAACCCTAGCCCTAGCCCTAACCCAAACCCTAACCCTAAACCTACCCTATTCCTAATCCTAACGATAACCCTAAACAAAGCCCTATCCCTAGACATCACCCTAACCCTAACGCTAGCCCTAAGCCTAACCTTAACCATAGCCCTAGCCCTAGCCCTAACCGTAACCTTAACCCTAACACTAGCCCTAACCCTGACCCTTGCCCTAGCCCTGAATGTAACCCTAACCCTAGCCCTAGCCCCAACATTAACCTAAACAGTAACGGCAACCCTAACCCCAACCCCAACCTCATGCCCAACCCTAGCCCTAGCCCTAAACCTAATCCTAACCCTAGCCCTAGCCCTAGCACTAATACTAACCCTAAACCTAGCCCTAGCCATAAACCTACACTTTCGCTAACACTAGCCCTAACCATAACACTAACCCTAGGCTTAGCCCTAGCCCTAGACATAACCCTAACCCTAACCCTAGCCCTAGACCTAGCACTAGCCCTAACCCTAACATTAACCATAACCCTAGCCGTAGCCCTAGCCCTAGCCCTGGCCCTAACGCTAACCCTACCCCTAACGCTAATACTAAAACTAAACCTAACGCTAGCCCTAGACATAATCCTAAACCTACCCTAAATCTAGCCCTTGCCCTAAATCTAACCCTAAACATAACCTAGCTCTAGATCTAGCCCAATCCCTAGCAATAAACCTATTCATAAACCTAGCCCTAGACCTAACCCTAATCCTAACCCTAGCCCTAGCCCTAACCCTAACTCTAACCCCAAACCTAGCCCTAGACCTAGCCCTAACCATAACCCTAATCCTACCCCTAGCCCTAACCATAACCCTAATCCTAGACATAACCCTAGCCCTAGCCCTAACCCTAGCCCTAACCCTAGCCCTAGCCCTAGCCCTAACCCTAACCCTAGCCCTAGACCTAGCCCTAGGCTTGGCCCTAGCCCTAACTCTAACCCTAACACTAACCCTAGCTCTGGCCCTAGCCCTAACCTAACCATACAATAGCCCTAGCCCTAGACCTAGCCATAAACCTAACCCTAACCCTAGCCCTATCCCTAACACTAACCCTAAAACTAACCCTAACTCTAACCCTAGCCCTTACCTAACCAATATACTAACACTATCCCTAGACCTTTACCCTAACCCTAACCCTAATCCTTTCCCTAAAACTAACCCTAACCCTAGCTGATGACCTATCCCTAACCCTCACCCTAACCATAGACCTAAACCTAACCCTAAAACTAGCCCTAGCGCTAGCACTAACACTAACCCTAACCATAGCACTAGCCATAACCCTAACTCTAACCCTATCCTTAGACCTAACCATAGACCAAGCCCTAGCCCTAGCCCTAACCCTAACCCTAACCCTAGCCCTAGCCCTAACCCAAACCCTAACCCTAACCTAGCCTGAATCATAGCCCTAGCCATAGCCATAGCACTAACCCTAACCCTAACCCTAACCCTAGCTGTAACCTTAACCCTACCCCGTACACTGACCCTAGCCCTAACACTAACCCTAGCCCTAACCCGAACCCTGATCCAAATTCTAACACTAGTCCTAGCCCAAAACGTATCGCTAACCCTAACCCTAAACATAGTCTAGCTCTAACCCTAACCCTAACTACAGCCCTAGCACTAACACAAACCCTAGTTGTAACCCTAGACCTAAACCTAGCACTAGCACTAGCCCTAGCCCTAATCCTAACCCTAACCCCAACATTAGCCCTAACACTAACCCTAATCCAAGCCCTACCTCTCACCCATACCCGAACCTCCCCCAAAACCTAAGGCTAGTCTGATCAAATTCTAACACTAGTCCTAGCCCAAAACGTATCGCTAACCCTAACCCTAAACATAGTCTAGCTCTAACCCTAACCCTAACTACAGCCCTAGCACTAACCCTAACCCTAACCGTAACCCTAGCCCTAGCCCTAGCCCTAGCCCTAGCCCTAGCCCTAACCCTAAAGCTAACCATAGCCCTAGCCCTAACCCTACCCTAAACCTAACTCTAGCCCTAACACTAACCCTAACCCTAGCCCTAGCCCTAACCCAAACCCTAACCCTAAACCTACCCTATTCCTAATCCTAACGATAACCCTAAACACACCCCTATCCCTAGACATCACCCTAACCCTAACGCTAGCCCTAAGCCTAACCTTAACCATAGCCCTAGCCCTAGCCCTAACCATAACCTTAACCCTAACACTAGCCCTAACCCTGACCCTTGCCCTAGCCCTGAATGTAACCCTAACCCTAGCCCTAGCCCCAACATTACCTAAACAGTAACGGCAACCCTAACCCCAACCCCAACCTCATGCCCAACCCTAGCCCTAGCCCTAAACCTAATCCTAACCCTAGCCGTAGCCCTAGCCCTAAAACCAACCCTAGCCCTAGCCCTAGCACTAATACTAACCCTAAACCTAGCCCTAGCCATAAACCTACACTTTCGCTAACACTAGCCCTAACCATAACACTAACCCTCGGCTTAGCCCTAGCCCTAGACATAACCCTAACCCTAACCCTAGCTCTAGACCTAGCACTAACCCTAATCCTAACCCTAACCATAGCCCTAGCCCTAACCCTAATCCTAGCCCGTACCATAACCCTAGCCCTAGCCCTAACCCTAACATTAACCATAACCCTAGCCGTAGCCCTAGCCCTAGCCCTGGCCCTAACGCTAACCCTACCCCTAACGCTAATACTAAAACTAAACCTAACGCTAGCCCTAGACATAATCCTAAACCTACCCTAAATCTAGCCCTTGCCCTAAATCTAACCCTAAACATAACCTAGCTCTAGATCTAGCCCAATCCCTAGCAATAAACCTATTCATAAACCTAGCCCTAGCCCTAGACCTAACCCTAATCCTAACCCTAACCCTAGCACTAACCCTAACCCTAACCCTAGCCATAGACCTAACCGTAACCCTAGCCCTAGCCCTAACCCTAACTCTAACCCCAAACCTAGCCCTAGACCTAGCCCTAGCCCTAACACTACACCAAACACTAACCCTAGCCCTAGCCCTAACCGTAACCCTAACCCTAACCCTAACCGTAAACCCAACCCCAACCACAAACCCAACCCCATACACTACCCTAGCCCTAGCCCTAACCCTAACCTTAACCCTAGCCCTAGCCCTAGCCCTAATCCTTGCCCTAGCCCTAACCCTAACCCTAACCCTAACCCTAACACTAACCATAACCCTAACCCTAACCCTAACCCTAGCCCTAGCCCTAACCCTAACCCTAACACTAACCCTAGCCCTAGCCCTAAATCTAACCCTAAACCTAAACCTAGCTCTAGCCCAAGCCCTATTCCTAGCCCTAACCCTAACCCTAAACCTAACCTTAACACTAGCCCTAACCCTAACCCTAACCCAAACCCTAACCCTAACCTTAGCCCTAACCATAGCCCAAGCCCTAGCCCTAGCCCTAACCCTAAACATAACCCAGCCCTAGCCATAACCCTAACCCTCGCCCTGACCTAACCCTAACACTAGCCCTACCTCTAGCCCTAAGCCTAATACTAACATTAACCCCAACCAAACCCCAACACCAAGCCTACCCTAACCATAGCCCTAATCCTAACCCTAAACCTAGCCCTAGCCCTAACCCTAGCCTTACCCTAACCATAGCCTTAACCTAAACCTAACACTAGACCTAGCCCTAGTCCTAGCCCTAACCCTAACCCTAACCCTAACCCTAACCCTAGCCCTAGTCCTAGCAATAAACCTAATCCTAGCCCTAGGGTTAGTGCTAACCCTAACCCTAAACCTAACCCTAACCTTAGCCCTAGCCGTAACCCTAACCCTAGTACTACACCTAACCCCAACACTAACACTACCCTAGGCCTAGCCCTAGCCTGAGCCCTGGCCCTATTGCTAACACTGGCCCTAGCCCTAACCCTAACCCTAACCCTATTCCTAACCCTAAAGCTATCTCTAAGCCTAACCCTAACCTAACCCTAAGTTAACATAGCCCTAGCTCTAACCCAAATCCTATCCCCAAACTTAGACCTAGCTAAAGCCCTAGTCCTAGCCCTCACCCTAACCCTAACCCTAAACCTAGCCCTAACCCTAAACCTAGCACTAACCCTAACCCTAACCTTAACCCTGACCCTAGCCCTAACCCTAACCCAAGCCCGTGCCCTAACCCTAGCCCTAACCCTAACCCAAGCCCTAACACTAACCCTAACCCTAAAACTTACGGTAGCCTTAGCCCAAATCCTAACCCTAACCCTAACCCTAACCCTAACCCTAGTCCTAGCCCTAGCTCTAACCCTAAACTTAACCCTAACTATAGCCCTAGCCCTAACCCAGCCCCTAGCCATAACCATAAACCTAACCCTAACCCTAACCCTGACCCTAGCCCTAACCCTAACCCAAGCTATTGCCCCAACCCTAGCTCTAACCCTAAACCTAGCCCTAACCCTAACCCTAACACTAAACCTAACGCTAGCCTTAGCCCAAAACTTAACATTAACCCTAACCCTAGCCCAAGCCCTATCCCTAACACAACCATAGACCTAGCCCTAACACTAAAGCTAACCCTACCCCTAACCCTAACCATAACCCTAACCCTAGACATAACCCTAGCCCTAGCCCTACCCCTATCCCTAATCCTAGCCCTAGCCCTAGCCCTAACCCTAACCCTAGCCCTAGACCTAGCCCTAGGCTTGGCCCTAGCCCTAACTCTAACCCTAACACTAACCCTAGCTCTGGCCCTAGCCCTAACCTAACCATACCGTAGCCCTAGCCCTAGACCTAGCTATAAACCTAACCCTAACCCTAGCCCTATCCCTAACATTAACCCTAAAACTAACCCTAACTCTAACCCTAGCCCTTACCTAACCAATATACTAACACTATCCCTAGACCTTTACCCTAAACCTAACCCTAATCCTTTCCCTAAAACTAACCCTAACCCTAGCTGATGACCTATCCCTAACCCTCACCCTAACCATAGACCTAAACCTAACCCTAAAACTAGCCCTAGCGCTAGCACTAACACTAACCCTAACCATAGCACTAGCCATAACCCTAACTCTAACCCTATCCTTAGACCTAACCATAGACCAAGCCCTAGCCCTAGCCCTAGCCCTAACCCTAACCCTAACCCTAGCCCTAGCCCTAACCCAAACCCTAACCCTAACCTAGCCTGAACCATAGCCCTAGCCATAGCCATAGCACTAACCCTAACCCTAACCCTAACCCTAGCTGTAACCTTAACCCTACCCCGTACACTGACCCTAGCCCTAACACTAACCCTAGCCCTAACCCGAACCCTGATCCAAATTCTAACACTAGTCCTAGCCCAAAACGTATCGCTAACCCTAACCCTAAACATAGTCTAGCTCTAACCCTAACCCTAACTACAGCCCTAGCACTAACACAAACCCTAGTTGTAACCCTAGACCTAAACCTAGCACTAGCACTAGCCCTAGCCCTAATCCTAACCCTAACCCCAACATTAGCCCTAACACTAACCCTAATCCAAGCCCTACCTCTCACCCATACCCGAACCTCCCCCAAAACCTAAGGCTAGTCCTAGACCAAAACCTAACACTAACCCTAACCCTAGCACTAATGTTAACATAAACCCTAAACCTAATTCTAGCCCTAGCACTAATCCTTAACCTAAATTAACCCTATCCCTAGCCCTAAACCTAACCCTATCCCTAACCCTAGCTCAATCCCTGAACCTATCCTTAGTCCTAACCCTAACCATAGCCCTAACCCTAACCATAACCCTAGGTCTAACCATAACCCTAATAATAACCCTAATCACAGCCCTACCCATGACCCAAACCCTAACCCTAACCGTAGACATAGCCCTAGCCCTAGACCTAACCCTAACCATAAATGTCACCCTAGCCCTAACCCTAACACTAGCACTAACCCTAACCGTAATGCTAACCCGAACCCTAGCCCTAGCCCTAATCCTAACCCTAACCCTAGCTCAAGCCCTAACCCTAGCCCTAACCCTAAACCTAGAACTAACCCTAACCAAAGCCCTAACCCTAATGCTAGCATTAACCCTAACCATAGCCCTAACCCTAACCCAAACCATAGCCCTAGACCAAGCCCAAGCCCTAACCCTAACCCTAAACCCAGCCCTAACCCTAACCCTAAACCTAGCCCTAGACCTAGCCCTAAAACTAAACCTAACCCTAGCCCTAGCCCTAAACCTAACTCTCGCCCTAGCCCTAACCCTAACCCTAACCCTAACCCTAACCCTAACTCTAACCATATCAATAGCCCTAGCCCTAACCCTAAACCTAACCGTAACCCAAACCCCAACCCAATACCCATCCTAGCTCTAGCTCTAACCCTAACCCTAACCCTAGTGCTACTGCTAGACCAAGCCCTAAAACTAACACTAGTCCTAGCCCTAGCCCTAGCCCTAACCTTAACCCTAAACCTAGCCCTAGCCAAAACCCTACCCTTATGGTAACATTAGCCCTAACCTTGACCTAAAGCCTAGTCATAGCCCTAGTCCTAGCCCTAGCCTTAATACTAACCCTAACCCTAACCATAACCCTAGCCCTAACCCTAAAACTAACCCTAGCCGTAGCCCTAACCCTAACCCTCAGCCTAGCCCTAACCCTAACCCTAACACTAGCCCTATCACTAGACCTAACCCTAAACATAACCCCAACACCAACCCCAACCACAACCCTACCCTAAACCTAGCCCTCACCCTAACCCTAACCCTAGCCCTAGCCCTAACCCTACCCTAACCCTAACCCTAAACCTAAACCTAACCCTAGCCCTAGGCCGAGCAGTAACCCTAAACCTAACCATAAACATAGCCCTACTCCTAACCCTAACCCTAGCCCTAGCCCTAACCCTAGCCCTAGCCCTAACCCAAACCCTAACCGTAACCCTAGCCCTAGCCCTAGCCCTAGCCTTAGACCTGGCCCTAAACGTAACACTAGATCTAGCACTAACCCTAACACTAACTCTGGCCATAGCACTAACGCTATCTCTAAACCCAACCGAGCCCTAGACCTAGCCCTAGCCCTAACAATAGCCCTAACGCTAACACTAACCCTAAACCTAACGCTAGGCCTAGCCCTAATCCTAAACCTAAAACTAACCCTAACCCTAACCCTAGCCCTAACGCTAACACTAACCCAAAACCTAACACTAGCCCTAGCCCTAATCCTAAACCTAAAACTATCCCTATCCCTAGCCATAACCCTAACCCTATCCCTAACCCTAACCATAACCCTAGCTCTAACAATAACCCTAACAATAACCCTAACCATAGCCCTACCCATAACCAAACCGTAACCCTAACCTTAGACATAGCCCTAGCCCTAGCACTAACACTAACCCTAAACGTAACCCTAGCCATAACCCTAACACTAGCACTAACCCTACCCTAAAGCTAACCCGAATCCTAGCCCTAACCCTAACCCTAGACCTAACTCTAACCCTAGCCCTAACCCTAATGCTAGCACTAAACCTAACCATATCCCTGGCCCTGACCCAAACCCTAACCCTAACCCTAGCATTAGACCAAGCCCTAGCCCTAACCCTAACCCTAAACCTAGCCCTAACACTAACCCTAAACCTATCCCTAGCCCTAACTGAACCTAACCTTACCCCTAGCCCAAATCCCAACCCCAACCCCAAACCCAACCCCAACCCCAGCCCTAACCCTAACCGTAAACCTAGCGCTAGACCTAGCCCTAGCCCTAAAACTAACCCTAGAGATAGCCCTATCCCTAACCCTAACCCTAAACCTAGCCCTAGCACTAACCCTACCCTTACGGTAACCCTAGCCCGAACCTTAACGCTAAGCCTAGCTCTAGACCTAGTCCTAGCCCTAACCCTAACCCTAACCCTAACCCTAGCACTAGACTTGCACTAACCCTAATCCTAACCCAAACCATAGACCTAGCCCTCACCCCAAACCTATGCAGTACTCTAACACTAGCCCTAGCTGTATCCCTAACACTAACCCTACCCAGAGCCCTAGTCCTAGCACTAGCCCTAGCCCTAACCCTAACTCTAGCCCTAACCCTAACACTAGCACTCACCGTAACCCTAATGCTAAAACTAACCCTAGCCCTAGCCCTAATACTAACCCTAACCCTAGCCCTAGCCCTACTCCTATGCTTACCCTAACCCTAGCCCTATACCTAACCCTAAAGCTAGCCATAGCCCTATCCCTAGGCCTAAGCCTAACCATAAACCTAATCATAGCCGTAACCATAACTCTAACCCTAAACCTAACCCTAAAACTAGCCCTAGCCCTAGCCCTAACCCTAACATTAACCCTAGCCCTAAACCTAACCCCAAACCTAAACCTAGCCCTAGCCCTAAGACTAACCCTAACAGTAGCCCAAGCCATAACCTTAACTCTAACGCTAACCCTAGCACTAGACCTAGCTCTAGCCCTAGCCCTAACCCTAACCCTAGCCCTAGCCCTAACCCTAACCCTAGTATTAGCCCTAAACCTAACCATAACCCTAGCCCTAGCCCTAGCACTAACCCTAAGCCTAGCCGTAACCTTAACCCTAGCCTGTAACCTGACCCTAGCCCTAACCCTAACCCTAGCCCTAACCCGAACCTTAACCCAAGTTCTAATGCTAGTCCTAGCCCAAAACCTATCCCTAACACTAACCCTAAACATAGCCCTAGTTCTAACCCTAAACCTAATCCTAACTATAGCCCTAGCCCTAACCCAAACCCAAACTCTAACCCTAGACCAAATCCTAGACCTAGACCCTGCCCTAACCCTAAACCTAACCCCAACCGTAGCCCTACACTAACCCTATTCCAAGCCCTAGTTCTAACCCTAACCCGAACCCTAACTGAAAACCTAATGTTAGTCCTAGCCCAAAACCTAACCCTAAACCTAACCCTAAACCTTACCCTAACCCTAACCCTAGCACTAACGCTAACCCTAACCCTAAACCTAACGCTAGACCTAGCCCTAATCCTAAACCTAACCGTAACCCTATCCCGAGCCCTAAACCTGATCCTATCCCTAAACGTAGCTCAAGGCCTAGCCCTAGACCTAGCCCTAGCCCTAACCCTTACCCTAAACGTAGCCCTAGCCTTAACCCAAACCTGACAATAATCCTAGGCCTAACCCTAATCCTAACAAAAGCCCTAGCCTTAACCCTAACCCTAACACTAGCCCTACCCCTAAACTAGCCCTAACCCTAACCCTAAACCTAGCCCTAGCCCTAAACCTAACCCTAACCCTAACCCTAACCCTAACCCTAACCCTAACCATAGACATGGCCCTACCCCTAGCCCCAACCCAGACCCTAGCCCTAGCTCTAACCCTAAACATAACCCTAACCTAACCCTGACCCAAATCCTAAACCTAGCCCAAGTCCTTGCATTAACCCTAGCTCTAACCCTAATCATAGCCCTAACCCTAACCCTAACCCAAACACTAGCCCTAGCCCTAAACCTAACCCTAACCCTAGCCCTAGCCCTAACCCTAACCCTAACCCTAACCCTAGCCCTAGACCTGGCCCTAGCCCTAACCCTAACCCTAACCCTAACCCTAACCCTAACCCTAGCCCTAGACCTGGCCCTATCCCAAAACTGAACCCTAACCCTAACCCTAACCCTAGACCTAGCCCTAAGCCTAACCCTATCCCTAATCCTAGACTGAGCCCTAGCCCTAAACCTAACCCTAACCCTGAACATAGCCCTAGCCCTAAACCTAAACATAACCCGAGCCCTAGCCCTAACCCTAACCCTTGATCTAGCCCTGGCCCTAAACCTAACCCTAACCCTAACCCTAACAATAACCCTAGCCCTAACCCTAACCATAACCATAACCCTCACCCTAAACCTAGTTCTAACCCTAACCCTAACCCTAAACCTAGCCCTAGCCCTAGCCCTAACACTAACCCTAACTGTAGCCCTAGCCATAACAATAACTCTAATGCTAAACCTAGCGCTAGACCTAGCCCGAGCCCAGGCCCTAACCCTAACCCTAACCCTAGCCCTAGCCCTAACTTTAACCCTAGACCTAGCCCTAACCCAAACCCTAACCCGAACCCTAACCCAAATTATAATCCTAGTCATAGCCCAAAACCTATCCCTAACCCTAAACCTAAACATAGTCCAAGCTCTAACCCTAAACAAAACCCTAACTATAGCCCTAGCCCTAATCCAAACCAAACTCTAACCCTAGATCTAACCATAGCCCTAGACCTAGACCTAGCCCTAACCCTAAACCTAACCGCAACTGTAACCCTAACCCTAACATTAATCCAAGCCCTAGCTCTAACCATAACCCCAACCCTATTAGAAAAACCTAACACTAGTCCTACCCCAAAACCTAACTCTAAACCTAACAATAACCGTAACCCTAGCCCTAACGCTAACCCTAACCCTAAACCTAACACTAGCCCTAGCCCTAATCCTAAACCTAACTATAACCCTATCCCTAGCCCTAAACCTAACCCTATCCCTAAACCTAGTTCAAGTCCTAGCCCTAGGCCTAGCCCTAACCCTAACCCTAACCCTAACCCTAAACCTAAACCTAAACCTAACCATTACCATAGCCTTAGCACTAATCCTAACACTAACAATAGGTCTAGCCCGAAACATAGCCCTAGCCCTCGCCCTAACACTAACCCTACCGTAGCCCAAGCTATAACCCAAACTCTAACGCTGACCATAGCATTATACCTAGACATAGCCCTAACCCTATTCCTATCCCTAGCCCTAGCCCTAAACCTAACCCTAGTATTAGCCCTAACCCTAAACCTAAACCTAGCCCTAGCCTTAGCACTAACTCTAACCCTAACACTAAACCTAGCTCTACACCTAACCCTAGCCCGTACCCTGAACCTAGCCCTAACCCTAAACCTAACCCTAACCCTAGACCTAGCCCAACACCTAGCCCTAACCCTAAACCTAGCACTAACCCAAACCCAAACCCTAAACCTCACCCTAAACCTAACCCTGACCTTAGCCCTAACCTTAACCCAAGACTGTGCCCTAATCCTAGCCCTAACCCCAACCCGAGCCCTAACACTAACCGTAACGTTAAACCTAACGGTAGCCTTAGCCCAAATCATAACCCTAACACTAACCCTAACCCTAGCCCTACCTCTAACACTAAACTAAACGCTAACTATAGGCCTAGCCCTAACCCAGCCCCTAGCCCTAACCATAAACCTAACCCTAACCCTAACACTGACCCTAGGCCTAACCCTAACCCAAGCCCTTGCCCTAACCCTAGATCTAACCCTAACCCTAACCCTAAACCTAAACGTAACGCTAGCCTTAGCCCAAAACCTAAAACTAACCCTAACCCTAGCCCTAGCCCTACCCCTAACCCTAACACTAGCCCTAACCCTAACCCTAACCCTAGACATAACCCTAGCCCTAGCCCTAACCCTAATCCTAACCCTAGCACTAACCCTAAACCTAACCCTAACCCTAGCCCTAGCACTAGCCCTGGCCCTAGTCCTAACACTAAAACTAACACTAACCCTAGCTCTAGCCCTAACCCTAACCTAACCAATACCCTAACCCTAGCCCTAGACCTTTACCGTAACCCTAAACCTAACCCTAGCCCTAGCTCTAGCCCTAACCCTTACCCTAACCCTAACCCTATCCCTAAAACTAGCCCTAACCCTAGCCGTTGCCATAGCCCTAGCGCTATCCCTAGCCCTAAGCCTAACACTAACCCTAATAATAGCCCTAACTGTAACCCTAACCCTAACCCTAGCCCTAGCCCTAGCCCTAAACCTAACACTAACTCTAGCCATGAAGCTAACCCTAAACCTAGCCCTAGCGCTAGCCCTAACAATAACCCTAACCGTAGCCCTAGCCATAACCCTAACTCTAACGCTAAACTTAGCGCTAGACCTAGCCCTTACCCTAACCCTAACCCTAACCTTAGCCCTAACCATAGCCCTAGCCCTAGCCCTAGCACTAACCCTAACTCTAACCCTAGCCGTAATATTAACCCTACCCCGTACCCTGACAGTAACCTAACCCTAACCCTAGCCATAACCTGAACCATAACGCAAATTCTAATGCTAGTCCTAGCCCAAAACCTATCCCTAACCCTAACCCTAAACATAGCACTAGCTCTAACCCTAACCCTAACCGTAACTATAGTCCTAGCACTAACACAAACCCTAAATCTAACCCTAGACCTAAACCTAGCCCTAGAACAAGCCCTAGACCTAACCCTAACCCAACACCAACCAGGGCCTTAACACTAACCCTAACCCAAACCCGAAACCAAACCAAAACCTAACGCTACTCCTAGCCCCAAACCTAACCCTAATGCTAACGCTAGCCCTACTGCTAACACTAACCATCAACCTAAAGCTAGCCCTAGCCCTAATCCTAAACCTAACACTAAACCTAACCCTAACCCTAGCACTAACCCGAAACCTAATGCTAGCCCTAGCCCTAATCCTAAACCTAAAACTAACCCTATCCCTAGCCCTAACCCTAATCCTAGCCCTAACCCTAAACATAACACTAGCTCTAACCCTAACCCTAACAATAACCCTAATCATAGGCCTACCCATAACCCAAACCCTAACCCTAACCCTAGACATAGCCCTAGCCCTAGCCCTAACACTAACCCAAAACGTAACCCTAGCCCTAACACTAACACTAGCACTAACCCTAACCCTAATCCTAACCCGAATCCTAGCCCTAGCCCTAATCCTAACCCTAACCCTAGCTCAAGCCCTAGCCCTAGCACTAGCCCTAACCCTAACCCTAGACCTAAACCTAAAGCTAGCCCTAAACCTAATGCTAGCACTAAACCTAACCATAGCTCTAGCCCTGACCCAAACCCTAACCCTAACCTTAGCCCTAGAACAAGCCCTAGCCCTAACCCTAACCCTAAACCTAGCCCTAACCCTAACCCTAAACCTACCCCTAGCCCTAGCCCTAAAACTGAACCTAACCTTAGCCCTAGCCCAAACCCCAACCCCAATCCCAACCCCAACCCCAACCCCATACCCTACCCTAGCCCTAGCCCTAACCCTAGCGCTAGCCCTAGCCCTAGCCCTAGCGCTAAAACTAACCCTAGCCCTAGCCCTATCCCTAACCCTAACCCTAAACCTAGCCCTAGCAAAAACCCTACCCTTACGGTAACCCTAGCCCTAACCTTAACCCTAAGCCTAGCCCTAGCCCTAGTCCTAGCCCTAACCCTAACCCTAACCCTAGCCCTAGACTTGCACTAACCCTAATCCTAACACTAACCATAGCCCTAGCCCTCACCCCAAACCTATCCCGTACTCTAACCCTAGCAATAGCCCTAACCATAACACTAACCCTAACCACAGCCCTGGTCCTAGCACTAGCCCTAGCCCTAACCCTAGCACTCACCGTAACCCTAATGCTAAAACTAACCCTAGCCCTATCACTAATACTAACCCTAAACCTAGCCCTAACCCTACTCCTACGCTTACACTAACCCTAGCCCTAAACCTAAACCTAAAGTTAGCCATAGCCCTATCCCTAGTCCTAAGCCTAACCACAACCCTATTCTTAGCCCTAACCATAACTCTAACCCTAAACCTAACATTAAAGCTAGCCCTAGCCCTAGCCCTAACCCTGACCCTAGTATTAGCCCTAACACTAACCCTAAACCTAGCCCCAGCCATAGCACTAACCCTAAACCTAACCCTAACCCTAACCCTAGACATAAACTTAACCCTAGCCCGTACCCTGACCCTAGCCCTAACCCTAACCCTAGCCCTAACCCGAACCCTAACCCAAGTTCTAATGCTAGTCCTAGCCCAAAACCTATCCCTAACCCTAACACTAAACATAGCCCTAGTTCTAACCCTAAACCTAACCCTAAATATAGCCCTAGACCTAGCCCTAACCCTAACCCAAACTCTAACCCTAGACCTAACCCTAGACCTAAACCTAGCCCTAACCCTAAACCTAACCCCAACCGTAGCCCTAACACTAACCCTAATCCAAGCCCTAGTTCTAACCCTAACCCGAACCCTAACCAAAAACCAAACGCTAGTCCTAGCCCAAAACCTAACCCTAAACCTAACCCTAACCCTAACCCTAGCCCTAACGCTAACCATAACCCTAAACCTAATGCTAGACCTAGCCCTAATCCTAAACCTAACCATAACCATATCCCTAGCCCTAACCTAATCCTATCCTTAACCCTAGCTCAAGGCCTAGCCCTAGCCCTATCCCTAACCCTAACCCTAAATGTAGCCCTAGCCTTAACCCACACCTAACAATAATCCCAGCCCTAACCCTAATCCTAACAAAAGCCCTAGCCTTAAACCTAACACTAACGCTAGCCCTAGCCCTAAACCTACCCCTAACCCTAACCCTAAACCTATCCCTATCCCTAGCCCTAACACTAAACCTAACCCTAACCCTAGCCCTAACGCAACCCTAACACTAAACCTAACACTAGCCCTAGCCCTAATCCTAAACCTAACCATAACCTTATCCCCAGCCCCAAAACTAACCCTATCCCTAAACCTAGCTCAAGTCCTAGCCGTAGCAATAACCCTAAGCGTAACCCGAGCCATAGCCCAAACCCTAAATCTAACCCTAGATCTACACCTGGACCTAGCCCTAACCCTAACCCTAACCATAGCCCTAACCCTAACCCTAAACCTAGCTCTAACCCTATCCCTAACCCTAACCCTAACCCTAACCCTAACCCTAACCCTAACCATAGCCCTAGCCCTAACCCTAAACCTTACAATATCCCTATCTATAGCGCTAACTCTAACCCTAACCGTAACCCCAACACCAACCCCAACCGCAACCCTACACTAGCCCTAGCCATAACCCTAACCCTAATCCTAGCCCTAATCCTATCCTTACCCTAAACCTAGCCCTAAACCTACCCTAACCCTAGCCCTATCCCTAGCCCTAAGCCTAATAGTAACCCTATTCAGAGCCCTAACCGTAACTCTAACCCTAACCCTAACCCTAACCCTAGCCCTAGCCCTAGTCCTAATCCTAACCCTAGCCCTAAACCTAACCGTAACCCTAGCCCTAGCCCTAACACTAACCCTAACCATAGCCCTACCCATAACCCTAACTCAAACGCTAACCGTAGCGCTAGACCTAGCCCTAGCCATAACCCTAACCTAACCAAAGCACTAGCCCTAACCCTTACCATAGTCCTAGCCCTAGCTATAACACTAAACCTAGCCCTAGCCCTAGCACTAACCCTAACCCTAACCCTAACCCTAGCTGTAACCTTAACGCTAGCCCGTACCCTGACCCTAGCCCTAACCCGAACCCTAACCCAAATTCTAATGCTAGTCCTAGCCCAAAACCTATCCCTATCCCTAACCGTAAACATAGCCCTAGCTCTAACCCTAACCCTAACCCTAACTATAGTCCTAGCCCTAACCCAAAACCAAACTCTAACCATAGCCCTAACCCTAACCCTAAACCTAGCTCTAACCCTAACCCTAACCCTAACCCTAACCCTAACCCTAACCCTAACCCTAACCATAGCCCTAGACCTAACACAAACCCTAACCCTAAACTTAGCCCTAACCCTAGCCCTAACCCTCCCCCTAGCCCTAACCCTAAACCTTACAATATCCCTATCTATAGCGCTAACTCTAACCTTAACCGTAACCCCAACACCAACCCCAACCCCAACCCTACACTAGCCCTAGCCATAACCCTAACCCTAATCCTAGCCCTAATCCTATCCTTACCCTAAACCTAGCCCTAAACCTACCCTAACCCTAGCCCTATCCCTAGCCCTAAGCCTAATAGTAACCCTATTCAGAGCCCTAACCGTAACTCTAACCCTAACCCTAACCCTAACCCTAGCCCTAGCCCTAGTCCTAATCCTAACCCTAGCCCTAAACCTAACCGTAACCCTTGCCCTAGCCCTAACACTAACCCTAACCATAGCCCTACCCATAACCCTAACTCAAACGCTAACCGTAGCGCTACCTAGCCCTAGCCATAACCCTAACCTAACCAAAGCCCTAGCCCTAACCCTTACCATAGTCCTAGCCCTAGCTATAACACTAAACCTAGCCCTAGCCCTAGCACTAACCCTAACCCTAACCCTAACCCTAACCCTAGCTGTAACCTTAACGCTAGCCCGTACCCTGACCCTAGCCCTAACCCGAACCCTAACCCAAATTCTAATGCTAGTCCTAGCCCAAAACCTATCCCTAACCCTAACCGTAAACATAGCCCTAGCTCTAACCCTAACCCTAACCCTAACTATAGTCCTAGCCCTAACCCAAAACCAAACTCTAACCAGAGACCTAACCCTAACCCTAAACCTAGCTCTAGTCCTAACCGCAAACCTAACCCCAACCGTAGCCCTAACCCTAACCCTAATCCAAGCCCTAGCTGAAACCCTAACCCGAACCCTAACCGAAAACCTAATGCTAGTCCTAGCCCAAAACCTAACCCTAAACCTAACCCTAACCCTAACCCTAGCCCTAACGCTAACCGTAAACCTAAACCTAATGCTAGCCCTAGCCCTAATCCCAAACCTAACCATAATCCTATCCCTAACCCTAACCTAATCCTATCCTTAACCCTAGCTCAAGGCCTAGCCCTAGCCCTAGCCCTAACCCTAACCCTAACCCTAACCCTAGCCCTAACCCTAACCCTAACAGTAGCCCTAGCCCTAACCCTAACCCTAGCCCTCGCCCTAAAACTAGCCCTATCCCTAACCCTAAACCTAGGGCTAGCCCTAGACTTGCCATAACCATAAACCTAAACCTAATCCTAGACCTAGCCCTAAGCCTACCCTAACCAAAACCCTTGCCATAGCTCTAACCCTAAACCTAACCCTACTATAGCCCATGCCCTAACCCTTCCCATAGCCCTAACCCTAACCCTAACCTAACCCTGACCCAAGCCATAACCCTAACCCAAGCACTTGCCCTAAAGCTAGCTCTAACCCTAACACTAAGCCTAGCCCTAGCCCTAACCCTAAACCTAACCCTAGCTGTAGCCCTATCCCTATCCCTAGCCCTAACACTAACCCTAGCTCTGGCACTAGCACTAACCTAACCACAACCCTAGCCCTAGCCCTAGCCCAAGACCTAGCCCTAAACCTAACCCTAACACTAGCCCTAAACCTAACCCTAAACCTAACACTAACCCTAGCTCTAGCACTAGCCCTAGCCTAAAAATAACCCTAACCCTAACCCTAGACCTTTAACCTAACCCTAACCCTAACACTAGCCCTAGCCCTAGCACTAGCACTAGACCTAACCCTGACACTTACATAAACCTGTCCCTAAACCTAACCATAACCCTAGGCTTTGCCCTAGCCCTAACCCAAACACTAACCCTAACCCAAGCCCTAACCCTATCCCTAGACTTAAGCCTAACCCTAACATTAATCATAGCCCTAACCGTAACCATAACCCTAAACCTAACCCTAGTCCTAGCCCTAAAACTAACCCTAACCCTAGCCCTAAACCTAACCCTAAACCTAGCCCTAGCGCTAGCCCTAACACTAACCCTAACGGTAGCCCTAGCCCTAACCCTAGCCCTAGCCCTAACCCTAACCCTACCTAGCCCTAACCATAACCCTAAACCTAGCCCCAGCCATAGCACTAACACTAACCCTAAACCTAACCCTAAACCTAGCTCAAGCCCTAGCACTATCCTTAGCCCTAACCCTTACACTAACCCTAACCTAGCTCTAACCCTAACCCTAACTCTAACCCTAAACATAGCCCTAGCCCTAAACCAAACCATAACCCTAACCCTAGACCTTGACCTAACCCTAACCCTAACACTAACCCGATCGCTAGCCCAAGACCTATCCTAACCATAACCCTAGCCCTAGCCCTAGACCTAGCCCTAACCCTAACCCAATCTCTAACCATAGACCTAACCCTAGACCAGACCTATCCCTAACCCTAAACCTAACCCCAACCTTAACCCTAACACTAACCCTAATCCAAGCCCTAGTTCTAACCCTAACCCGAACCCTAACCGAAAACTTAACGCTAGTCCTAGCCCAAATCCTAACCCTAAACCTAACCCTCATCCTAACCCTAGCCCTAACGCTAACCATAAACCTAAACCTAATGCTAGCCCTAGCCCTAATCCTAAACCTAACCATAACCCTATCCCTAGCCCTAACCTAATCCTATCCTTAACCCTAGCTCAAGGCCTAGCCCTAGACCTAGCCCTAAAGCTAACCCTAACTCTAGCCCTAACCCGAACCCTAACCCAAATTATAATCCTAGTCCTAGCCCAAAACCTATCCCTAACCCTAAACCTAAACATAGTCCAAGCTCTAACCCTAAACAAAACCCTAACTATAGCCCTAGCCCTAACCCAAACCCAAACTCTAACCCTAGATCTAACCATAGCCCTAGACCTAGACCAAGCCCTAACCCTAAACCTAACCACAACCGTAACCCTAACCCTAACATTAATCCAAGCCCTAGCTCTAACCATAACCCCAACCCTATTCGAAAAACCTAACACTAGTCCTAGCCCAAAACCTATCCCTAACCCTAAACCTAAACATAGCCCAAGCTCTAACCCTAAACAAAACCCTAACTATAGCACTAGCCCTAATCCAAACCCAAACTCTAACCCTAGATCTAACAATAGCCCTACACCTAGACCAAGCCCTAACCCTAAACCTAACCGCAACCATAACCCTAACCCTAGCATTAATCCAAACCCTAGCTCTAACCATAACCACAACCCTATTTGAAAAATCTAACACTAGTCTTAGCCCAAAACCTAACCCTAAACCTAACAATAACCCTAACCCTAGCCCTAACGCTAATCCTAACACTAAACCTAACACTAGCCCTAGCCCTAATCCTAAACCTAACTATGACCCTATCCCTAGCCCTAAACCTAACCCTATCCCTAAACCTACCTCAAGTCCTAGCCCTAACCCTAATGCTAACCCTAACCCTAGCTCTAGCCCTGGCCCTAGCCCTAACCCTAACCCTAACCCTAGTCGTAGCCCTAAACCTAAGCCTTACCCTAACCCTAGCCCTAGCCCTAGCCCGAAAACTAACCCTAACCATAGCCCTAGCCCTAAACCTAGCCATAGACTTAGCCCTATCCCTAACCCTAAGGCTAACCCTAATGCTAGATATAGCCCTGGACCTAGACCTAAACCTAACCCTAACCCTAGACCTAACTCTAACCCTAACCCAAACACTAAAACTCTCTCTAACCCTAACCCTAACCCTAAACATAACCATAGCCCTAGCCCTAACCCAAACCCTAACCCTAAACCTAGTCGTAGCCCTAGCCCTAGCCCTAGCCCTAACCCTAACCCTAAAGCTAACCCTAGCCCTTACCCTGACACTAGCACTAACACTAACCCTAATGCTAACCCTAACCATAGTCCTAGCCCTAATCCTAAACCTAACCCTAACCAAGCGCTAGTCCTTGACCTAACCCTAAGCCTAAAGCTGGCCTTAACCCTAACCCTAGGCATAACCCTAACCCTAACCCTAACTATAGCACTAGCCCAAGCCCTAGTCCTAGCCCAAACACTAACCCTAACCCTAGACCTAACCTTAAACCAAGCACTAATCCTAAGCCTAACGCTAACCATAACCATAACCCTAGCTCTAGCCCTAGGACTTGCCCTAGCCCTATCACTAGCCCTAAACCTAACCCTAACCCTAATCATAGCCCAAATGTAACCCTAACCCTAACCCTAACCCTAGCCCTAGCCCTAACCCTAACACTAACCCTAGCCCTAAACCTAACCCTAAACCTAACTATAGCCCTAGCACAAACACTAACCCTAAACATAGCCCTAGCCATAACCCTAACTCTACCGCTAACCCTAACCCTAGCCCTAGCCCTAACCCTAACCCTAACCCTAGACCTAGCCCTAACCCTAACCCTAGACCTAGCCCTAACCCTAAACCTAAACCTAGCCCTAGCCTTAGCACTAACACTAACACTAATCCTAACCCAAACCCTAACCCTAGCTCAAGCCCTAGCCCTATCCTTAGCCCTAACCCTAAACCTAACCCAAAAACTAACACTAACCCTAGCTCTACCCCTAACCCAACCCTAACCCTAACCATAGCCCTAGCCCTACCACAAACCCTAACCTAACCCTAGATCTAGCCCTAACCCTAACCCTAACACTAACCCTATCTCTAGCGCTAGACCTAACCTAACCATAACCCTAGCCCTAGCCCTAGCCATAATCCTAACCCTAACCCTAACCCTAACCATAGCCCTAGCTCTTACCCTAAACCTAACCCTAACTATAGGTCTAGCCCTAACCCAAACCAAAACCTTAAGCCTAGACCTAAACCTAGCCTTAATCCTAGCACTAGCCCTAGCCCTATGCCTAACCCTAACCCTAACCATAGCCCTAGCCCTAATCCTAATCCTAATCCTAACCCTAGCCATAGCGCTAGCCCTAAACCTAACACTAACCCTAAACCTAGCCCTAGCCCTAACAGTAGCCTTACACATAACCATAGCCGTAGCCCTAGCCATAACCCTAATACTAACCCTAACCCTAGCCCTACCCCTGAACCTAGCACTAAGCCTAACCCTAACCCTAATCCAAGCCCTAGCCCTAATGCTAACCCTAACCCTAAACCTAATGCTAGTCCTAGCCCTAAACCTAAACCTAACCCTGACCCTAGCCCTAGCCCTAGCCCTAAACCTAACTCTAACCCTAACCCTAACCCTAGCTAAGCCCTAGCCCTAGCCTTAGCCCTAAACCTAAACCTGACCCTAGCCCTAGCCCTAAACCTAAATCTAACCCTAACCCTAGCTAAGACCTAGCCCTAGCCTTAGCCCTAAACCTAACCCTATCCCTAGCCCTAACCCCAACCCCAAACTTATCCCTAGCCCTATCCCTAACTCTGACACTAACCCTAGCCCTAAACCTAACCCTAACCATAGCCCTAGCCCTAAACCTAGCCCTAGACCAAGCCCTAGCCCTAACCCTAACGCTAACCCTAACCCTAACCCTAAACCTAAGCCTTAACCTAACCCTTGCCCTAGCCCTAGCCCTAACCCTAACCCTAAACCTAACCCTAAGCCTAGCCATAGAACTAACTCTAACACTAACCCTAACCCTAACCCTAACCCTAGACCTAGCCCTGGCCCTAGCCCTAACCCTAAACCTAACCCTAGCCCTAACCCTAACCCTAACCCTAACCCAAACAACCTAGCTCTAACCTTAACCCTAACCGTATCATAGCTCTAGCCCTAACCCAAACCCTAACCATAGCCCTAACCCTAACCCTAGACCTTTACCCTAATCCTAATCCTAGCCCTAGCCCTGGCCCTAGCCCTAGCCCTAGCCCTAGCCCTAACCCTATCCATAACCCTAACCCTATCCCTAAACCGAAACCTAAACTTAGCCTTTGCCCTAGCCCTAACCCTAACACTAACCCTAACCATAGCACTAGCAATATCCCTAGCCCTAAGCAAAACCCTAACCCTAATCATAGCCCTAACCGTAACCCCAACCCTAACCCTAACCCTAGCCCTAAACCTAACACTGAACCTAGCCCTGGCGCTAGCCCTAACACTAACCCTAACCATAGCACTAGCCATAACCTTAACTTTCACACTAACCCTAGCGCTAGACCTAGCCCTAGCACCAGACCTAACCCAAACCCTAGTCCTAGCCCTAACCGTAACCATAAACCAAGACCTAGCCCTACCACTAACACTAACCCTAACGCAAAACCTAACCCGAGCTCAAGCCCTAGCCCTATCCTTAGACCTAACCCTAACCCTAACAATAACCCTAACCCTAACCCTAGCTCTAATCCTAACCCTAACCCTAACCCTAACCATAGCCCTAATGCTAACCCTAACCCTAAACCTAACGTTGGCCCTAGCCTAACCCTAATTCTAAAACTAACCCTAGCCCTAGGCCTAAACCTAACCCTAACCCTAACACTAGCCCTAGCCCTAGCCCTAGCCCTAGCCCTAACCCTAACCCTAACCCTAACACTAGTCCTAGCCCTAACCCTAACCCTAACCCTAACCTTAACCCTAGCCCTAACCCTAACCCTAAACCTAACCATAGCCCAAGCCCTAACCCTAACCCTAACCCTAGCCCTAGACCTACACCTAGCCCTAGAACTAGCCCTAGCCCTAACCATAATGCTAACTCTAACCTGAACCCTAGCCCTGGCCCTAGTCCTAACCCTAATCCTAACCATATCCCTAGACCTAATTCTAACACTAATCCTAACCCTAACCCTAGCCCTAGCCCTAGCCCTAATCCTAAACCTAACCCTAGCCTAGCCGTAGCCCTAGCCCTATCCCTAACACTCCCTAGCCCTGAACCTACCCCTAAGCCTAACCCTAAACCTAATCCAAGCCCTAGCTCTAACCCTAATCCGAACCCTAACCGAAGACCTACGCAAATCCTACCCAAAACCTAACCCTAACCCTAAACATGACGCTAGCCCTAGGCCAAACAATAAACCTAACCCTGACACCAGCTCTAGCCCTAAACCTAAACCAAACCCTAACCCTAACCCTAACGCTTGCTATAGCCCTAGCCCTAGCACTAAACCTAACCCTAGCCCTAGCCCTAACCCTAACCCTAACCTTAACCCTAGCCCTATCCCTAACCCTAACCATAACCCTAGCCCTAGCCCTAAACAAAGCCCTAGACCTAGCCCTAACCCTAAGCCTAACCCTAAACATAGCCCTGGCCCTAGCCCTATCACAAAACCTAACCCTAGCCATAACCCGAAACCTAAGCCTTACCCTAAACCTTGCCCTAGCCCTAGCCCTAGCCATAACCCTAACCCTAACCCTAACCCTAGCCCTAGCCCTAGTCCTAACCCTAACACTAACCCTAGATCTAGTCCTGGCCCTAGCCCTAACCCTAACACTAACCCTACCCTAACCCTGACCCTAACCCTAACCCAAACCCTGAACCTACCTCTAACCCTAAGCCTAACCCTACCGTAACCATAGCCCTAGCCCTAACCCAAACCCTAACCCTAACCCTAGACATAGCCCTAGCCCTAGGCCTAACCAAAACCCTAAACCTAGCCCTAACCCTAACACTAGCACTAACCCTAACCCTAACGCTAACCCTAAGCGTAGTCCTAGCCCAATCCGTAATCCTAACCTAACCCTAACCCAAGCCCTAGCCTTAGACCTAAACTTAATGCTAACCCTAGCCCTAACCCTAACCGTAGCCCTAACACTAACCCTAAACCTATCTAAAGCCCTAGCCCAATCCCTAGTCCTAGCCTTATCCCTAATGTTAAACAAAGCCCTAAATTTAACCCTAGCACTAACCCTAACCCTAACTCTAACTGTATCCTAGCTCTATCCCTATCCCTATCCCTATCCCTATCCCTAACCTTAACCCTAACCCTAGCCTGAGCATAAAACTTAAACCTACCCTAAACCTAGCTCTAACTCTAACACCAAACCTAACCCTAACCATAGCCCTAGCCCCAGCCCTAGCCCTAATGCTAACACTAACCCTAACCCTAGCCCTAACTCTAACCCAAGCCTGTACCGTAACCCTAGCCCTAACCCTAACACAAGCCTGTACTGTAAACCTAGCCCTAACCCTAACACGAACCATAAACCTAAACCTTATGCTAGTCCTAGGCCAAAACATATACCATACCCTAAACCTAACCCTAATGCTAGCCCTAGCTCTAACCCTAAACCTAACCCTAGCCCTAGCCCTAAACCTAACCCTAACCCTAACCCTAGCCCTAACCCTAACGTTAACCCTAACCCTAACCCTAGCACTAACCCTAAACTGAACCCTAGCCCGAACCCTAGCCCTAACCCTAGCCCTAGCCCTAGCCCTAGCCCTAACCCAAACCCTAGCCCTAACCCTAACCCTAACCCTAACACTAACCCTAGGGCTAGACCTAGCCCTAACCTAACCATAACCATAGCCATAGCTCTAGACCTAGCCCATACCTAACCCTAAACCTAGCCCTAGCTCTAACCCTAAACCTAAACCTAACTATAGCCCTAGCCCTAACCCAAACACTAACCTTAACCCTAGACCTAACCCTAGCCATGGTCCTAATCCTAGCCCTAGCACTAGACCTAAACCTAACCCTAACCATAGCCCTAGCTCTAATCCTAAACCTAACCCTAACCCTAGCCGAAGCCCTAGCCATAACCCTAACACTAACCCTAAACCTAGCCCTAAACCTAGCCTTAAGCCTAACCCTAGCTGTAGCCCTAGCCCTAACCCTACACTAAACATAACCCTAGCCCTAGCCCTGACCCTAGCCCTAAGCTTAACTCTAACCCTAATCCAAGCCCTAATTGTAATCCTAACCCGAAACCTAACCGAAGACCTAACACTAGTCCTAGCCCCAAACCTAACCCTAACCCTAACCCTAACCCTAGCCCTAATGCTAACCCTAACACTAAACCTTACGCTAGCCATAGCCCTAATCCTAAACCTAACCCTAACCTTAGCCGTAGCCCTAGCCATAACCCTAACACTAACCCTAAACCTAGCCCTAGCCCTAAACCTAGCCTTAAGACTAACCCTAGCCGTAGCCCTAGCCCTAACCCTAACACTAACCATAACCCTAGCCCTAGCCCTGACCCTAGCCCTAAGCTTAACTCTAACCCTAATCCAAGCCCTAATTCTAATCCTAACCTGAAACCTAACTGAAGACCTAACACTAGTCCTAGCCCAAAACCTAACCCTAACCCTAACCCTAGCCCTAACGCTAACCCTAACACTAAACCTTACGCTAGCCCTAGCCCTAATCCTAACCTAACCCTAACCTAGCCCTAGCCCTGAACCTAACCCTAAACCTAACCCTAGCTCTAGCTCTAACCCTAAACCTAACCTTAACCCAAGCCCTAACAATAACACTAATCCTAACCCTAATCCTAGCCCTAACCCTAAACCTAAGACTAGCTATAGCCCTAAACCTAACCCTAACCCTTACTCTAGCTCTAGCCCTAGCCCTATCACTAGCCCTAGCTCTAACCCTAACCCTAACCCTAGCCTAGCCCTAACCCTAACCCTAACCCTAACCTTAACCCTAGCCCTAACCATAACCCTAATCCTAACCCTAGCCCTAGGCTTAACCCTAACCTTAACCCTAGCCCTAGGCCTAAACCTAGCGCTAGACCAAGCCCTAGCACAACCCTAACGGTAACCCTAACCCTAGTCCTATCCCCGGCTCTATCCCTAACCCTAAGCCAAACCCTAGCCCTAGCCCCAAATCTATTCTTATGGTAACCCTAGGCCTAGCCCTAGCCCCAACCCTAACCCTAACCCCAACTCTAGCCCTAACCTTAACCCTAATCTAGGCAAAAAGCTCTAACCCTAACTCGAACCCTAGCGCAAAACCTATCACTATTCCCACCCCAAAACCTAACTCTATCCCTAACCTTAACCCTAGCCCTAACGCTAAACCTAACACTAATCCTGACTCTAGCCCTAGCCCTAATCCTAACCTAAACCTAACCGTAGCCCTAGCCCTAGCCCTAAACCTAACCCTAAACCTAACCCTAGCTCTAGCCCTAGACCCAGCCCTAGCCCTATCCCTAAACCTAGCTCTAGCTCTAATCCTAACCCTAAACCTAACCCTAGCTCTAACCATAACCCTAACCCTAGCCCTAGCCCTAAACCTAGCCCTAGACCTAGCCCTAGCCCTAACCCTAACCCTAAACCTAACCCTAACCCTAGCCCTAGCCCAGGCCCTAGCCCTAACCCTAACTCTAACTCTAACGCTAGCCCTATCCATAAACCTAAGCCTTACCCTAACCCTAACCCTAGCCCTAGCCCTAGCCCTAACCCTAACCCTAACACTAGACCTAGACCTAACCCAAACCCTAACCCGAGCCATAGCCCTAACTCTAACCCGAACCCTAGATCTAGCCCTGGCACTAGCCCTAAACCTTACCCTAACCTTAGCCCTAGACCTAACCGTAAACCTAGCCCTAAACCTAGCTCTAAAACTAACCCAAAACCTAACGCTAAACCTAGACCTAGCCCTAGCCCTAGCCCTAGCCCAAGCCCTAGCCCTAGCAGTCTATGAAGAATGCACAGAAAGAACAAATAAACACAGGTTGTAGCAAGATCCGTGATTCAGTTGGCCTCACCAAACTGGTTTTCTCTGGTTTACAGCAGACATATCCAGACAAAGTGTTTTGGAATTCGGGTGAAATGCCCCCAGAAAATCACAGTCAAACTGCTGTTGGAGCAAATTGAAATTGTTCTCCTCCACAAATGTCTTTAATTCAATGCTTACAAAAAAATAATAAATTGTTGCCCAATGTTTATGTTGCATGCTGCCTAGAAAACTCGAATTATTATTTGTTTTTTTTATCCGGTTCCCTTTATTGCATTCAGCAGCAAGAAAACAAATTTACAGGCTACAATTCATAAAATATTTTGATGTCTATGAAGAACGTCCAGAAAACACAATGAAACACAGATGCTGTAGCAAGATTTATGATGGAGTTGGCCTCCCCAAACTGGTTTTGTCTGGTTTGAACCAGACATATCGAGACAAAGTGTTTTGGAATTCGGGTGAAATGCCCCAAGAAAATCACAGTCAAACTGCTGTTGGAGCAAATTCAAATTCTTCTCATCCATAAATGTCTTTCATTTCATGTTAACAAGAAATAATTCATTGTTGCCCAATGTTTCAGTTGCATGCTGCCTAGAAAACTCGAATTTTTATCTGTTTTTATTTTCTCTGGTTCCATTTATTGCATTCAGCAACAATATAAAAAATTTACATGCTACAATTCATACAATACTCTGCAGTCTCTGAAGAATGCATGAAAAACACGAACAAAACAGAGGTTGTAGCAAGATCGGTGATTGAGTTGGCCTCCCCAAATTGGTTTTGTCTGGTTTGAACCAGACATATCCAGACAAAGTGTTGTGGAATAAAGGTGAAATGAAACGAGAAAATCACATCAAACTGCTCTTGGAGCAAATTAAAATTCTTCTCATCAACAAATGACTTTAATTCCATGCTTATAAACAAATAATTCTTGTTGCCCACGGTTTCTCTTGCATGCTGCCTAGGAAACTCGAATTTTTATTTGTTTTTCTTTTATCCGGTTCCCTTTATTGCATTCAGCATCACGAAAACAAGTTTACATGCTAAAATTCATACAATACTCTGCAGTCTATGAAGAATGCACAGAAAACTCAAACAAACACAGAGGTTGTAGCATGATCTGTGATTGAGTTGGCCTCAACAATCCGGTTTTTTCTGGTTTGAACCAGCCATGTCCGGACAAATTTTTCTGGAATGAATATGATATGTATCCAGAAAATCACAGTCAAACTGCTGTTGGAGTAAATTGAAATTCTTCTCATCCATAAATGTCTTTAATTCCATGTTAACAAGAAATAATTAAATGGTGTTCCATGTTGCCTAGAAAACTCGAATTTTTATTTGTTTTTCTTTTATTCTGTTCCCTTTATGGCATTCAGTAGCAACACACCAAATTTACATGCTAAACTTCTGTCGAAACCATGCAGAATATGAAGAATGTCCAGAAAACACAAACAATCACAGAGGTTGTAGAAGATCTTTGATTGCGTTAGCCTCACCAAACTGGTTTTGTCTGGATTACACCAACCATATCCAGACAAAGTGTTGTGGAATTTGGGTGAAATGCCCCCAGAAAATCACAGTCAAACTGCCGTTGGAGCAAATTGAAATTCTTCTCATCCATAAATGTATTTAATTTCATGTTACCAAGAAATAATAAATTCTTCCCAATGTTTCTGTTGCATGCTGCCTAGAAAATTTGAACTTTTATTTGTTTTTCTTTTATCCGGTTCCCTTTATTGCATTCGGCAGCAACAAAACAAATTTACATGTTAAAATGCATA
Source organism: Sylvilagus floridanus (assembly GCA_949820135.1). Taxonomy (NCBI): domain Eukaryota; kingdom Metazoa; phylum Chordata; class Mammalia; order Lagomorpha; family Leporidae; genus Sylvilagus; species Sylvilagus floridanus. The sequence continues at coordinate 48,842,716 of OX463230.1, read as the reverse complement.
CAATACTGTGCAGTCTATGAGGAATGCACAGAAAACTCAAACAAACACAGAGGTTGTAGCAAGATCTGTGATTCAGTTGGCCTCACCAAACTGGTTTTGTCTGGTTTGACCCAGACATATCCAAAGTGTTTTGGAATTTGGGTGAAATTCCCCCAGAAAATCACAGTCAAACTGCTGTTGGAGCAAATTGAAATTCTTCTCATCCATAAATGTCTTTCATTTCATGTTACCAAGAAATAATAAATTCTTGCTCAATGTTTCTGTTGCATGCTGCCTAGAAAATTCGAACTTTTATTTGTTTTTTATTACCCGGTTCCCTTTATTGCATTTGTCAGCAAGAAAACAAATTTACAGGCTACAAGTCATACAATACTGTGCAGTCTATGAAGAATGCACAGAAAACACAAACAAAACAGAGGTTGTAGCAAGATCTGTGATTGAGTTGGCCTCACCAAAATTGTTTTTCTGGTTTGAACCAGCCATATCCGGACAAAGTGTTGTGGACTTAAGGTGAAACGAACCAAGAAAATCACGTTCAAACTGCTCTTAGATTAAATTAAAATTCTTCTCATCAGCAAATGACTTTAATTCCCTGCTTACAAAAAAAATAATTCATGTTGCCCATGGATTCTGTTGCATGCTACCTAGAAAACTCGAAATTATTTTTTCTTTCTTTTATCCATTTCCCTCTATTGCTTTCAGTAGCAACACACCAAATTTACATGCTAAACTTCATTCAACATCATGTAGGATATGAAGAATGTCCAGAAAACACAAACACAAAGGTTGTAGCATGATCTGTGATTCAGTTGGCCTCAACAAACTGGTTTTGTCTGGTTTGAACCAGACATATCCAGAAAAAGTGTTGTAGAATTTGGGAGAAATGCCCCCAGAAGATCACAGTCAAACTTTTGTTGGAGCAAATTGAAATTCTTCTTATCCATAAATGTCTTATTTTCATGATATCAAGAAATAATTCATTGTTGCCCATTGTTTCTTTTGCGTGCTGCCTAGAAAACTCGAATTTTTATTTGTTTTTATTTTACCTGGTTCCCTTTATTGCATTTAGCAGCAAGAAAACAAATTTACAAGCTAGAATTCATAGAATACTGTGCAGTCTATGAAGAATGCACAGAAAACACAAACAAACACAGAGGTTGTAGCAAGATCTGTGATTCAGTTGGCCTCCCCAAACTGGTTTTGTCTGGTTTGAACCAGACATATCCAGAGAAAGTGTTTTGGAATTCGGGTGAAATGCCCTCAGAAAATCACAGTCAAAGTGCTGTTGCAGCAAATTGAAATTCTTCTCAGCAATCTTTAATTCCATGCTTACAAACAAATAATTAATTGTTGCCCAATGTTTCACTTGCATGCTGCCTAGAATAATAGAATTTTTATTTGTTTTTCTTTTACCTGGTTCCCTTTATTGCATTCAGCAGCAAGAACACAAAATAACATGGTAAAATTCATTCAATACTGGCCGGCGCCGTGGCTCAACAGGCTAATCCTCCGCCTTGCGGCGCCGGCACACCGGGTTCTAGTCCCGGTCGGGGCGCCGGATTCTGTCCCGGTTGCCCCTCTTCCAGGCCAGCCCTCTGCTGTGGCCCCGGAGTGCAGTGGAGGATGGCCCAAGTGCTTGGGCCCTGCACCCCATGGGAGACCAGGAAAATGCTCATCATCGGATGAGCTCGGTGTGCCGGCCGCAGCGTGCCATCCGCGGCAGCCATTGGAGGGTGAACCAACGGCAAAAGGAAGACCTTTCTCTCTGTCTCTCTCTCTCTCTGTCCACTCTGCCTGTCAAAAAAAAAAAAAATTCATTCAATACTGTGCAGTCTATGAAGAATGCACAGAAAACAGAAACAAAAAAGAGGTTGTAGCAAGATCTGTGATTGAGTTGGCCTCCCCAAACTGGTTTTGTCTGGTTTGAATCAGCCATATCCCGACAAATATTGTCGAATTAAGGTGAAATGAACCAAGAAAAATACATTCAAACTGCTATTGGAGCAAATTAAAATTCTTCCCATCGATAAATATCTTTCATTTCAAGTTAAGAAGAAATAATTAATTGTTGCCCAATGTTTCGGTTGCATGTTGCCTAGAAAACTCGAATTTTTATTTGCTTTCTTTTATCCGGTTTCCTTTATTGCACTCTTCAGCACGAAAACAAATTTACATGCTACAATTCATACAATACTGTGCAGTCTATGAAGAATGTCCAGAAAACACAAAAAAACACAAAGGTTGTAGCAAGATCTGTGATTGAGTTGGCCTTACCAAACTGATTTTGTCTGGTTTGAACCAGACAAATCCAGAGAAAGTGTTGTGGAATTAAGGTGAAATGCCACTGAAAATCACAGTCAAACTGCTGTTGGAGAAAATTAAAATTCTTCTCATCAACAAATAATTTTAATTCCATGCTTAGAAACAAATATTTCATGTTGCCCATGGTTTTTGTTGCATGCTGCCTGGGAAACTCATAATATTATTTTTTTCTTTTATCCAGTTCCCTCAATTGCCTTCAGTAGCAATAAACCAAATTTACATGCTAAACTTCATTCAAAACCATGCAGGCTATGAAGAAAGTCCAGAAAACACACAAACAAACACAGAGGTTGTATCAAGATCAGTCGTTGAGTTGTCCTCAGTAAACTGGTTTTGTCTGGTTTGAACCAGACATATCCAGGCAATGTGTTTTGGAATTCGGGTGAAATGCCCCCAGAAAATCGCCAGTCAAACAGCTGTTGGAGCAAACTGAAATTCCTGTCCACAAATGTCTTTAATTCCATGCTTACAAACAATTAATTCATGTTGCCCACAGTTTCTTTTTAATGCTGCATAGAAAACTCGAATTTTTATTTGTTTTACTTTTATCCGGTTCCCTTTATTGCATTCAGCAGCAGGAAAAAAAATTTACATGCTAAAATTCAATCAATATTGTGCAGTCAATGAACAATGTCCAGAAACTCAAATAAACACAGAGGTTGTAGCAAGATCTGTGATTGAGTTGGCCTAAACACACCGGTTTTGTCTGGTTTGAAGCAGCCATGTCCAGACAAATTGTTCTGGAATTAAGGAGAAATGTACTCAGAAAATCACAGTCAAACTGCTGTTGGAGCAAATTGAAATTCTTCTTGTCCACAAATGTCTTTAATTCCATGCTTAGAAACAAATAATTCAAGTTGCCCAAGATTTCTGTTGCATGCTGTCTAGAAAACTCGAACTTTTATTGGTTTTTCTTATACCCGGTTCCCTTTTTTGCATTCTGCAGCAAGAAAACAAATTTACATGCTACAATTCATGCAATACTGTGCACTCTACGAAGAATGTCCAGAAAACACAAACAAACACAGAGGCTATAGTAAGATCTGTGATTGAGTTGGCCTCAAAAAACCGGTATTGTATGGTTCGAAACAGCCATATCCCAACAAAGTGTTGTGGAATTCAGGTGAAATGAACCAAGAAAATCACAGTCAAACTGCTGTTGGAGCAAACTGAAATTTTTCTCTTCCACAGATATCTGTAATTCCATGCTTAGGAACAAAAAATTCCTGTTGCCTACGGTTTCTGTTGCATGCTGCCTAGAAAACTCATATTTTTATTTGTTTTTCTTTTATCCAGGTCCGTTTATTGCATTCGGCCGCAACAAAACGAATTTACAGGCTACAATTCATACAATACACTGCAGTCTATGAAGAATGTACAGAAAACACAAACAAACACAGAGGTTGTAGCAAGATCTGTGATTGAGTTGGCCTCACCAATCAGGTTTTGCCTGGTTTGAACCAGAAATATCCAAAGTGTTTTGGAATTAAGGTGAAATGCACCCAGAAAATCACAGTCAAACTGCTGTTGGAGCTATTTGAAATTCTTCTCGTCCACAAATGCTTACAAATGCTTACAAATGCTTACAAATCCATGCTTACAAACAAATAAATCATGTTGCACAATATTTTTGTGGCATGCTGTCTAGAAAACTCAAACTTTTATTTGTTTTACTTTTATCCGTTTCCCTTATTGCATTCAGCAGCAAGAAAACAAATTTACATGCTACAATTCATACAATACTGAGTAGTCTATGAAGAATGTCCAGAAAACACAAACAAACACAGAGGTTGTAGCAAGATCTGTGATTGAGTTGGCCTCACCAAACTGGTTTTGTCTGGTTTGAACCAGCCATATCCTGACAAATGTTGTGGAATTAAGGTGGAATGAACCAAGAAAAATACATTCAAACTGCTGTTGGAGCAAATTGAAATTCCTCTCATCCATAAATGTCTTTAATTTCATGTTAAGAAGAAATAATTGTTTGTTGCCCACGGTTTCTGTTGCATGCTGCCTAGAAAACTCAAATTTTTATTTGCTTTTTTTATCTGGTTCCCTTTATTGCATTTGGCAGCAAGGAAACAAATTTACATGCTACAATTCATATAATAATGTGCAGTCTATGAAGAATGTCCAGAAAACACAAACAAAAACAGAGGTTGTAGCAAGATCTGTGATTGCGTTGGCCTGAACACTGGATTTGTCTGGTTTGAACTAGCCATATCCCGACAAAGTGTTGAGGAATTAAGGTTAAATGAACCCAGAAAATCACATTCCAACAGCTATTGGAGAAAATTAAAATTCTTCTCATCAACAAATGATTTTAATTCCATGCTTAGAAACAAATATATCATGTTGCCCATTGTTTCTGTTGCAGGCTGCCTAGGAAACGCATAATATTATTTTTTTTCTTTTATCCAGTTTCCTCAATTGCCTTCAGTAGCAAAAAACCAAAACCATGCAGGCTATGAAGAAAGTCCAGAAAACACAAACAAACACAGAGGGTGTAGCAAGATCTGTGATTGAGTTGGCCTCACCAAACTGGTTTGGTCTGGTTTGAACCAGACATATCCAGGCAATGTGTTATGGAATTCGGGTGAAATGCCCCCAGAAAATCGACAGTCAAACTACTGTTGGAGCAAATTGAAATTCTTCTCGTCCACAAATGTCTTTCATTCCATGCTTACAAACAACTAATTCATGTTGCCAACGGTTTCTGTTGCATGCTGCATAGAAAAATCGAATTTTTATTTGTTTTTCTTTCATCCGGTTCCCTTTATTGTATTTAGCAGCAGGAAAAAAATTTACATGCTAAAATTCAATCAATATTGTGCAGTCAATGAACAATGTCCAGAAACTCAAATAAACACAGAGGTTGTAGCAAGATCTGTGATTGAGTTGGCCTCAACACACCAGTTTTGTCTGGTTTAAAGCAGCCATATCCAGAGAAATTGTTCTGGAATTAAGGTGAAATGTACTCAGAAATCACAGTCAAACTGCGCTTGGAGGAAATTGAAATTCTTCTCATCCACAAATGTCTTTAATTCAATGCGTACATACAAATAATGCCTGTTGCCCATGGTTTCTGTTGCATGCTGCCTAGAAAACTCGAATTTTTATTGGTTTTTCTTTTACCCGGTTCCCTTTATTGCATTTGGCAGCAACAAAACAAATTTACATGCTATAATTCTTACAATACTGTGCAGTCTGTTTAGCATTTTACATTAGCATTAGCATTAGCATTAGCATTAGTCTGTTTAGCATTTTACATGTTAAATTTCACACAAAACTGTGCAGTCTATGAAGAATGTCCAGAAAACACAAACAAACACAGAGGCTGCAGCAAGATCTGTGATTCAGTTGGCCTCCCCAAACTGGTTTTGTCTGGTTTGAACCAGATATATCCAGACAAAGTGTTTTGGAATTAAGGTGAAATGCACCCAGAAAATCACAGTCAAGCTGCTGTTGCAGCAAATTGAAATGTTTCTTATCCATAAATGTCTTAATTTCATGATATCAAGAAATAATTAATTGTAGCCCATTGTTTCTGTTGCATGCTACCTAGAAAACTCGAATTTTTATTTGTTTTACTTTTATCCAGGTCCGTTTATTGCATTCGGCAGCAACAAAACAAATTTACATGCTAACATTCACACAATACTGTGCAGTCTTTGAAGAATGCACAGAAAACACAAACAAACACAGAGGTTGTAGCAAGATCTGTGATTGAGTTGGCCTCACCAAACTGGTTTTGTGTGGTTTGAACCAGACATATCCAGCCAAAGTGTTTTTGAATTCTGGGGAAATGCCCCCAGAAAATCAGAGTCAAACTACTGTTGGAGCAAATTGAAATTCTTCTCATCCATAAATGTCTTTAATTTCATGTTAACAAGATATAATTAATTTTTGCCCATGGTTTCTGTTGCATGCTGTCTAGAAAACTCATATTTTTATTTGTTTTACTTTTATCCGGTTCCCTTTATTGCATTCAGCATCAAGAAAACAAATTTAGATGCTACAATTCATACAATACTGTGCAGTCTATGAAGAATATCCAGAATACACAAACAAACACAAAGGTTGTAGCAAGATCTGTGATTGAGTTGGCCTCACCAAACGGGTTTTGTCTGGTTTGAACCAGTCATATCCACAGAAAGTGTTGTGGAATTCTGGGGAAATGCCCCCAGAAAATCACAGTCAAATTGCTGTTGGAGCAAATTGAAATTCTTCTCATCCACAATGTCTTTCATTCCATGCTTACAAACAAATAATTCATGTTGCCCATGGTTTCTCTTGCATGCTGCCTAGATAGCTCAAATTTTTATTTGTTTTTCTTTTTTCTGGTTCCCTTTATTGCATTCAGCAGCAACAAAACAAATTCACATGCTACAATTCATACAATACTGTGCAGTCTATGAAAAATATCCACAAAACACATACATAAAAAAAAAGATTTTAGCAAGATCTGTGATAGAGTTGGCTTCCTCAAACTGGTTTTTTCTGGTTTGGACCAGAAATATCCAGACAAAATGTTTTGGAATTAAGGTGAAATGCTTCAAGAAAATCACGGGCAAACTGCTGTTGGAGCAAATTGAAATCCTTCTTATCCATAAATGTCTTAATTTCATGATATCAAGAAATAATTAATTGTTGCCCACTGTTTTTGTTGCATGCTGCCTAGAAAACTTGAATTTTTATTTCTTTTTCTTTTATCCGGTTCCCTTTATTGCATTCGGCAGCAACAAAACACATTTACATGCTAACATTCACACAATACTGTGCAGTCTATGAAGAATGCACAGAAAACACAAAGAAACACAAAGGTTGTAGCAAGATCTGTGATTGAGTTGGCCTCACCAAACTGGTTTTGTGTGGTTTGAACCAGACATATGCAGACATAGTGTTTTGGAATTCGGGTGAAATGCCCCCAGAAAATCACAGTCAAACTTTTGTTGGAGCAAATTGAAATTCTTCTCATCCATAAATGTCTTTAATTTCATGTTAACAAGATATAATTAATTGTTGCCCAATATTTCTGTTGCATGCTGCCGAGAAAACTCGAATTTTTATTTTTTTACTTTTATCCGGTTCCCTTTATTGCATTCAGGAGCAACAAAACAAATTTAGATGCTATATTCATAAAATAGTGTGCAGTCTATGAAGAATATCCAGAAAACACAAACAGACACAAAGTTGTAGCAAGATCTGTGATTGAGTTGGCTTCCCCAAACTGGTTTTGTCTGGTTTGTACCAGAAATATACAGACACAATGTTTTGGAATTAAGGTGAAATACCCCAAGAAAATCACGGGCAACCTGCTGTTGGAGAAAATTGAAATTCTTTTCATCCACAAATGTCTTTAATTCCATGCTTACAAACAAAGAATTCATGTTGCCCACGTTTTCTCTTGCATGCTGCCTAGAAAACTTGAATTCTTATTTGTTTTACATTTATCCGGTTCCCTTTATTTCATTCAGCAGCAAGAAAGCAAATTACAATCTACAATTCATACAATACTCTGCAGTCTATTAAGAATGTCCAGAAATCACTAAGAAACACAGATTTGTAGCAAGATCTGTGATTGAGGAGGCCTCCCCAAACTGGTTTTGTCTGGTTTGAACCAGCCATATACTGACAATATGTTGTGGGATTAAGGTGAAATGAACCGAGAAAATCAGAGTCAAACTGCTGGGACAAATTAAAATTCTTCTCATCCAGAAATGACTTTAATTCCATGCTTACAAACAAATAATTCATGTAGCCCATGGTTGCTGTTGCATGCTGGCTGGAAAACTCGAAATTTTATTCTTTTGCTTTTATCCAGTTCCCTCTATTGCTTTCAGTAGCAACAAACCAAATTTACATGCTAAACTTCATTCAAAACCATGCAGGCTATGAAGAATGTCCAGAAAAAACAAACAAACACAGAGGTTGTAGCAAGATCTGTGATTGAGTTGGCCTCCCCAAACTGGTTATGTCTGGTTTGAACTGACATATCCAGACAAAGTGTTTTGGAATTAAGGTGAAATGCCCCCCGAAAATCACAGTCAAGCAGCTGTTGCAGCAAATTGAAATGTTTCTTATCCATAAATGTCTTAATTTCATGATATCAAGAAATAATTAATTGTAGCCCATTGTTTCTGTTGCATGCAGCCAAGAAAACTTGAAGTTTTATTTGTTTTTCTTTTTTCCGGTTCCCTTTATTGCATTCGGCAGCAAGAAAACAAATTTGCATGCTAACATTCACACAATACTGTGCAGTGTTTGAAGAATGCACAGAAAACACAAACAAACACAGAGGTTGTAGCAAGATCTGTGATTGAGTTGGCCTCGCCAACTGGATTTGTCTGGTTTGAACCAGACATATCCAGACAAAGTGTTTTGGAATTCGGGTGAATTGCCCCCAGAAAATCACAGTCAAACTCCTGTTGTAGCAAATTAAACTTCTAATCAACAAATGTCTTTAATTCGATGCTTACAAACAAATATTTCATGTTGACCATGGTCTGTTGCATGCTGCCTAGAAAACTCTAAATTTTATTTTTTTTCTTTTATCCAGTTCCCTCAATTGCATTCAGTAGCAACAAACCTAATTTACATGCTAAACTTCATTCAAAACCATGCAGGCTATGAAGAATGTACAGAAAACACAAACAAACACAGAAGTTGTATGAAGATCTGTCATTGAGTAGGCCTCCCCAAACTAGTTTTGTCTGGTTTGAACCAGACATATCCAGAAAACGTGTTCTGGAATTCGGATGAAATTCCCCCAGAAAATCACAGTCAAACTGCTGTTGGAGCAAATTGAAAGCTTGTCCTCCACAAATGTCTTTAATTCCATGCATACCAACAATTATAAATTACAGACTTTACCCAGTGAAGTTTGTTTCTGTTGGGGAAACAGAAAAGCGATCAAGAATTACAATATAGTGGTGGGTGCTGTGGCAGTGTGTTAAGCTGCTGCTTGTGATGCCTGCATTCCATATTGGAGTGCTGTTTGAATCCTGGCTTCTCTATATTCTGCTCCAGCTTCCTACTGATGCTCCAAGAAGTGTTTGGGTCCCTGCCACCCAAAAGGGAGATCCAGATAGATTTTCTGGCTTTTGGCTTTGGCCTGGCCTACCCCCAGCTATTGTGGGCATTTGGGAAGTAAACCAGAGAATGAAAGACTCTCTCTCTTTCTCTCTCTCTCTCTCTCTCTGTCTCTCTCTGTTTTTCTTTCACTCCTTCCCTCTCTCCATCTCTGTCATTCTGCCTTTCAAATAAGAGAGTTTAAAAAAAGAATTACATTATGTGTAATTGATGCTACTCTAGAGAAGGCAATATCAGAACACAGAAGAGAGTGTTAAATCAGACAATTTGGGGATTCCAAGATCTGTACTTAAGGATGAGGGGGAGATTTTATGGAAGGATGTTTTGTGCAGAGGAATGCCATTCAATTATTTATCCATGTATTTATGCAGTAAATATCACCTACATATACACTAAGTGCCATGTACCATTTGGTTACTGATGATACAGCAGTGAATAAAACAGACAGGATCACTTCTCATAATTCTAACATTCTAGTAGGGGAGAGGGACAGTAATACTCAAACTAGAAGAGCATTAGGTAGTGAGATGTGCTTTAGGAAAATAGGCAGGCAGTATGAGGTGGAAGCAGATGGGTGAGGAAGCTACTTTAGAATGAGCGCGGGAAGGGCTCATCTGGGAGATGTCATTTACAGTGAGATCTGCGTGGCAACTGTGGAACTCAGGATGTTCATAGCAGGCTGAGAGAGAAGCTACTGCAAATGTCTTTCTTCCGCTGCCATCACATGCACATTAGCAGGAAGCTGGATCAGAAGTAGAACAGCTGAGACTCGAACTGGCACTCTGAAAATAGGGTGACAGTGTCACAAGTGGCAGCTTATCCAGCTGTGCCACAATGTCTGACCCTGCAAAAGTCTTAGGAGGGAATAAACTCTATTTGGGGTTGCAAAAACCAGTGTGGCTGAAGTACAGTGGGAGAGAAAAGAGGGCAGCAGATAAGGTGGGGAGGTTGGCAGGTGCCAACTTTGTTTGAGCCCAGAGGCTCAGAAGGTACCCCGTTGAGCTTGGAGACCTGCTCGGAGTTCAATATGGCAGAAGAGAGGGGATTGTGTTAGATGGTGTTATTTGACAGGAACAGGCAGAAACCAGATTCTGACAAGTTCTACATGGAAGATCTGGGAAACACTGAATTCTGCTTAATGCCATGTAAAGAATCCCTGGAATACAATGGGAAAAGTATGCATCACCAGGCTGGCATCCCATATGAGCACCAGGTTCTAGTCCCAGTTGCTCTTCTTCCAGTCCAGCTCTCTGCTGTGGCCCCAGAGGTCAGTGAAGGATGGCCCAAGTACTTGGGCCTCTGCATCCACATGGGTGACCAAGGGGAAGCACCTGGCTCCTGGCTTCAGAATGGTGCAGGACTGGCCATAGTGGCCATTTGGGGAGTGAACCAAAGGAAGGAAGACCTTTCTCTCTGTCTCTTCTCTCTCTCTCTCTCTCTCTCTCACTGTCTAACTCTGCCTATCAAAAAAATTGGTTGAAATTTATATAAATCTCTGTACCTTTCCACAAATTATTGCATAAACAGCATAATTTTCAAGACAGTATTTAAAAACGCATGTCCAAAACAGGGAAAGAAAAAACATTCATGTTTCCCATCTGGCTTTTTTCTTTGTTTTTATTTGTTTGGGAGATTCCCATTAGTTCCAGACTTGGTCTGGGAAGGAGGCGCACTAGTTTCCTTCCTATTTGACTTGGATTTATCGGTCTCTGATTGCATTGGTGGCACTTGGGAAGAGCTCTTGTCAGAATCATTTTCTGATAAGCTAACAGTGACTCAATAGAAACAGCAGGTGGAAGGGTCTTGATGGGCTATTTTTGATGAGTACTTCAGGTGGATCACTAGTGCTTATGGTCTTCAGAGGTAACTGTGATATTTTCTATCCCAGGAGTAGTTGAATCCATTGACTCAGAATCAGTCAGCACTTTATCATGTTTACGCTGCTGTTGTTTCTCTCTGTGACTAACTTTAGTTTCCCAGGCTCCTTCATCAACTTCCTTTCCATCATGGCAAGAACTGTCTTGCACTATTTCAGCATCTGACTTTGATTTCTTCTTATTTTTCTTTGACTTCTAATTTTTCTTGTCTGCCGCTGAGGGCTGTTTTGCTGTTCTACTTTGAGGATTTCAAACAACTTCATCCTCAGCCACTTCAACAGTCCTTCCACTTGGTCTGGGATTCTCGGGCAGTTTCTTCTGGTTCTTCTTCTTGTGCTCATTGCTTTTGAGGTTCTTCAGCAAGGCTAGGTCCTCAGGGGCCAAGGCTGGCCAGCCTGCCACCTCCTGCATTTCTTGCCATCACCGGTGCAAGGCTCGGCCCAGCCATAGCCCAACAGGAACAGCAGCAGCAGCCTGAGCACATCCATGCACCACCAGGATCACCCAGCCCGGGTACTGCTTCAGCTCCAGGACCAGGTCAAGGCCCAGCTCAGTGCTCAGAAAGCATAGGACAGCCCAGAGCATTTCCTGCAGCCCGGCTGGGCCCGCTAAGGCCTGCCGTGTCAGCTCATCCTGCCAGCTCCGTGCAGTCTTCTTCACTCCTGGCAGAGGGACTTGCAGGATCATGCTGGGGCATAGAGATGTCATTTAAGAGTTGGGGGAAGCTAAGAGGGCCAAACTGGATAGCCTATGGCCAAAGGCATTGTGGCCACTCCTTGTGCTGGAGCTGAGGATTGGCAGAGGGGACACCAGTTCTCCCCTAGTCAGCCTCACTCTGCCAGGAGGAGAGGGGCAGGAGGGAGTGAGCATATCCAGTGATGGCCGCTAATTGTTCTCGGTGCTAGCACCAGACCCAGCTGTCCTCCCTTGGCTCTACAATTGGAATCTATCACTTTATAAAGGCCTGGTCAGGGGTTCCATGATGGAGGAATAGGGAAGGGGTTTAGAGATCTGGTCCAGGTGAAGATAATTTAATAAAAGTGGAGCTATTGTAGTCTCAGGGAAGAGTTAGGGGATAAACGGCAGAGGAAACTTCTGTAATTAGAGGGACACAGTGGACCTACTTGGAGAGCACAGGCACCCACAGCTTGGGACTCCAATAGCAAGGGACTACACCAGCACTGGAAAGTGAGGCTCCCTGTTCTCCACCCTGTAGCCACTCTACACCATGTTCAAGTGGTCTTCTGGCTGGGCTACTTTTTTGTTTTTTGACAGGCAGAGTTAGACAGTGTGAGAGAGAGAGAGACAGAGAGAAAGGTTTTCCTTTTCCATTGGTTCACCTCCCAAATGGCCACTACAGCTGGTGCTGTGCCTATCCGTAGCCAGGGGCCAGGTGCTTCCTCCTGGTCTCCCATGTGGGTGCAGGGCCCAAGCACTTGAGCCATCCTTCACTGCCTTTTGGGCCACAGTTGGACTGGAAGAGGAGCAATCGGGACAGAACCGGCGCCCCAACCGTGACTAGCACCCGGAGTGCCAGCGCCACAGGTGGAGGATTAGCCTAGTGAGCCATGGCGCCGGCCATGGCTGGGCTACTTCAACAACAGCCTCAAACCTATCATCTAGCCGTGCTCCAGCAAGTTCAGCCACACTTTTCTACATATCCTTGGGTGTCAGTGTGGCCGCTGCCGGGGCCATCTGCGCCTGGGTAGCTGCACCTACACCAACGGGCTGTGGACACACTGTGGCTCACTGGGGCACTGGCAGTCATGCAAGGACTCGCTGGACTACAGCAGCAGCTGCTTGTTGGCAGCAAGGTGAACCCTTCCTTCAGCCTTGCAGAGCCCAGGCTACCTGGGCGCTGGTCAAGATGTACACTAACCTGAGAGGAAGGTGCCCAGTGCCCTGCTGAGCCTGCCCTCCTCCAAGCCTGCCAGCTGCAGCAGTGGCCAGAGCTTGGGCCAGCTCTTTACCTTCAAGCTCCTGGCCGACCCCGAGAGCCCCAGGACCGACGAGGGCTCCAGCAACAGTGGCTACAAGTCTGCAGCCAAAGTGGCCAATGGGCAGCAGGGCTTCAGAAGCAACATTTCCCTGCACCCAGGCACTTTTAGGGGACCCCAGCGTGCAGCTTCCGTTCCCAAGGGAGGTGATCCTGGTTGGGGGGAGGGCTGACGAAGGGGAGAGGGCAGTGTATGAGCCAGTGGGCCTCTGGGTTGGGGAGCGGGCGGGGAGAGGGCAGCTGCTTTTCTGGCTGGGGCATGGGTGCCAGGTATGGGGCTGAGAGCTGGGCAGAACATGCTGAGAGCCCAGGGGGACCGATGTCTACTTGCTCTCTCACTTGCTCTCTCTATCTCTCTTGTTCATAGACATGAGTCCCTTGCTACATGTAGTCAACCATGGTTGCATGTGTATGTGTCTGTGCAGTGTGCATGTGGCCTGCGTGTGAGCATGTGAGGATGGGTGCCCATGCTGGCAGAGCGAGTGTGCACCCATGTTTTGGGTGGGCACTGTTGTGTCTCCTGACTCCATACCTCTCCAGCCCATCCTTTTTCTTCACTGAAGTGATAGCAGTGCAGGGGCCTGGAAACAAAGACATTAACAATCATTTCCCCTGAAAAAAAATTAAAAAATGCCTGGTCAGTGGATGAGACTTACACTGGAGCAGTGTGACCCTTGCAGTTATTAGTTTCTACGCATTGAGTAAAGTTATCTAGAAAATGTCAAAGAATAACAATAAATTAACTGAAGAAAGACCTGAGAAGGTGTGTGTCAGGACTGTTCACACACTGACCAGAAGCAGAGGCTAATCCAAGGCAGGACAAACTTCAAACCCAGGACCACCCATGTCAGCCATCTTGGGCATGGCTCCATGAACTATTCTGATATGACAAATGACTCAAGATTTCGCAGATTCTTGAAGTTGCCGGTTATGACCTAGAGCTGAGAGTTGCAGGATTATCATTCTTCACACAAGCAGATGACAGCAGTGCTGATAAACAAGGTGTTCCCTGAAGAAGTAATCAACTTGACCAAGAGATATTTCCAAAAGAGCAAAGGCACTGTTTTACGCACAGCCCAACCAGATTCAAAAAAGAGAAAGACTGTCTAACTGAAAAGTGTTATCAGATGTTGGAATGTGGATGAAAATTCTGCCTGCATCTACAGGATGGGTTATCAAGAAGGGGAGACAGAACTCTCAGGCACATGTGAGAACTGCTTCCCATGGTGGAGTGTCTTCTTCTTCAGGGGAGACTCAGTTTCACTTTAGGGCTTCGTGACTGAGTCAGCCCCACCAAGTTCATCTGGGATAATCCCCCTGACTTAAAGTCAATTGATTATGGACTTTAATCATATCTACAGAAGACCATCACAGCAACCTACATTAGTGTTTTACTGAATAACTGGAGACTGGAACCAACCAAGATAACTCACAAAATGGACCATCACAACAATTTCTGTTCATTCCACTTCTCTTCTCAGATGAACACTGCTGCAACAAACCCTTAATGAAAAGTTTTATGTCTCGGTCCTCAACTGAACAAGGTTTTTTCCATGGGTAAATTTTATTTAGAAAGATTCTGTAGGACAACGTTATCCTCATTTGACATTTTTTTCTCCAGGTAAAAGCAATTTATAATCCAAATGAATTTACATATTTAATGTAATCCCAAAGTTTCAAACAATTATTCTCAGATTTGAAACAAATGACTCTAAAACTCGTATGGATCACAAGAAACCCCAAATAGCTAAAGCAATTCAAAATAATGAAAGTAAAGCTGGTGGCATCACAATACCAGATTTAAAGACATATTACATATTCAGGGCAGTTACAATCAAAACAGCTTGGTACTGGCACAAGAACAGAAATGTGGTCAAATGGAACATACTAGTAACTCCAGAAGTTAGTTCACATATCTACAATCTAGTACTTCAGCAAACAAACAAAAATCACTCCCGGGAGTGTCTTTGAGTGTTGGGGAACTTTGATCACTGATCACAGAAATACGAAAGAAATAAGAAAGGGAACCGGATAAAAGAAAAACAAATAAAACTTCTAGGTTTCTATGCAGCATTCAACAAAAACATTGGGCAGCATTTAATTATTTCTTCTTAACATGAAATTAAAGACATTTGTGGATAAGAAGAATTTCAATTTGCTCCAATAGCAGTTTGAATGTATTTTTCTTGGTTCATTTCACCTTAATTCCACAACACTTTGTTGGTAAATGGCTGGTTCAAACCAGACAAAACCAGTTTGGTGAGGCCAACTCAATCACAGATCTTGCTACAACCTCTGTGTTTGTTTGTGTTTTCTGTGCATTCTTCATAGACTGCACAGTTTTGTCTGAATTGCAGCATGTAAATTTATTTTGTTGCTGCAGAATGCAATAAAAGGCACTGGATAAAAAAAATACAAATTCGAGATTTCTAGGCAGAATGCAACAGAATCAATGGGGAACAATTAATTATTTCTTCATAACATGAAATTAAGACATTTATGTATGAGAAGAATTTCAATTTGCTCCAACAGCAGTTTGACTGTGATTTTCTGGGGGAATTTCAGCGAATTCCAGAACAATTTTTCTGGATATGTCTGGTTCAAACCAGACAAAACCAGTTTAGTGAGGCCAACTCAATCTCAGATCTTTCTACAACCTATGTGTTTGTTTGTGTTTTCTGTGCATTCTTCATAGACTGCACAGTATTGAATGAATTTTTGCATGTAAATTTTGTTTTCACGCTGCTGAATGCCATAAAGGGAACCAGATAAAAGAAAAACAAACAAAAATTTGATTTTTCTTGGCAGCATGCAACAGTAACCGTGGGCAACATGAATTATTTGTTTGTAAGCATGGAATTAAAGACATTTTTGGATGAGAAGAATTTCAATTTGCTCCAACAGCTGTTTGACTGTGATTTTCTGGGGACATTTCACCCGAATTCCAAAACACTTTGTCTGGATA
This sequence comes from Sylvilagus floridanus, assembly GCA_949820135.1. Taxonomy (NCBI): domain Eukaryota; kingdom Metazoa; phylum Chordata; class Mammalia; order Lagomorpha; family Leporidae; genus Sylvilagus; species Sylvilagus floridanus. The sequence continues at coordinate 48,826,464 of OX463230.1, read as the reverse complement.
TGTCTGGGTCAAACCAGACAAAACCAGTTTGGTGAGGCCAACTCAATCACAGATCTTGCTACAACATCTGTGTTTGTTTGTTTTTTCTCGATATTCTTCATAGACTTCACAGTAGTGTATGAATTTTAGCTTGTAAATTTGTTTTCTTACTGCTGAATGCAATAAAGGTAACCGGATATAAGAAATACAAATAAAATTCGAGTTTTCTAGGCAGCATGCAACAGAAACATTGGGCAACATGAATTATATGTTTGTAAGTATGGAATTAAAGACATTTGCGGATGAGAAGAATTTCAGTTTCCTCCAATAGCAGTTTGATGTGATTTTCTGGGGGCATTTCACCTTAATTCCAGAATAATTTGTCCAGTCATTGCTGCTTCAACAGACAAAACCAGTTTGGTGAGGCCAACTCAATCACAGATCTTGCTACAACCTCTGTTTTGTTTGTGTTTTGTTTGTGTTTTCTGGACATTCTTCACAGCTTGCATGGTTTTGAATGAAGTTTAGCACGTAAATTTGTTTTCTTGCTACCGAATGCAAAAAAGGGAACTGGATAAAAGAAAAACAAATAAAAATTTGAGTTTTCTAGGCAGCAAGCAACAGAAAAATTGAACAACAATTAATTATTTCTTGTTAACATGGAATTAAATACATTAATGGATGAGAAGAATTTCATTTTGCTCCTACAGCAGTTTGACTGTGATTTTCTGGATATATATCACCTTAATTCCACTACACTTTGTGTGGATATGTCTGGTTCAAACCAGACAAAACCAGTTTGGGGAGGCCAACTCAATCACAGATCTTGCTACAACCTCTGTGTTTGTTTGCGTTTTCTGTGCATTCTTTATAGACTACACAGTATTGTATGAATTGCAGCATGTAAATTTGTTTTCTGGCTGCTGAATGCAAAAAAAGGAACCGGATACAAGAAAAACAAATAAAAGTTCATTTTTTCTAGGCAGCATGCAACAGAAACATTGGGCAACATGAATTATTTGTTCGTAAGAATGGAATTAAATACATCTGTGGACTAGAAGAATTTCAATTTGCCCCAAAAGCAGTTTGACTGTGCTTTTCTGGGGGCATTTCACCCGAATTCCATAACACTGTCTGGATATGTATGGTTCAAACCAGACAAAACCAGATTGTTGAGGCCAACTGAATCACAGATCTTGCTACAACATCTGTGCTTCTTGTGTTTTCTGTGCACTCTTTATAGACTGCACAGTATTGTATGAATTGTGGCATGTAAATTTGTTTTCTTGCTGCTGAATGCAATAAAGGGAACCCCTTAAAATAAAGCAAATAAAAAAATTCTGGTTTTCTAGGCTGAATGCAACAGAAATATTGGGCAACAATTCATTATTTCTTCTTAACCTGAAATTAAAGACATGTATTGATGAGAAGAATTTAAATTTTCTCCAACAATAGTTCACCTTACTTCCACAGCACTTTGTGTGGATATGTCTGGATAAACCAGACAAACCAGTTTGTGGAGGCCAACTCAATCACAGATCTTGCTACAACCTATATGTTTGTTTGTGGTTTCTGGACATTCTTCATAGCCTGCATGGTTTTGAATGAAGTTTAGCATGTAAATTTTGTTTTGTGTTATTTAATGTAATTGAGGGAACTGGATAAAAGAAAAAAAATAAAATTATGAGTTTTCTAGGCAGCATGCAACACAAACATTTGGCAACATGAATTAAAGACATTTGTGGACGAGAAGAATTTCAGTTTGCTCCAACTGCAGTTTCAATGTGATTTTCTGAAGGTATTTCACTCAAATTCCAAAACACTTTGCCTACATATTCTGGTTCAAACCGGACAAAACCAGTTTGCTGAGGCCAACTCAATCTAGATCTTGCTACAACATCTGTGTTTGTTTGTTTTTTCTGTGCATTCTTCATAGACTGCACAGTATTGCATGAAATTTAGCTGGTAAATTTGTGTTCTTGCTGCCAAATGCAATAAAGGGAACCGGATAAAAGAAAAACAAATAAAAATTCGAGTTTTCTAGGCAGCATGCAACAGAAACCATGGACAACAGGAATTATTTGTATGTAAGCATGGAATTAAAGACGTTTGTGGAGGATAAGAATTTAAATTTGCTCCAAGAGCAGTTTGACTGCGATTTTCTGGGGGAATTTCACCCGAATTCCAAAACGCTTTGTCTGGATATGTCTGGTTCAAACCAGACAAAACCAGATAGGTGAGGCCAACTCAATCACAGATCTTGCTACAACCATTGTGTTTGTTTGTGTTTTCTGTGCATTCTTCATACACTACACAGTATTGTTTGAATTTCACCTTGAAATTTTGTGTTCTTGCTGCAGAATGCAATAAAGGGAACCGGATAAAGAAAAACAAATAAAAATTCCCATTTTCTAGGATGCATGCAATAGAAACATTGGGCTACAATTAATTATTTATTGCTACAACCTCTGTGTTTGTTTGTGTTTTCTGGACATAGCCTGCATGGTTTTGAATGAAGTTTAGCATGTTAATTTGGTTTATTGCTACTGAAGGCAATTGAGGGAACTGTATAATAGAAAAAAAACTAATATTATGACTTTTCTATGCAGCATGCAAGAGAAACCATGGGCAACATGAAATATTTGTTTATAAGGATGGAATTAAAGTCATTTGTTGATGAGAAGAAATTTAATTTTCTCCAATAGCAGTTGGAATGTGATTTTCTTGGTTCATTTCACCTTAATTCCACAACACTTTGTCGGGATATGGCTGGTTCAAACCAGAAAAAACCGGCGTGTTCAGGCCAACTCAATCACAGATCTTGCTACAACCTCTGTTTTGTTTGTGTTTTCTGTGCATTCTTCATAGACTGAACAGTATTGAATGAATTTTAGCCTGTAAATTTGTTTCCTTGCTGCTGAATGCAAAAAAGGGAACCGGATAAAAGAAAGCAAATAAAAATTCGAGTTTTCTAGGCAGCATGCAACGGAAACCATGAGCAAAATGAAATATCTGTTTGTAAAAATGGAATTAAAGACATCTGTTGATGAGAAGAATTTCAGTTTTCTCCAACAGCAGTTTGAATGTGATTTTCTGGGGGTATTTCACCTTAATTCCACAACACTTTGTCTGGATATGTCTGGTTCAATCCAGAAAAAACCAGTTTGGGGAGGCGAACTCAATCAGAGATCTTGCTACAACCTCTGTGTTTGTTTGTGTTTTCTGTGCATTCTTCATATACTGCACAGTATTGTTTGAATTTCACCCTGGAATTTTGTGTTCTTGCTGCAGAATGCAATAAAGGGAACCGGATAAAGAAAAACAAATCAAAATTCGAGTTTTCTAGGAAGCATGCAACAGAAACCGTGGGCAACATGAATTATTTTTTGCAAGCATGGAATTAAAGACATTTGTGTATATACAGAATTTCAATTTGCTCCAATAGCCGTTTGACTGTGATTTTCTGGGGGCATTTCACCCAAATTCCAAAACACTTTGTCTAGATATGTCTGGCTCAAACCAGACAAAACCAGTTTAGTGAGGCCAACTCAATCACAGATCTTGCTACAACCTCTGTGTTTGTGTTTTCTGGACATTCTTAATAGACTGCACAGTATTGTATGATTTGTAGCCTGTATATTTGTTTTCTTGCTGCTGACTGCAATAAAGGGAACCGGATAAAAGAAAAACAAATAAAAATTCGAGTTTTCTAGGCAGCATGCAACAGAAACCGTGGGCAACATGAGTTATTACTTGTTAACATGAAATTAAAGACATTTATGGATGAGAAGAATTTCAATATGCTCCAACAGCAGTTTGACTGTGATTTTCTGGGGGCATTTCACCCGAATTCCAAAACACATTGTCTGCATATGTCTAGTGCAAACCAGACAAATCCAGTTTGGTGAGGCCAACTCAATCACAGATCTTGCTACAACCTCTGTGTTTGCTTGTGTGTTCTGAATATTCTTCATCGACTGCACAGTATATTTTGAATGGTAGCATGTAAATTTGCTTTGTTGCTGCCGAATGCTATAAAGGGAACTAGATAAAAGAAAAAAAATAAAAATTTCAGTTTTCTAGGCAGCATGCAACAGAAACCATGGGCAACAGGAATTATTTGTTTGTAAAGCATGGAATGAAAGATATTTGTGGACGAGAAGAATTTCAATTTGCTCCATCAGCAGTTTGTTATGATTTTTCTGGGGGCATTTCACCTGAATTCCAAAAAACTTTGAATGGATATGTCTGGTTCAAACCAGACAAACCAGTTTGGTGAGGCCATCTAATTCACAGATCTTTCTACAACCTCTGTGTTTGTTTGTGTTTTCTAGACATTCTTCATAGAATGCACAGTATTATATGAATTGTAGCATGTAAATTTGTTTTCTTGTTTCTGAATGCAATAAAGGGAACTGGATAAAAGAAAAACAAATATAAATTCGAGTTTTCTAACCAGCATGCAACAGAGACCGTGGGCAACATGAATTATTTGTTTATAAGCATGGATTGAAGGACATTTGTGGACGATAAGAATTTCAATTTCCTCCAACAGCCATTTCATTGTGATTTTCTGGTGGCATTTCACCCAAATTCCAAAACACTTTGTCTGGATATGTCTGGTTCCAACCAGACAAAACCAGTTGGGTGAGGCCAACTCAATCACAGATCTTGCTACAACCTCTGTGTTTGTTTGTGTTTTCTGGACATGCTTGTAGCCTGCATGGTTTTGAATGAAGTTTAGCATGTAAATTTGGTTTGTTGCTACTGAATGCAATTGAGGGAACTGGATAAAAGAAAAAAAATTATGAATTTTCTAGGCAGCATGCAACAGAAACCATGGGCAACAGGAATTATTTGTTTGTAAGCATGGAATTAAAGACATCTGTGGACGAGAAGAATTTCAGTTTGCTCCAATAGGAGTGTGAATGTGATTTTCTTGGTTCATTTCACCTTAATTCCACAACCCTTTGTCTGGATAGGGCTGGTTCAAACCATACAATACCGTTTTGTTGAGGCCAACTCAATCACAGATCTTAATACAGCCTCTGTGTTTGTTTGTGTTTTCTGGGCATTCTTCATAGACTGCACAGTATTGTATGACTTGTAGCCTGTAAATTTGTTTTCTTGCTGCAGAATGCAAAAAAGGGAATCGGATATAGAAAAACAAATGAAAATTCGAGTTTTCTAGGCAGCATGCAACAGAAACCGTGGGCAACATGAATTATTTATTGTTACCATGAAATTAAAGACATTTATGGATGAGAAGAATTTCAATTTGCTCCATCACCAGATTGACTGATTTTCTGGGGGTATTTCACCCGAATTCCAAAACACTTTGTCTGGATATGTCTGGGTCAAACCAGACAAAACCAGTTTGGTGAGGCCAACTCAATCACAGATCTTGCTACAACCTCTGTGTTTGTTTGTGTTTTCTGGACATGCTTTGTAGCCTGCATGGTTCTGAATGAAGTTTAGCAAGTAAATTTGGTTTGTTGCTACTGAATGCAATTGAGGGAACTGGATAAAAGAAAAAAAAATTATGAGGTTTCTAGGCAGCATACAACAGAAACCATGGGCAACAGGAATTATTTGTTTGAAAGCGTGGAATTAAAGACATCTGTGGACGAGAAGAATTTCAGTTTGCTCCAATAGCAGTTTGACTGTGATTTTCTTGGTTCATTTCACCTTAATTCCACAACACTTTGTCTGGATAGGGCTGGTTCAAACCATACAATACCGTTTTGTTGAGGCCAACTCAATCACAGATCTTAATACAGCCTCTGTGTTTGTTTGTGTTTTCTGGACATTCTTCATAGACTGAACAGTATTGTATGACTTGTAGTGTGTAATTTTGTTTTCTTGCTGCAGAGTGAAAAAAGGGAATCGGATAAAGAAAAACAAATAAAAATTCGAGTTTTCTAGGCAGCATGCAACAGAAACCGTGGGCAACAGGAATTATTTGTTTGTAAAGCATGGAATGAAAGACATTTGTGGACGAGAAGAATTTCAATTTGCTCCATCAGCAGTTTGACTGTGATTTTCTTGGTTCATTTCACCTTAATTCCACAACACTTTGTCGGGATAGGGCTGGTTCAAACCATACAATACCGTTTTGTTGAGGCCAACTCAATCACAGATCTTAATACAGCCTCTGTGTTTGTTTGTGTTTTCTGGACATTCTTCATAGACTGCACAGTATTCTGTGACTTGTAGCCTGTAATTTTGTTTTCTTGCTGCAGAATGCAAAAAAGGGAATCGGATAAAGAAAAACAAATAAAAATTCGAGTTTTCTAGGCAGCATGCAACAGAAACCGTGGGCAACATGAATTATTTTTTTGCAAGCATGGAATGAAAGATATTTGTGGACGATAAGAATTTCAATATGCTCCAATAGCCATTTGACTGTGATTTTCTGGGGGCATTTCACCCGAATTCCAAAACACTTTGTCTGGATATGTCTGGGTCAAACCAGACAAAACCAGTTTAGTGACGCCAACTCAATCACAGATCTTGCTACAACCTCTGTGTTTGTTTGTGCTTTCTGGACATTCTTCATAGACTGCACAGTATTGTATGACTTGTAGCCTGTAAATTTGTTTTCTTGCTGCTGACTGCAATAAAGGGAACCGGATGAAAGAAAAACAAATAAAAATTCGAGTTTTCTAGGCAGCATGCAACAGAAACCGTGGGCAACATGAATTATTTCTTGTTAACATGAAATTAAAGACATTTATGGATGAGAAGAATTTCAATATGCTCCAACAGCAGTTTGACTGTGATTTTCTGGGGGAATTTCACCTGAGTTCCAAAACAAGTTCTCTGGATATGTCTGGTGCAAACCACACAAAGCCAATTTGGTGAGGCCAACTCAGTCACAGATCTTGCTACAACCTCTGTGTTTGTTTGTGTGTTCTGAACATTCTTCATAGACTGTACAGTATTGTATGAATTGTAGCATGTAAATTTGTTTTGTTGCTGCCAAATGCATTAAAGGGTACTAGATAAAAGAAAAACAAATAAAAATTCAAGTTTTCTAGGCAGCATGCAACAGAAACCTTGGGCAACAGGAACTATTTGTTTGAAAGCATGGAATGAAAGACATTTGTGGACGAGAAGAATTTCAATTTGCTCCATCAGCAGTTTGTTGTGATTTTATGGAGGCATTTCACCCGAATTCCAAAAAACTTTGAATGTTATGTCTGGTTCAAACCAGACAAACCAGTTTGGTGAGGCCATCTAATTCACAGATCTTTCTACAACCTCTGTGTTTGTTTGTGTTTTCTAGACATTCTTCATAGACTACACAGTATTTTATGAATTGTAGCATGTAAATTTGTTTCCTTGTTTCTGAATGCCATTGAGGGAACTGGATAAAAGAAAAACAAATATAAATTCGAGTTTTCTAAGCAGCATGCAACAAGGACCGTGGGCAACATGAATTATTTGTTTGTAAGCATGGAATGAAGGACATTTGTAGACGATAAGTATTTCAATTTCCTCCAACAGCCATTTCATTGTGATTTTCTGGTGGCATTTCACCCAAATTCCAAAACACTTTGTCTGGATATGTCTGGTTCAAACCAGACAAAACCAGTTTGGTGAGGCCAACTGAATCACAGATCTTGCTACACCCTCTGTGTTTGTTTGTGTTTTCTGTGCATTCTTCATAGACTGCACAGTATTGTATGAATTTTGCCATGTGATTTTGTGCTCTTCCTGCCGAATGCAATAAAGGGAACCAGATAAAGAAAAACAAATAAAACTTCTAGTTTTCTATGCAGCATGCAACAGAAACATTGGGCAACATTTAATTATTTCTTCTTAACATGAAATTAAAGACAGTTATGGATGAGAAGAATTTCAATTTGCTCCAATAGCAGTTTGAATGTATTTTATTACCTTAATTCCACAACATTTGTCAGGATATGGCTGGTTCAAACCAGACAAAACCAGTTGGGTGAGGCCAACTCAATCACAGATCTTGCTACAACCTCTGTGTTTGTTTGTGTTTCTGGACATGCTTTGTAGCCTGCATTGTTTTGAATGAAGTTTAGCATGTAAATTTGGTTTGTTGCTACTGAATGCAATTGAGGGAACTGGATAAAAGAAAAAAAAATTATGAGTTTTCTAGGCAGCATGCAACAGAAACCATGGGCAACAGGAATTATTTGTTTGAAAGCGTGGAATTAAAGACATCTGTGGAGGAGAAGAATTTCAGTTTGCTCCAATAGGAGTGTGACTGTGATTTTCTGGGGGCATTTCACCTTAATTCCACAACACTTTGTCTGGATAGGGCTGGTTCAAACCATACAATACCGTTTTGTTGAGGCCAACTCAATCACAGATCTTAATAGAGCCTCTGTGTTTGTTTGTGTTTTCTGGACATTCTTCATAGACTGCACAGTATTCTGTGACTTGTAGCCTGTAAATTTGTTTTCTTGCTGCAGAATGCAAAAAAGGGAATCGGATAAAGAAAAACAAATAAAAATTCGAGTTTTCTAGGCAGCATGCAACAGAAACCGTGGGCAACATGAATTATTTGTTTGTAAAGCATGGAATGAAAGATATTTGTGGACGATAAGAATTTCAATATGCTCCAATAGCCGTTTGACTGTGATTTTCTGGGGGCATTTAACCCGAATTCCAAAACACTTTTTCTGGATATGTCTGGATCAAACCAGACAAAACCAGTTTAGTGAGGCCAACTCAATCACAGATCTTAATACAGCCTCTGTGTTTGTTTGTGTTTTCTGGACATTCTTCATAGACTGCACAGTATTGTATGACTTGTAGCCTGTAAATTTGTTTTCTTGCTGCTGACTGCAATAAAGGGAACCGGATGAAAGAAAAACAAATAAAAATTCGAGTTTTCTAGGCAGCATGCAACAGAAACCGTGGGCAACATGAATTATTTCTTGTTAACATGAAATTAAAGACATTTATGGATGAGAAGAATTTCAATTTGCTCCACAGCAGTTTGACTGTGATTTTCTGGGGGCATTTCACCCTCATTCCAAAACATGTTCTCTGGATATGTCTGGTGCAAACCACACAAACCAATTTGGTGAGGCCAACTCAATCACAGATCTTGCTACAACCTCTGTGTTTGTTTGTGTTTTCTGGACATTCTTCATAGACTGTACAGTATTGTATGAATTGTAGCATGTAAATTTGTTTTCTTGCTGCTGACTGCAATAAAGGGAATCGGATAAAGAAAAACAAATAAAAATTCGAGTTTTCTAGGCAGCATGCAACAGAAACCGTGGGCAACATGAATTATTTCTTGTTAACATGAAATTAAAGACATATATGGATGCGAAGAATTTCAATTTGCTCCAACAGCAGTTTGAATGTATTTTTCTTGGTTCATTCCACCTTAATTCCACAACATTTGTCAGGATATGGCTGGTTCAAACCAGACAAAACCAGTTTGGTGAGGCCAACTCAATCACAGATCTTGCTACAACCTCTGTGTTTGTTTGTGTTTTCTGGACATTCTTCATAGACTGCACAGTATTTTATGAATTGTAGCATGTAAATTTGTTTCCTTGTTTCTGAATGCCATTGAGGGAACTGGATAAAAGAAAAACAAATATAAATTCGAGTTTTCTAAGCAGCATGCAACAGAGACCGTGGGCAACATGAACTATTTGTTAGTAAGCATGGAATGAAAGACATTTGTGGACAAGAAGAACTTCAATTTCCTCCAACAGCCATTATATTGTGATTTTCTGGTGGCATTTCACCCAAATTCCAAAACACTTTTTTTTTCCACAGGCAGAGTGGACAGTGAGAGAGAGAGACAGAGAGAAAGGTCTTCCTTTTGCCGTTGGTTCACCCTCCAATGGCGGCCGCGGATGGCGCGCTGTGGCTGGCGCACCACGTTCGTCCGATGGCAGGAGCCAGGTGCCAGGTGCTTTTCCTGGTCTCCCCATGGGGTGCAGGGCCCAAGCACCTGGGCCATCATCCACTGCACTCCCCGGCCACAGCAGAGGGCTGGCCTGGAAGAGGGGCAAAAGGGACAGAATCCGGCGCCCCGACCGGGACTAGAACCCGGTGTGCCGTCGCCGCAAGGCGGAGGATTAGCCTGTTGAGCCACGGCGCTGGCCCCAAAACACTTTGGATATGTCTGGTTCAAACCAGACAAAACCAGTTTGGTGAGGCCAACTCAATCACAGATCTTGCTACAACCTCTGTGTTTGTTTGTGTTTTCTGGACATGCTTTGTAGCCTGCATGGTTTTGAATGAAATTTAGCATGTAAATTTGGTTTGTTGCTACTGAATGCAATTGAGGGAACTGGATAAAAGAAAAAAAAATTATGAGTTTTCTAGGCAGCATACAACAGAAACCATGGGCAACAGGAATTATTTGTTTGAAAGCGTGGAATTAAAGACATCTGTGGACGAGAAGAATTTCAGTTTGCTCCAATAGCAGTTTGACTGTGATTTTCTTGGTTCATTTCACCTTAATTCCACAACACTTTGTCGGGATAGGGCTGGTTCAAACCATACAATACCAGTTTGTTGAGGCCAACTCAATCACAGATCTTAATACAGCCTCTGTGTTTGTTTGTGTTTTCTGGACATGCTTTGTAGCCTGCATGGTTTTGAATGAAGTTTAGCATGTAAATTTGGTTTGTTGCTACTGAATGCAATTGAGGGAACTGGATGAAAGAAAAATATTATGAGTTTTCTAGGCAACATACAACAGAAACCATGGGCAACAGGAATTATTTGTTTGTAAGCATGGAATTAAAGACATCTGTGGACGAGAAGAATTTCAGTTTGCTCCAATAGGAGTGTGAATGTGATTTTCTTGGTTCATTTCACCTTAATTCCACAACACTTTGTCTGGATAGGGCTGGTTCAAACCATACAATACCGTTTTGTTGAGGCCAACTCAATCACAGATCTTAATACAGCCTCTGTGTTTGTTTGTGCTTTCTGGATATTCTTCATAGACTGCACAGTATTCTGTGACTTGTAGCCTGTAATTTTGTTTTCTTGCTGCAGAATGCAAAAAAGGGAATCGGATAAAGAAAAACAAATAAAAATTCGAGTTTTCTAGGCAGCATGCAACAGAAACCGTGGGCAACATGAATTATTTTTTTGCAAGCATGGAATGAAAGACATTTGTGGATGATAAGAATTTCAATTTCCTCCAACAGCCATTTATTTGTGATTTTCTGGTGGCATTTCACCCAAATTCCAAAACACTTTGTCTGGATATCCTGGTTCAAACCTGACAAAACCAGTTTGGTGAGGCCAACTCAATCACTGATCTTGCTACAAACTCTGTGTTTGTTTGTGTTTTCTGTGCATTCTTCATAGACTGCACAGTATTGTATGAATTTTGCCATGTGATTTTGTGCTCTTCCTGCCGAATGCAATAAAGGGAAGCAGATAAAAGAAAAACAAATAAAACTTCTAGTTTTCTATGCAGCATGCAACAGAAACATTGGGCAACATTTAATTATTTCTCCTTAACATGAAATTAAAGACATTTATGGATGAGAAGAATTTCAATTTGCTTCAATAGCAGTTTGAATGTATTTTTCTTGGTTCATTCCACCTTAATTCCACAACATTTGTCAGGATATGGCTGGTTCAAACCAGACAAAACCAGTTTGGTGAGGCCAACTCAATCACAGATCTTGCTACAACCTCTGTGTTTGTTTGTGTTTTCTGGACATGCTTTGTAGCCTGCATGGTTTGAATGAATTTTAGCATGTAAATTTCGTTTGTTGCTACTGAATGACATTGAGGGAACTGGATAAAAGAAAAAAAAATTATGAGTTTTCTAGGCAGCATACAACAGAATCCATGGGCAACAGGAATTATTTGTTTGCAAGCATGGAATTAAAGACATCTGTGGACGAGAAGAATTTCAGTTTGCTCCAATAGCAGTTTGACTGTGATTTTCTTGGTTCATTTCACCTTAATTCCACAACACTTTGTCTGGATAGGGCTGGTTCAAACCATACAATACCGGTTTGTTGAGGTCAACTCAATCACAGATCTTAATACAGCCTCTGTGTTTGTTTGTGTTTTCTGGACATGCTTTGTAGCCTGCATGGTTTTGAATGAAGTTTAGCATGTAAATTTGGTTTGTTGCTACTGAATGCAATTGAGGGAACTGGATGAAAGAAAAATATTATGTGTTTTCTAGACAGCATGCAACAGAAACCATGGGCAACAGGAATTATTTGTTTGTAAGCATGGAATTAAAGACATCTGTGGACGAGAAGAATTTCAGTTTGCTCCAATAGGAGTGTGAATTTGATTTTCTTGGTTCATTTCACCTTAATTCCACAACACTTTGTCTGGATAGGGCTGGTTCAAACCATACAATACCGGTTTGTTGAGTCCAACTCAATCACAGATCTTAATAGAGCCTCTGTGTTTGTTTGTGTTTTCTGGACATTCTTCTAGACTGCACAGTATTGTATGACTTGTAGCCTGTAATTTTGTTTTCTTGCTGCAGAATGCAAAAAAGGGAATCGGATAAAGAAAAACAAATAAAAATTCGAGTTTTCTAGGCAGCATGCAACAGAAACCGTGGGCAATATGAATTATTTCTTGTTAACATGAAATTAAAGACATTTATGGATGAGAAGAATTTCAATTTGCTCCACAGCAGTTTGACTGTGATTTTCTGGGGGCATTTCACCCGAATTCCAAAACAAGTTCTCTGGATATGTCTGGTGCAAACCAGACAAATCCAGTTTGGTGAGGCCAACTCAATCACAGATCTTGCTACAACCTCTGTGTTTGTTTGTGTGTTCTGAACATTCTTCATAGACTGTACAGTATTGTATGAATTGTAGCATGTAAATTTGTTTTGTTGCTGCCAAATGCATTAAAGGGGACTAGATAAAAGAAAAAAAAATAAAAATTTGTGTTTTCTAGGCTGCATGCATCAGAAACCTTGGGCAACAGGAACTATTTGCTTGTAAAGAATGGAATGAAAGACAGTTGTGGACGAGAAGAATTTCAATTTGCTCCTCAGCAGTTTGTTGTGATTTTCTGGGGGCATTTCACCCAAATTCCAAAAAACTTTGAATGGATATGTCTGGTTCAAACCAGACAAAACCAGTTTGGTGAGGCCATCTAATTCACAGATCTTTCTACAACCTCTGTGTTTGTTTGTGTTTTCTAGACATTCTTCATAGAATGCACAGTATTTTATGAATTGTAGCATGTAAATTTGTATTCTTGTTTCTGAATGCAATAAAGGGAACTGGATAAAAGAAAAAAAATTATGAATTTTCTAGGCAGCATGCAACAGAAACCATGGGCAACAGGAATTATTTGTCTGTAAGCATGGAATTAAAGACATCTGTGGACGAGAAGAATTTCAGTTTGCTCCAATAGGAGTGTGAATGTGATTTTCTTGGTTCATTTCACCTTAATTCCACAACACTTTGTCTGGATAGGGCTGGTTCAAACCATACAATACCGGTTTGTTGAGGCCAACTCAATCACAGATCTTAATACAGCCTCTGTGTTTGTTTGTGTTTTCTGGACATTCTTCATAGACTGCACAGTATTGTATGACTTGTAGCCTGTAATTTTGTTTTATTGCTGCAGAATGCAAAAAAGGGAATGGGATAAAGAAAAACAAATAAAAATTCGAGTTTTCTAGGCAGCATGCAACAGAAACCGTGGGCAACATGAATTATTTGTTTGTAAAGCATGGAATTAAGTTATTTGTGGACGATAAGAATTTCAATATGCTTCAATAGCCGTTTGACTGTGATTTTCTGGGGGCATTTCACCCGAATTCCAAAACACTTTGTCTGGATATGTCTGGATCAAACCAGACAAAACCAGTTTAGTGACGCCAACTCAATCACAGATCTTGCTACAACCTCTGTGTTTGTTTGTGTTTTCTGGACATTCTTCATAGACTGAACGGTATTGTATGACTTGTAGCCTGTAAATTTGTTTTCTTGCTGCTGACTGCAATAAAGGGAACCGGATAAAAGAAAAACAAATAAAAATTCGAGTTTTCTAGGCAGCATGCAACAGAAACCGTGGGCAACATGAATTATTTCTTGCTAACATGAAATTAAAGACATTTATGGATGAGGAGAATTTCAATTTGCTCCAACAGCAGTTTGACTGTGATTTTCTGGGGGCATTTCACCCGAATTCCAAAACAAGTTCTCTGGATATGTCTGGTGCAAACCAGACAAAGCCAGTTTGGTGAGGCCAACTCAATCACAGATCTTGCTACAACCTCTGTGTTTGTTTGTGTGTTCTGAACATTCTTCATAGACTGTACAGTATTGTATGAATTGTAGCATGTAAATTTGTTTTGTTGCTGCCAAATGCATTAAAGGGGACTAGAGAAAAGAAAAAAAAATAAAAATTCGAGTTTTCTAGGCAGTATGCAACAGAAACCGTGGACAATATGAATTATTTGTTTGTAAAGCATGGAATGAAAGACATTTGTGGATGAGAAGAATTTCAATTTGCTCCATCAGCAGTTTGTTGTGATTTTCTGGGGTCATTTTACCTGAATTCCAAAAGTTTTGAATGGATATGTCTGGTTCAAACCAGACTAACCAGTTTGCTGAGGCCATCTAATTCACAGATCTTGCTACAACCTCTGTGTTTGTTTGTGTTTTCTGGACATTCTTCTTAGACTGTACAGTATTGTATGAATTGTAGCATGTAAATTTGTTTTCTTGCTACAGAATGCAAAAAAGGGAATCGGATAAAGAAAAACAAATAAAAATTCGAGTTTTCTAGGCAGCATGCAACAGAAACCGTGGGCAACATGAATTATTTCTTCTTAACATGAAATTAAAGACATTTATGGATGAGAAGAATTTCAATTTGTTCCAACAGCAGTTTGAATGTATTTTTCTTGGTTCATTCCACCTTAATTCCACAACATTTGTCAGGATATGGCTGGTTCAAACCAGACAAAACCAGTTTGGTGAGGCCAACTCAATCTAGATCTTGCTACAACCTCTGTGTTTGTTTGTGTTTTCTGGACATTCTTCATAGACTGCACAGTATTTTGTGAATTGTAGCATGTATATTTGTTTCCTTGTTTCCTAATGCAATAAAGGGAACTGGATAAAAGAAAAACAAATATAAATTCGAGTTTTCTAAGCAGCATGCAACAGAGACTGTGGGCAACATGAATTATTTGTTTGTAAGCATGGAATGAAAGACATTTGTGGACGAGAAGAATTTCAATTTCCTCCAACAGCCATTTCATTGTGATTTTCTGGTGGCATTTCACCCAAATGCCAAAACACTTTGTCTGGATATGTCTGGTTCAAACCAGACAAAACCAGTTTGGTGAGGCTAACTCAATCACAGATCTTGCTACAACCTCTGTGTTTGTTTGTGTTTTCTTTGCATTCTTCACAGACTGCACAGTATTGTATGATTTTGCCATGTGATTTTGTGCCCTTCCTGCTGAATGCAATAAAGGGAACCGGATAAAAGAAAAACAAATAAAACTTCTAGTTTTCTATGCAGCATGCAACAGAAATATTGGGCAACATTTAATTATTTCTTCTTAACATGAAATTAAAGACATTTATGGATGAGAAGAATTTCAATTTGCTCCAATAGCAGTTTGAATGTATTTTTCTTGGTTCATTCCACCTTAATTCCACAACATTTGTCAAGATATGTCTGGTTCAAACCAGACAAAACCTTTTTGGTGAGGCCAACTCAATCACAGATCTTTCTACAACCTCTGTGTTTGTTTGTGTTTACTGGACATGCTTTGTAGCCTGCATGGTTTTGAATGAAGTTTAGCAAGTAAATTTCGTTTGTTGCTACTGAATGCCATTGAGGGAACTGGATAAAAGAAAAAAAAATTATGAGTTTTCTAGGCAGCATACAACAGAAACCATGGGCAACAGGAATTATTTGTTTGTAAGCATGGAATTAAAGACATCTGTGGACGAGAAGAATTTCAGTTTGCTCCAATAGCAGTTTGACTGTGATTTTCTTGGTTCATTTCACCTTAATTCCACAACCCTTTGTCTGGATAGGGCTGGTTCAAACCATACAATACCGTTTTGTTGAGGCCAACTCAATCACAGATCTTAATAGAGCCTCTGTGTTTGTTTGTGTTTTCTGGACATTCTTCATAGACTGCACAGTACTGTACGACTTGTAGCCTGTAAATTTGTTTTCTTGCTGCTGACTGCAATAAAGGGAACCGGATAAAAGAAAAACAAATAAAAATTCGAGTTTTCTAGGCAGCATGCAACAGAAACCGTGGGCAACATGAATTATTTCTTGCTAACATGAAATTAAAGACATTTATGGATGAGAAGAATTTCAATTTGATCCAACAGCAGTTTGAGTGTATTTTTCTTGGTTCATTTCACATTAATTCCACAACATTTGTCAGGATATGTCTGGTTCAAACCAGACAAAACCTTTTTGGTGAGGCCAACTCAATCACAGATCTTGCTACAACCTCTGTGTTTGTTTGTGTTTTCTGGACATGCTTTGTAGCCTGCATGGTTTTGAATGAAGTTTAGCATGTAAATTTGGTTTGTTGCTACTGAATGCAATTGAGGGAACTGGATGAAAGAAAAAAATTATGTGTTTTCTAGGCAGCAGACAACAGAAACCATGGGCAACAGTAATTATTTGTTTGTAAGCATAGAATTAATGACATCTGTGGGCGAGAACAATTTCAGTTTGCTCCAATAGGAGTGTGAATGTGATTTTCTTGATTCATTTCACCTTAATTCCACAACACTTTGTCTGGATAGGGCTGGTTCAAACCATACAATACCGTTTTGTTGAGGCCAACTCAATCACAGATCTTGCTACAACCTCTGTGTTTGTTTGTGTTTTCTGGATATTCTTCATAGACTGCACAGTATCGTATGACTTGTAGCCTGTAAATTTTTTTTTATGGTGCAGAATGCAAAAAAGGTAATTGGATAAAGAAAAACAAATAAAAATTCGAGTTTTCTAGGCAGCATGCAACAGAAACCGTGGGCAACATGAATTATTTCTTGTTAACATGAAATTAAAGACATTTATGGATGAGAAGAATTTCAATTTGCTCCAACAGCAGTTTGACTGTGATTTTCTGGGGGCATTTCACCCGAATTCCAAAACATGTTCTCTGGATATGTCTGGTGCATACAAGACAAAGCCAATTTGGTGAGGCCAACTCAATCACAGATCTTGATACAACCTTTGTGTTTGTTTGTGTATTCTGAACATTCATCATAGACTGTACAGTATTGTATGGATTGTAGCATGTAAATTTGTTTTGTTGCTGCCGAATGTAATAAAGGGAACTAGATAAAAGGAAAACAAATAAAAATTCGAGTTTTCTAGGCAGCATGCAACAGAAACCGTGGGCAACAGGAATTATTTCTTGCTAACATGAAATTAAAGACATTTATGGATGAGAAGAATTTCAATTTGCTCCATCACCAGTTTGACTGTGATTTTCTTGGGGAATTTCACCCGAATTCCAAAAAACTTTGAATGGTTATGTCTGGTTCAAACCAGACAAACCAGTTTGGTGAGGCCATCTAAATCACAGATCTTTCTACAACCTCTGTGTTTGTTTGTGTTTTCTAGACATTCTTCATAGACTGCACAGTATTGTATGACTTGTAGCATGTAAATTTGTTTTCTTGTTTCTGAATGCAATAAAGGGAACTGGATAAAATAAAAACAAATATAAATTCGAGTTTTCTAAGCAGCATGCAACAGAGACCGTGGGCAACATGAATTATTTGTTTGTAAGCATGGAATGAAAGACATTTGTGGACGATAAGAATTTCAATTTCTTCCAACAGCCATTTCATTGTGATTTTCTGGTGGCATTTCACCCAAATTCCAAAACACTTTGGATATGTCTGGTTCCAACCAGACCAAACCAGTTTGGTGAGGCCAACTGAATCACAGATCTTGCTACAACCTCTGTGTTTGTTTGTGTTTTCTGGACATGCTTGTAGCCTGCATGGTTTTGAATGAAGTTTAGCAAGTAAATTTGGTTTGTTGCTACTGAATGCAATTGAGAGAACTGGATAAAAGAAAAAAAATTATGAGTTTTCTAGGCAGCATGCAACAGAAACCATGGGCAACAGGAATTATTTGTCTGTAAGCATGGAATTAAAGACATCTGTGGACGAGAAGAATTTCAGTTTGCTCCAATAGCATTTTGAATGTGATTTTCTTGGTTCATTTCACCTTAATTCCACAACACTTTGTCTGGATAGGGCTGGTTCAAACCATACAATACCGTTTTGTTGACGCCAACTCAATCACAGATCTTAATACAGCGTCTGTATTTGTTTGTGTTTTCTGGACATTCTTCATAGACTGCACAGTATTGTATGACTTGTAGCCTGTAAATTTGTTTTCTTGCTGCAGAATGCAAAAAGGGAATCGGATAAAGAAAAACAAATAAAAATTCGAGTTTTCTAGGCAGCATGCAACAGAAACCGTGGGCAACATGAATTATTTCTTGCTAACATGAAATTAAAGACATTTATAGATGAGAAGAATTTCAATTTGCTCCAACAGCAGTTTGACTGTGATTTTCTGGGGGCATTTCATCCGAATTCCAAAACATGTTCTCTGGATATATCTGGTGCAAACCAGACAAAGCCAATTTGGTTAGGCCAACTCAATCACAGATCTTGATACAACCTTTGTGTTTGTTTGTGTATTCTGAACATTCATCATAGACTGTACAGTATTGTATGAATTGTAGCATGTAAATTTGTTTTGTTGCTGCCGAATGTAATAAAGGGAACTAGATAAAAGGAAAACAAATAAAAATTCGAGTTTTCTAGGCAGCATGCAACAGAAACCGTGGGCAACAGGAATTATTTCTTGCTAAAATGAAATTAAAGACATTTATGGATGAGAAGAATTTCAATTTGCTCCATCACCAGTTTGACTGTGATTTTCTGGGGACATTTCACCCTGATTCCAAAAAACTTTGAATGGATATGTCTGGTTCAAACCAGACAAACCAGTTTGGTGAGGCCATCTAATTCACAGATCTTCTTACAACCTCTGTGTTTATTTGTGTTTTCTAGACATTCTTCATAGACTGCACAGTATTTTATGAATTGTAGCATGTAAATTTGTTTTCTTGTTTCTGAATGCAATAAAGGGAACTGGATAAAATAAAAACAAATATAAATTCGAGTTTTCTAACCAGCATGCAACAGAGACCGTGGGCAACCTGAATTATTTGTTTGCAAGCATGGAATGGCAGACATTTGTGGATGATAAGAATTTCAATTTCCTCCAACAGCCATTTCATTGTGATTTTCTTGTGGCATTTCACGCAAATTCCAAAACACTTTGTCTGGATATGTCTGGTTCCAACCAGACCAAACCAGTTTGGTGAGGCCAACTCAATCACAGATCTTGCTACAACCTCTGTGTGCGTTTGTGTTTTCTGTGCATTCTTCATAGACTGCACAGTATTGTATGAATTTTGCCATGTGATTTTGTGCTCTTCCTACCGAATGCAATAAAGGGAACTGGATGAAAGAAAAACAAAAATAAAACTTCTAGTTTTCTATGCAGCATGCAACAGAAACATTGGGCAACATTTAATTATTTCTTCTTAACATGAAATTAAAGACATTTATGGATGAGAAGAACTTCAATTTGCTCCAATAGCAGTTTGAATGTATTTTTCTTGGTTCATTTCACATTAATTCCACAACATTTGTCAGGATATGGCTGGTTCAAACCAGACAAAACCAGTTTGGTGAGGCCAACTCAATCACAGATCTTGCTACAACCTCTGTGTTTGTTTGTGTTTTCTGGACATGCTTTGTAGCCTGCATGGTTTTGAAAGAAGTTTAGCATATAAATTTGGTTTGTTGCTACTGAATGCAATTGAGGGAACTGGATAAAAGAAAAAAAATTATGAGTTTTCTAGGCAGCATGCAACAGAAACCATGGGCAACAGGAACTATTTGTCTGTAAGCAGGGAATTAAAGACATCTGTGGACGAGAAGAATTTCAGTTTGCTCCAATAGCATTTTGAATGTGATTTTCTTTGTTCATTTCACCTTAATTCCACAACACTTTGTCTGGATAGGGCTGATTCAAACCATACAATACCATTTTGTTGAGGCCAACTCAATCACAGATCTTAATACAGCCTCTGTGTTTGTTTGTGTTTTCTGGACATTCTTCATAGACTGCACAGTACTGTATGACTTGTAGCCTGTAAATTTGTTTTCTTGCTGCTGACTGCAATAAAGGGAACCGGATAAAAGAAAAACAAATAAAAATTCGAGTTTTCTAGGCAGCATGCAACAGAAACCGTGGGCAACATGAATTATTTCTTGTTAACATGAAATTAAAGACATTTATGGATGAGAAGAATTTCAGTTTACTCCAACAACAGTTTGACTGTGATTTTCTGGGGGCATTTCACCCGAATTCCAAAACTCTTTGTCTGCATATGTCTGGTTCAAACCAGACAAAACCAGTTATGTGAGGCCAACTCAATCACAGATCTTGTTACAACCTCTGTGTTTTTTTGTGTTTTCTGGACATTCTTCATGGTCTGCATGGTTTTGAATGAAGTTTAGCATGTAAATTTCGTTTATTGCTACTGATGGCAATTGAGGGAACTGGATAAAAAAATAATAATATTATAAGTTTTCTAGGCAGCATGCAACAGAGACCATGGGCAACATGAAATATTTGTTTCTGAGCATGGAATTAAAGTCGTTTGTTGATGATAAGAATATTAATTTTCTCCAATATCAGTTGGAATGTTATTTTCTTGGTTCATTTCACCTTAATTCCACAACACTTTGTCGGGATATGTCTGGTTCAAACCAGACAAAACCGGTGTGTTCAGGCCAACTCAATCACAGATCTTCCTACAGTCTCCGTTTTTGTTTGTGTTTTCTGGACATTCTTCATAGACTGCACATTATTATATGAATTGTAGCATGTAAAATTGTTTCCTTGCTACTGAATGCAACAAAGAGAACGGGATTTAAGAAAAACAAATAAAACTTTGAGTTTTCCAGGCAGCATGCAACAGAAACCATGGGCAACAATTAATTATTTCTTCTTAACATGAAATTAAAGACATTTATGGATGAGAAGAATTTCAATTTGCTCCAACAGCAGTTTGAATGTGATTTTCTCGGTTCATTTCACCTTAGTTCCACAACACTTTGTGTGGATAATTCAGGTTCAAACCAGACTAAACCAGTTTGGGGAGGCCAACTCAATCACAGATCTTGCTACAATCTCTGTGTTTGTTTGTGTTTTCTGTGCATTCTTCATAGACTGCACAGTACTGTATGAATTTTTGCATGTATATTTATTTTCTTGCTGCTGAATGCAATAAAGGGAACCGGACAAAAGAAAAACAAATAAAAATTCGAGTTTTCTAGGCAGCATGCAAGAGAAACCGTGGGCAACATGAATTATTTGTTTGTAAGCATGGAATTAAAGACATTTGTGGACGAGAAGAATTTCAGTTTGCTCTATATGGGTGTTTGTAGCCTTACTGGAGGAGATGCAGTTTACAGTGCTTCTGTAACATGAATGTAGCAGATGCAGCTTAGGAAATATCTGTAACCTGGGTGTAGCAAGAAACAGTATACTGGAGTTCTGTGGTCTTACTTTAGGAGACATAGTATACAGTTCTTTTGTAGCCTGAGTGTAGGAGACCCAGCTCCCTGAATTAGGCAGCCTGAGTGTAGCAGATGCAGCTTTGGGGAGTTCTGTAACATATGTGTAGCGAGAAGCAGTATACATCAATTCTGTAGCCTTAGTGTAGGAGATGCAGTTTACATAGCTTCTGTAGACTGAGTGTAGCAGATGTAGCTTAGGGAAAATCTGTCACCTGAGTGTAGCGAGAAGCAATATAGGGGAGTTCAGTATCCTTCATGTAGAGGTGCAGTTTTCAGGGCTTCTGTAGCCTGAGTGTAGGAAACACAACTTCCTGGAGTTCAGAAGCCTGAGTGAGGCAGACACAGCTTTGGGGAGTTCTGTAACTTTGTTGTAGTGAGAAACATTATATGGGAGTTCAGTAGCCTTTGTGTAGGAGATGTAGTTTACAGGGCTTCTCTAGCTCGAGTGTAGGAGATGCTACTTACTGGAGTTCGGTAGCCTGAGTGTAGCAGATGCAGCTTATGGGATATCTGTAATATCGGTGTAGTGAGAAGCAGTATACGGGAGTTTTGTAGCCTTAGTGTAGAGGCGCAGTTTTCAGGGCTTCTAGAGCCTGAGTTTAGGAGACGCAACTTCCCGGAGTTCGGTAGCCTGAGTATAGCAGATGCAGCTTCAGGGAGTTCTGTAACATGAGTGTAGTGAGAAGCAGTATACGGGAGTTTTGTAGCCTTAGTGTAGAGGCGCAGTTTTCAGGGCTTCTAGAGCCTGAGTTTAGGAGACACAACTTCCCGGATTTCGGTAGCCTGAGTATAGCAGATGCAGCTTCAGGGAGTTCTGTAACATGAGTGTAGTGAGAAGCAGTTAACGGGAGTTTGTAGCCTTAGTGCAGGAGATGCAGTTTATAGAGCTTCTGTAGCCTCCATGTAGCAGACGCAGCTTAATGATATGTGTAACCTACATGTAGCGAGAAGCTGTATACCGAAGTTCAGGAGGCTTAGTGTAGGAGATGCAGTTTACAGGGCTTCTGTATTCTGAGTGTAGGAGATGCAACTTTCCAGAGTTCGGTAGCCTGAGTGCAGCAGATGTAGCTTATGGGACATCTGTAACTTGGAGCTATTGAGAAGCAGTATACGCCATTCTGTAGCCTTAGTGTAGGAGAGGCAGTTTCCATGGCTTCTGAAGCCTGGGTTTAGGAGATTCAATTTACTGTAGTTCGGTAGCCTGAGTGTAGCAGACATAGCTTATGGGGTATCTGTCACCTGGTTGTATATAGAAGCAGCATATGAGAGTTATGTAGATTTAGTGCAGGAGAAACAGTTTAGAAGGCTTCTGTATCCGAGTGAAGGAGACGCAACACCCCAGAGTTCAGTAGCCTTAGTGTAGCAGATGCAACATCAGGGAGTTCTGTAAACTGGGGTGTAGAGAGAAGCAGTATACGGAAGTTTTGTAGCCTTAGTGTAGGAGATGCAGTTTACATAGCTTCTGTAGCTTGATTGTAGCAGATGCAGCTTAGGGGAAAGGTGTAACCTGCGTGTAGTGAAAAGCAGAATAGGGGAGTTCTGTATCCTTAGTGTAGAGGCACAGTTTTCAGGGCTTATGTTGCCTGAGGGTAGGAGACACAACTTCCCAGAGTTCAGTAGCCTGACTGTAGCAGACACAGCTTTTGGGAGTTCTGTAACATGTGTGTAGCAAGTAGCAGTATACAGGAGTTCTGTACCCTAAGTGCAGGAGAGACAGTTTACAGGGCTTATCTAGCTCGAGTGTAGGAGGCCCTACTTACTGGAATTTAGCAGACTGAGTGTAGTAGTTGCAGCTTACGGGATATCTGTAATCTGGGTGTAGCGGGAAGCAGTATAGGGGATTTCTGTAGCCTTAGTGTAGAGGCACAGTTTTCAGGGCTTCTGTTGCCTGAGTGTAGGAGAAGCAACTTACAGGAGTTCGGTAGCCTGAGTGTAGCAGACACAGCTTTGGAGAGTTCTATAACATGTGTGTGGAGAGAAGCTGTACATGGGGTTTCTGTTGCCTTAGTGTATTACGCAGTTTACAGGGCTTCTGTAGCCTGAGTGTAGCAGACACTACTTAGTGCAGTTCAGTAGCCTGAGTGTAGGAGACAAAGCTTAGGGAATATCTGTAACATGGGTGTAGCAAGAAACAGTATACAGGAGTTCTGTAGCCTTAGTGTAAGAGCGTAGTATACACGGCTTCTGTAGCCTGAGTGCAGGAGACGCAACTTCCCAGAGTTCAGTAGATTGTGTGAAGCAGACAAAGCATCAGTGAGTACTGTAACATGTGTGTAGCGAGAAGCAGTATGAGGGAGTTCTGTTGCCTTAGCGGAGGAGATGCAGTTTACAGGGCTTCTACAGCCTGAGTGTAGCAGATGCTACTCAATGCAGTTCAGTTGCCTGAGAGTAGCAGACACAGCTTCTGGGATATCGGTCACCTGGATGTAACGAGAAGCATTATATGGGAGTTCTGTAGCATTAGTGTAGGTGAAACAGTTTAGAGGGCTTCTGTAGCCAAGTGAAGGTGATGCAACTTCCCGGAGTTTGGTAGCCCTAGTGTAGCAGACGCAATTTAGCGGACTTCTGTAACCTGGGTGTAGTGAGCAGCAGTATAATGGCATTCAGTAGCCTTAATGTAGGAGACACAGTTTACATAAATTCTGTAACCTGAGTGTAGGAGATGCAGCTTAAATAATATCTGTAACCTGGATGTTATGTACCCTTAGTGTAGAGGCACTGTTTTCAGGGATTCTGTAGCCTATGTGTCAGAGATGCAACTACCAAAGTTCAGTAGCCTGAGTGCAGCAGATATAGCTTACAGAACATCTGCACCTTGGTTCTTGTGAGAAGCAGTATATGGGATTTCTGTTGCCTTAGTGTAGGAGATGCAGTTTATAGGGCTTCTCTAGCCTGTGTATAGCAGACAAGACTTACTGCAGTTCAGTAGCCTGAGTATAGCAGACACAGCTTACGGGATATCTATCACCTGGATGTAAAGAGAAGCAGTATACGGGAGCTTTGTAGCCTTTGTGTAAGAGATGCAGTTTACAGTGCTTCTGTAGCCTGAGTGTAGCAAACGCAGCTTAGGGAATATCCGTAACCTGA
This sequence comes from Sylvilagus floridanus, assembly GCA_949820135.1. Lineage (NCBI taxonomy): Eukaryota > Metazoa > Chordata > Mammalia > Lagomorpha > Leporidae > Sylvilagus > Sylvilagus floridanus. Next base: position 48,801,748 of record OX463230.1, on the reverse strand, counting down.
GAGTAGCAAGAAACAGTTTAAGAGAGTTCTGCAGCTTAGTGTAGGAGACAAAGTATACAGGGCTTCTGTAGCCTGGGTGTAGGAGACGCACCTCCCGGAGTTCGGTAGCCTGAGTGTAGCAGACACAGTTGGGGAGTTCTATAACATGTGTGTAGAGAGAAGCAGTATATGGGAATTCTGTAGCCTTAGTGCAGGAGGCACAGTTTACATTGCTTCTGTAGCTTGATTGTAGCAGATGCAGCTTAGGGTAAATCTGTAACCTGCGTGTAGCGAAAAGCAGTATAGCGGAGTTCTGCATCCTTAGTGTAGAGGCACAGTTTTCAGGGCTTCTGTAGCCTGTGTGTAGGAGAGGCAACTTACCAGATTTTGGTAGCATGAGTGCTCCAGATGTAGCTTATGGCACATCTGTATCTTGGTTCTAGTGAGAAGTATTCGGGAGTTCTATTGCCTTTTGGTAGGAGACGTAGTATACAAGGCTTCTGTAGCCTGGTTGTAGGTGATGCAAGTTCCCGGAGTTCGATAGCAGACTCATCTTAAGGGATATCTGTCACCTGGATGTAACGAGAAGCACTCTCTGGAAGTTCTGTACCCTTAGTGTAGGAGATGCAGATTACATAGCTTCTGTACCCTGAGTGTAGCTGATGCAGCTTAGGGGAAATCTGTCACCTGGATGTAGCGAGAAGCAGTATAGCAGAGTTCTGTATCCTTAGTGTAGAGGCACAGTCAGGGCTTCGGTTGCCTGAGTGTAGGAGACACAACTTACAGGAGTTCGGTAGCCTGAGTGCAGCAGATGTAGCTTACGGGACATTTGTACCTTGGTTCTAGTGAGAAGCAGTATATGGGTGTTCTGTTGCCTTAGTGTAGGAGAGGCAGAATACAGGGATTCTGTAGCCTGAGTGCAGCAGACACTACTTAGTGCAGTTCAGTAGCCTGAGTGTAGCAGACACAGCTTAAGGGATATCTATCACCTGGATGTAAGAAGAAGCACTATACTGGAGTCCTCTAACCTTAGTGTAGGAGATGAAATTTACAGGGCTTCTGTAGCTCGAGTGTAGGAGACCCTACTTCAGTAGCCTGAGTGTAGCAGATGCAGCTTATGGGATATCAGTAATCTGGGTGTAGTGAGAACTAGTATAGGGGAGTTTTGTATCCTTAGTGTAGGAGATGAAGTTTCCAGTGCTTCTGTAGCCTGAGTGTAGCAGACGAGGCTTAGGGAATATCTGTAACCTGGGTATAGCAAGAAACAGTGTACGGGAGTTCTGTAGCCTTAGTGTAGGAGACGTAGTATAAAGGGCTTATGTAGCCTGAGTGCAGGAGATGCAACTTCCTGGATTTCCGTAGCGGACAAGGCTTACGGGATATCTGTCACCTGGTTGTAACGAGAAGCACTATACGGGACTTCTGTAGCTGTAGTGTAGGAGATGCAATTTACAAGGCTTCTGTAGCCTGAGTGTGAGAGATGAAACCTCATGGAGTTTGGTAGCCTGAGTAGCAGACGCAGCTTTGGGGCGTTCAGTAATATCTGTGTAGAGAGTAGCAGTATACAGGAGTTCTGTTGCCTTAGCGGGGGAGATGCAGTTTACAGGGCTTCTACAGCCTGAGTGTAGCAGACGCTACTTAATGCAGTTCAGTTGCCTGAGAGTATCAGACACAGCTTCCCAGATATCGGTCACCTGGATGTAACGAGAAGTATTATACGGGAGTTCTGTAGCCTTAGTGTAGGTGAAGCAGTTTAGAGGGCTTCTCTAGCTGAGTGAAGGCGAAGCAACTTCCCAGAGTTTGGTAGCCCTAGTGTAGCAGACGCAATTTAGGGGAGTTCTGTAACCTGGCTGTAGTGAGAAACTGTATAAGGGCGTTCAGTAGCCTTAGTGTAGGAGACACTCTAACCTGAGTGTAAGAGACACCACTTAAGGAATATCTGTAACATGGGTGTATCAAGAAACAGTATCTGGGAGTTCTGTAGCCTTAGTGTAAGAGACGTAGTATATAAGGCTTCTGTAGCCTGAGTGTAGGAGATGCAACTTCCCAGAGTTCGGTAGCCTGAGTGTAGCAGACAAAGCTTCGGGGAGTTCTGTAATATGTGTGTAGTGAGAAGCAGTATAGGGGAGTTCTGTTGCCTTAGTGTAGCAGACACTACTTAGTGCAGTTCAGTAGCCTAAGTGTAGCAGAAACAGCTTACGGGATATCTGTCACCTGGATGTAAGGAGAAGCACTATACGGGAGTTCTGTAGCCTTAGTGTAGGAGATGCAGTTTACAGGGCTACTCTAGCTCGAGTGTAGGATACCCTACTTTAGGAGTTGGGTAGCCTGAGTGTATCAGACACAGCTTAGGGGATATCTGTAATCTGGGTGTAGTGAGAAGCAGTATATGGGAGTTTTTTAGCCTTAGTGTAGGAGACGTACTATACAGAGCTTCTGTAGCCTGAGTGTGGGAGATGCAACTTCCTGGTGTTCGGTAGCCTGAGTGTAGCAGACACAGCTTTGGGGAGTTCTATAACATGTGTGTAGAGAGAAGCTGTTACGGGAGTTCTTTTGCCTTAGTGTAGTAAGCAGTCTACAGGGCTTCTATAGTCTGAGTGTAGCAGACACTGCTTAGTGCAGTTCAGTAGCCTGAGTGTAGGAGGCGATGCTTAGGGAATATCTGTAACATGGGTGTAGCAAGAAACAGTATCTGGGAGTTAAGTAGCCTTAGTGTAAAAGCCGTAGTATACAGGGCATCTGTAGCCTGAGTGTAGGAGATGCAACTCCCCAGAGTTCGGTAGCTTGAGTGTAGCAGACGCAGCTTCAGGGAGTTCTGCAACATGTGTGTAGTGAGAAACAGTATACCGGAGTTCTGTATCCTTAATGTAGAGGCTCAGTATTCAGGGCTTCTGGTGCCTGCGTGTAGGAGATGCAACTTACTGGAGTTCGGTAGCCTGAGCGCAGAGGATGTAGCTTACGGGACATCTGTATCTTGGTTCTAGTGAGAAGTGGTATACCAGAGTTCTGTTGCCTTAGTGTAGGAAACGCAGTTTACAGGGCTTCTGTAACCCGAGCGTAGCAGACACAACTTAGTGCAGTTCAGTAGCCTGAGTGTAGCAGACACAACTTACGTGATATCTGTAACCTGGATGTAATGAGAAGCAGTATATGGGAGTTCTGTAGCCTTAGTGTAGGAGATGCAGTTTACATTGCTACTCTAGCTCAAGTATAGGTGACCCTTTACAGGAGATCAGTAGCCTGAGTTTAGCAGATGCAGCTTATGGGATATCAGTAATCTGGGTGTAGCGAGAAGGAGCATGTGTGAGATTTTTAGCCTTGGTGTAGGAGATGCAGTTTACGTTGCCCTTGTAGCCTGAGTGTAGCAGACACAGCTTAGGGAATATCTGTAACCTGGGACTAGCAAGAAACAGTATACGAGAGTTCTGCAGCCTTAGTGTAGGAGACGTAGTAAAAAGGGCTTCTGTAGCCTGGGTGTAGGAGACACAACTTCCCGGAATTCGGTAGCCTGAGTGTAGCAGACGCAGCTTTGGGGAGTTCTGTAACATGTGTGTAGAGAGAAGCAGTATATTGGAGATCTGTTGCCTTAGTGTAGGAGATGCAACTTCCCGGAGTTCGGTAGCCCTAGTGTAGCAGACACAACTTAGGCGAGTTCTGTAACCTGGGTGGAGTGAGAAGCAGTATACGGGCGTATAGTAGCCTTAGTGTAGGAGACGCAGTTTACATAGCTTCTGTACCCTGAGTGTAGCTGACACAGCTTGGGGGAAATCTGTCACCTGGATGTAGTGAGAAGCAGTATAGCGGAGTTCTGTATGCTTAGTGTAGGGGCTCAGTTTTCAGGGCTTCTGTAGCCTGAGTGTAGGACATGCAACTTCCAATCCTTCAGTAGCCTGAGTGTAGCAGACACAGCTTCGGGGAGTTCTGTAACATGTGTGTAGAGAGAAGCAGTATATCAGAGATCTGTTGCCTTAGTGTAGGAGACGCAGTTTACAGGGCTTCTGCAGCCTGAGTGTAGCAGACACTACTTATTGCCGTTCAGTAGCCTGAGTGTAGCAGACACAGCTTACAGGATATCTGTCACCTGGATGTAACGTGAAGCAGTATACAGGAGTTCTGTAGCCTTAGTGTAGGAGACGTAATATACAGGGCTTCTGTAGCCTGAGTGTAGGAGATGCTACTTACTGCAGTTCAGTAGCTTGAGTGTAGCAGACGCAGCTTCGGGGAGTTCTGCAACTTGTGTGTAGTGAGAAGCAGTATACGAGAATTCTGGAGCCTTAGTGTAGGAGACGCAGTTTAAATAGCTTCTATTACCTGAGTGTAGTTGACGCAGCTTAGGGATATGTGTTACCTGCGTATAGCGAGAAGCTTTACCCGCTACTCCACAGCACTGGCCCCAGAAATTATTTTTTAAAAGCAGCATCACCTTTTATAAGAGAAATGAAACAAAGGATTCATCTATGTTGTTTCTTGAAATATTCTTCAAATCAGTGATTATTGCATGTCCCAAGCTCCCAGGAGGTGGGGCATCAGGGAGGAGACAGCACCCCCTGGTGTCCAGACAGTCAGGTCCCAGGATGGAGAGGCAGTGTGGGACCAAGCCCTGGCCTCACCCTTCACTACCTGCAGGGGTCACAAGTGACTGTCCCCATGCGAGGGGCGATTCTGATTGGCTGTGACATCTATGACATCTCACGTGCTCACTGGCTGTGCGAACTGTCTATTCAGACTCTCCAGGCAACACTGCATAATCAGGTGGGGTCTTCTCTCTGGCCGCCATACTGGGCTTTGCTGCTCTGCACTGAGGGAGGCCACATGTGACTTAGCTTTGGCAGTTAGTGAACATCTGCACTTCTGAAGCCCTGCGGCTTCAGCAGAAGTCAGCTTGTGAAGAGCCCTGCAGCTCTGCCAGCCAAGAGTTGGATCACTGGAAATGGAACTGCCCTGGAGTCTAAGGACTTCAGGTCAGAGCCACAGATCTTATTGGCTCTAAGCTGAAAAGCCCTTCACTCAGCCCAGCTTCCAAAGTGACCACCACAGCTGAGGAAATGGCCAAGTAGGGTCAGTAACATTACAGGCAGAACTGTAAATTTCCTGTTAGAGATGCCACATGCCTTTCCTTAGCCAGCTCTCCTCCCAGGCCAGTTAGGTAATGGAAGTCAACAGGGTGCCTTCCCCAAGGAGGTTCACACCTCCCTTAGGATGTACCCTATGTGAAGAGATAGGTCTGGGCCTCTTAACTTACAAGGCCTAAAGCCCACCAGATTATGATCAAGCCCCTTCTGTCAGATCCTATTTGCCTCTCAATCAGAAAACTTCGTTGACTCTACTCCCAACCTGTGTGTATTGATGGTCCTCTCCTCCACTTAATTTGTATGATTATTCAGAATTTCTCTACAGACAAACCCCTCTACCTGCAAAAGTTGAGTGGCCTTTCTCCCGGTCTTGGCTAGGGTCAGATTTAAACCATGTCCATCAGACAATCCTCACAAGGGTCCAGAGACCCCCCTCATCTCCTGCCCTCTATGAAATCCTTTCATTACCTGGTTAATGCCACTCTTAGGATCATTGGTTGCTATTCTCACCCTGACTTGTATACTACAGTGTCTGTTTAAGTGTTCACAGCAGGTGATAATGGAATGAACCGAGGCCTTCAGCAACCAAGCAGTCAACCAGATGCTTCTCCATCCATACATGCCTGTCCTGCAGAGCCCCAAGATACCCCCAGTTGGCCCCTGTAGATGATGTCCCCAGTCAGCAGGAAGTAGCCAGAGAGACTCCTCGTCACCCTCTTTCCTATCTCAAAAGGTCAGGATGATAGTTTTGGGATCTGCAAGGAGAGAAGGCCTATACTTCTGGAAGAGGAGAGTCCCTACCTGTACTTCCGGGCAAGAAAAGTCCTTGTCCAGATCCCCGCGGGTGCCTAAAGGTCAACCAGTTAGGATCAGACCTGCCTTTACCTTTAACTCCCATGCCCTGAATCTATAAAAGGAGCCCTCCCAATCTCTGACGCGCAACTTCCCTGGCCCCTGCTCTGTTGGGTCTGGGGAACCTTGCTCGGGAGCAGAATCCCAATGAAAGCATGTGGATTAATTGATTCATCTGCCTGGGAAGATTTCTTACGCCAGACACCTTGCACCTCCCATCTCCACATGGAGAGTGATTGCCAAGGCATGGAAACCTGTTTAAACTTCTGAATGTGGGTACTTTGTGAACCATGGGTTAAGCAGACTGCTTCCCAGAGGTGGTTCTTTTATGTGCTTTGTAGATGCTTGGTATTTTCTAATTCTACTTTGACCACTTATTTAGGAATTATGTGCCATGGTTTGAGTGTTAGATTTTTATTGTCTTACTTGGAACTTGCGCTATTCAATAAGGCTTGAAAAGAGAAACAGAATTCTTGACAGCCATGGAATGATTACCCAGGTGAATAAATGGGTTTTGGTAAGTTCAGCTGTGTTCCTGATCTTTTCTGCTTCTCCACTCAGAGATGATGAAGTCTTGATTCTTTTTGATGTTCTTTGTGGCTTATTGTCAATTTTTCCCAAAGGAGAGGTTTGTTTGGTTTTGTCTTCATGAATTTTCCAAGAAATTGATGTTACCTAATGATACTACACTAATTTTTTTTTTGCCTCAGGCATTTACACTTGCAGCATGATGCTGTCTGAAGCTGTGGGTTCACCCAATTCCCTCACTGCTGCTGCTGTTCATGGAACTTGGCTTGTTTCAAGATTATTTATGTATTCATTTATTTGTTTTTGAGGTTTATTTATTTGAAAGGCAGAGTTACAGAGAGAAGGAAAGAGAACTTCCATCAGCTGGTTCACTCCCCAAATGGTTGCAATGTCCTAGGTTGGGCCAGGTTAAAGCGAGGATCTTCATTTAGGTATTGATATAGGTGGACAGGGCCCAAGGACCATCTTGTGCTGTTTTCAGGCACATTAGCAGGGAACTGGTTCAGAATAGGAGCAGCTGGGAATCAAACTGGTACCCATATGGGATACCTGCACTGTAGCTGGTGGGTGGTTTAATTTGCAGCACCACAGCATCGGCCCCTCAAGTTTATTTTTGATGTTGGTGATAATTTTATTTGTTTGTTTAATTCTGCAAGAAGTAATACTTGATAAACTTTGTTGCAAATTGGGAAATTTCTGTTGTTTTGTAGACTGAATAATCTGAAATTTAGTAGCAAGTGTTGATACATGCCTGTGTGTTTGTTTTACAGTATACCAACACTTGGAGGAGTGACCTTATTTCTTGACTTTTTTTAATCTGGTATTAACTGGCATCTCTGTGTGATTACACATTTGCTAAATAATAATAACCACTTGTTATATAACTGTTGTTTTTGTTTACACTGTTTAGCAACAGTATATGTGTATTTTTCTTTGCAATTCTATGAGTTTTGTCCTTATTGAGTGTGATGTTCTATTATATGCATAGATATGAAGCATTGTAATGTTGTTTTTTTCAGAGAACTGCCTGCTGTATCATTATGTAACTCTGCAGATATTTCTGACCTAAATCCTGATTTGTCTGAAATGGGTATTATAAGTATTCCAGGTTTCTTTGGGCTGATATTATAATGATTTATAATATATTTCTTTTCTTTTCTTTTCTTTTTCTTGACAGGCAGAGTTAGAGAGAGACAGAGAGAAAGGCCTTCCTTCCATTGGTTCACTCCTTAAATGGCTGCTACGATCAGTGTGCTGCACTGATCTAAATCCAGGAGCCAGGTGCTTCCCCCTGGTCTCCCATGTGGGTGCAGGGCCCAAGCACCTGGGCCATCCTCCACTGCCTTCCTGGGCCACAGCAGTTAGCTAGCCTGGAAGAGGAGTAACCAAGACTAGAATCCAGTGCCCTCATGGGATGCTGGCATTGGAGATGCTGGCCAAGAGAGCCACAGTGCCTACCCCCCTATATTTCTGTATATATTTAAATTTACATCTCTTTGCATATCTTTTAAAATACCTATTTGTGTATCTTAAGTTGGCAGACATGTCTTGACCATTTAAAATGAAGTTTGGAACTACTTATACACTGAGAAATAGATAAATTAAGCTAACTAAAGGTATGCATTTTGTCACATACTTATTTTAAAGATTTTATTTATTTATTTGAAAGACAGTTATAGAGAGAGGAGATGAGGCAGAAGAGGCAGAGAGGCGAAGGAGGCAGAGGAGGCAGAGGTTTATTCTTCTCTTTGTTTACTCCTCAGGTGGCCACATGGTCAGGACTGGGCTAGGCCAAAACCAAGAACCTGGAACTCCATCCTGGTCTCCCACATAGGTGGTGGGAGCCTAAGGATTTGGGCCATCTTCCACTGTTTTCCCAGGTGAATTAGCAGGGGGCTAGATCAGAAGTAGAGCAACTGGGCCCTGAACCAGCACTCATGGAATGCTGGTATAGCAGATGGTCGCTTAACTCACTGTGACACAATGCCAGCCCCCAATACTTATTTTTTTATGGTAAAAACAATGAAATCTAATCTGTTCATTAATGTCAATAGGATACATTGTTATTAATTATTGTCACTAAATTATATATCGGACCTCTTAAACTTCTTCTTCTTATGTCAATGAAATTATTATCCCTTAGACAACATTACCTCAAATCCCCTCCAGTGTGTCTTTTTTTTTTAAATTGTTGGGACCGGTGCTGTGTTGCTGTGGGTTAATGCCCTGGCCTGTGTGCCAGTTTTAAGAAGGACAGAGACATCCTAGTGCAGGAAGCTCATAGAACCCCTAGGAAATATGACCAAAAGAGATCCTCATCACGACACATTGTAATTAAACTCACCACAGTGAAACAGAAAGAAAAGATCCTAATATGTGCAAGAGAGAAATGTCAGATTACTCTCAGAGGATCTCCACTTAGACTCACAGCAGACTTCTCACCAGAATCCCTACAAGCTAGAAGGGAATGGCGAGACATAGCCCAGGTACTAAGAGAGAAAAACTGCCAGCCCAGAATATTATATCCTGCAAAGCTCTCATTTCTGAATGAAGGTAAAATAAAGACCTTTCATTGCAAACAGAAATTGAAAGAATTTGTTGCCACTCGTCCAGCCCTGCAAAAGATGCTTAAAGATGTGTTACACACAGAAACACAGAAACATGGCCATCCACATGAAAGAAGGTAAATGAAGGGAACCTCACAGCAAAAGACCACAGGGAATTCAAAGCATACATTTGGATAAAGAAATTATGGGACATGTACTCTATAGAATACTATATAGCAGTCAAAAACAATGAAATCCGGTCATTTGCAACAAGATGGAGGAATCTGGAAAACATCATTCTGAGTGAATTAAGCCAGTCCCAAAGGGACAAATATCATATGTTCTCCCTGATTGGTGACAACTAATTGCGTACCAAAGGTGAAACCTATTGAAGTGAAATGGACACTATGAGAAACAGTAATTTGTTTTTTTTTTTTTGATCAGCTCTTGTGCTGACTGTTGTAGTACAATGTAATACTTTATCCATTTTAGTATTTTTTTTATTCTAGTACTAGTGGTTGAACTCTGTAATTAACACACAATTATTCTTAGGTGTTTAAATTGTAACTTAAAAGTGATCCCTGTGAAATATAAGAGTGGGAATAAGAGAGGGAGGAGATGTACAATTTGGGACATGCTCAATCAGTCGTGCCCCAAATGATGGAGTTAGAATTGAGCCAGGGGATTCCAATACAATCCCATCAAGGTGGCATGAACCACGGCCATCTCACTAGTCCAAGTGATCAATTTCAGTTCACAATTGATCACACTGATAGGTCTAAGAGTCAAAGGGATCACACAAACAAGACTAGTGTCTGCGAATACTAACTGATAGAATCAAAAAGGGAGAGAATGATCCAACATGGGAAGCGAGATACACAGCAGACTCATAGAATGGCAGATGTCCTAAATAGCACTCTGGCCTCAGAATCAGCCCTTAAGGCATTCAGATCTGGCTCAAGAATCCATGAGAATATTCTAGGCATGGAAAGCCAAGACACTCTGGAAAAAAAAAGAAGACCTAAATGAAAGATCTCTGTGAGTGAGATCCCAGTGGAACGAATGGGGCCATCAAAGAAGGAGGTACCTTTCTCTGAAGGGAGGAGAGAACCTCCACTTTGACTATGACCCTGTCGGAATAAGATTGAAGTCGGCGAACCCTAAAGGCTTCCATAGCCTCGGCAACTCATGACTAGACCCTAGGGAGATTCTTGACGCCATAAACAAGAGTGTCAAATTGTTAAATCAGCTTCAGGAGTCACTGTGTACTTAAGTCTCATGTGGGATCTGTCCTTAATGTGTTGTCCAATGTGAAGTAATGCTATAACTAGCACTGAAACAGTATTTTACACTTTATGTTTCTGTGTGGGTGCAAACTGATGAAAGCTTTACTTAGTATATACTGAATCAATCTTCTGTATATAGATAATTAAAAATGAAAAAAAAATCTTGGTGTTAAATTGGAAATTGCATAGAAAATTAATCAATTTAAAAAAATATATCATGTAGGATCTCTGTCCTTAATGTGCTATACATTGTGAATTAATACTATAACTAGTACTCCAACAGTATTTTTCACTTTGTGTTGCTATGTGAGGGCAAACTGTTGAAATCTTTACTTATTATGTACTAAACTGATCTTCTGTATATAAAGAGAATTGAAAATGAATCTTGATGTGAAGCAAGGGGAGAGGGAGTGGGAAAGGGGAAGGTTGCGGGTGGGAGGGAAGTTATGGGTGGGGAAGCCATTGTAATCTATAAGCTGTATTTTGGAAATTTATATTCTTTAAATAAAAGCGTTATAAAAAAAGAAATCATTATCCCTTGGACAACATTGCCTCAAATCCCCTCCAGTGTGTCTTTTTTTTTTTTTTTAAATTGTTGGGACCGGTGCTGTGGTGCTGTGGGTTAATGCCCTGGCCTGAAGCGCTGACATCTCATATGGGTGCCGGTTCTAGTCCTGGCTGCTCCTCTTCCAATCCAGCTCTCTGCTATGGCCTGAGATAGCAGTAGAAGATGGCCCAAGTCCTTGGGCCCCTGCACCCATGTACAAGACCTGGAAGAAGCCTCTGGCTCCTGGCTTCGAATCAGCGCAGCTCTGGCTGTTGCAGCCATCTTGGGAGTGAACCAGCGAATGGAAGACCTCTCTCTCCTTTAATTTTCCTATGTTACTCTCTTTTTGTATAAACCTTTTTTAATTTGGGTAACATGTCCCAAAACAGGTCAGTTAGTAAAGTAGGTTCAAAAGAATACAGCCTGATGCGTAACCCTCTTGACGCAAAAATAACCCTGGTGGGTAAAAACCTCCCGATCCACTTGGGCTCCTCCAGGTATTAAAAAAAAAAAGTTTTGGTAGCTCAGTGTTTATCATCTGTGCCTGGGGCACCATGTCCATGTTCCATATTCCTAAGGTACAGCAGTGATAGGTGGCCCCAGCTCTCCAACAGTCCTCTGACACAAAGCCCAGCAAACATTTTTGCTCTCCACTCTCCCCCAAGCATCTGGAACCAAAATAAAGCAGATTCCCTCTACTGAGGTGCTGGGCAGGGCTCACTGCCACATCACTGTGCTTTGAGAAAGAAGGGAGGAAGCTACTTGTCACTTTTGAAATAGAGGAGTGTGCAGAACTGGAGATGCCCTAGAAGGTACCAAAACCGGCAAGGAGAGACTATTTGACAGTAATCCCCTGGGAGAAGGGAAGTGGGAAACTTATATGAGTACAAAATCATGAAAGTAGGAGGAGTCTGCTCCAGTGGTAGGTGCTGAAATTGAAATGGGCTAAATCCAATAGGGCACTGACTCTGGGCCCATGTTCCCTTACACTTACCCCATAGCAGCGTGGTCCTACCTCTAGCTTTCCTAGTGTCAGCCTGTCCTTATCCATAGTCCCTGACCAGTCAGTGTCTTCTGATCATCTCTCTAATGACTTGATTGTCTTGTTTCTTGGGACAACCTTTGTCTACCAACTGCCTTCTCATTGGTCAAGATAATTCTAAAGCCTCCATCCCTACCTCTCAGAGAACTCTTTGGTCCTCAGTACCTCCCTTCCCCATTCCTTCCTTTCCCCCCACATACTGGGGAGGGGATGAAGGGAGGGTAGGGACACCTGCTAATCAACCTCCCCTGGCCCTCTCTTGATATGTCCTAGATTTGAATGAGGAGCAGGCCAGTGAGCAGAGCAAAGCCTGCCAGGAGCAGAATGAGCTTGAGGACCCTCTGCTCAGAAGTGGCTAGCTCCTGAGGCAAGATTCCCAGGAAGGTGATGTAGAAGAAGGTGCCCACTGCCATGCCCTCTAGCATAGACTGGGCCAGCTGGTGCAAGGTCCTGCCAACTCTACCAGAGCTGCACCCAGCCCAGTGCCTAGTGGTGTCATCCTTGAGAAGAGGATCCCACAAATTTTGCTTGTAGGTGGCTCTGCAGCAGCCAGAGAGACAGGCCTATAGCCAGGATAGCCTTGTGGAGTAGCATAGCCAGACACAGCTCCATGACCTGAGCCCAGTCTCGCTGTAGCCCCACTGCCAGCCCCTTGATCACTGAGTGCAGTGCCAGGGAAAAGACCAGTACACAGGCATGCAGGGATGAAAGGGCTTCCGGGGCTCCACGTGCCTGTGGGATGCCTGGACCATCTTGCCGATGCTGTGGCCCATCATTCACTGTTCCCAACAGAGCCCTTGCTTCCTCCCATGGTGGTGGCCCCAACTGCTCCTTGTTAGCCAGTGTGATCTGTTCCATCATGAGGACCAGGAAGAATCTCATGGCTAAGATGAACTCTTGTAGGAGAAACTGGAGACAGGTGGCCAAAAGCACGTCCTCCCACCCCCCAAGCAGCTCACTAGGCTCAGGGCTGTCTGGAGGGAACCTGAGGCTATGTGGTTGGCTCCAGGCCACCACAGCATGCAGAGGGGCACCAGGCTTCAGAGAAGGGTGAGCACCAGCTGCAGCACCAGAGCCCCCAGCTTCCCTTCCAGCCCCATGGGCACTGGAGCTCCAAAGCCACAGCCTCTGAGCACCACACCAGGGCTCTGGCTCTCTGCAGGGCCCCTATGGCAGTTGTGGTTCCAGCGACTTTCAGATCTCGCCAGGGTCTCACTACCATTGCCCTTTTAATTGATATATTTAGATAATGTGCATTTAACTATTTATATCATTAGATTAATATTTTCCATAATTATAATCATTTTCTGTGGTAGTTCTTGTTTTTCTAAAATCTTATGTTTTCGTTAATGGGAAGACAGAGACAGAAAAATCTTCCATCTGCTGGTTCACTCCCCAAATTTCTCAAATAGCCATGGCTAGGCCCGGAAGGTTAGGTGACAGGAACTCTGGGTTTCCGACCTGTGTGGAAGAACCCAAGTATTTGAGCCATCGGCTGCTGTCTTACAGGGTGAGTGTTAACAGGAACTTTAATCAGAAACTGTGTAACCAGACTCAGTCCAGTCACTTTCATATGGGATATGATCGTCACAGTGGGCATCTTACCTACTTATTTTAAACTAACATAACATACCCCAACCACAATTCTTGTTTTTAAAATCATTTCTGTCTTCTGTTTTTATTGCTAAAATATTTATGTTTATTTTATTTGAAGAGTAGATAGACATACACACACACACACACACACACACACACACAGAGAGAGAGAGATAGAGAGAGAGAGAGAGAAGTCTACGATCTGCAGGTTATTCCCCCAAATGTCTGCAATAGTTTGTGCTGGTCCTGGCCAAGCCAGGATTTCAATCTGGATCTCAGATTGAGTTGACAGGGATCAAAGTACTTGAGTCATCTCCTGCTTCCCACAGAGGGTGCGTTAGCAGAAAGCTGGAATTGGCAATGGAGCCAGGACTCAAACACAAGCACTCCCATAGGGGATGAGGACATTTCAAGTACCCTGTTAATCACTATGCCATGCCTACCCCTCTGTTATTTTAATTGAGCTTCCTATAGGATGCCATTTTGTCTCCTCTATTAAGGTACCATGGGTATGGTTTTCCTAAATTTTTGTTTTGATAATTTCCCTTGAGTATACAATATATATTTCTAACTGATTTAAATAATAATAAAACCTTAAAATAATAATGTTATTTCTTGGACACTAAAGTTAAAACGTCCTCAATTCCTTTGCCCTATTCTTTAAATATTTTATTTTTTTAAAAAAAAGATTTATTTATTTGAAAGAGGGGGGGAGACACACACACACAGATAGAGAGATATTCCATCTGCTGGTTGATTCCCCAAATGGCTGCAATGGCCAGAGCTGGGAAGATCCAAAGCCAGGAGCCAGGAGCTTCTACTGGGTCTCCCATGTGGGTACCAGATCCCAAGCACATGGAACATCATCTGCTGCTTTCCCAGGTGCATTAGCAGGGAGCTGGATCAGAAATGGAGCAGCTGGGACTTCAACAGTGCCCATATGGGATGCTGGCTCTGCAGGAAACGGCCTAACCCATTATACCACAGGGCCAGCCCCTATATAATTTTCTTTAACTGTTAGAAGCTGTAATAACCCAGTAAATTGTTTATAGTATTGCCTTGAATAAAAGTTTATTTATTAGATCTTGTGGGAATGAAGTAACTATTTTATAACACTGTCATTTAGTTCTTTTTTTATAAGATTTGTTTATTTATTTGAAAGAATAACAGAGAGAGCTCTTCCACCTGCTGGTTTACATTCTAGATGGCTACAATGGCCAGAGCAGGGCCAGACCAAAGCCAGGATCCAGAAGCTTTATCTGGGTCTCCGATGTGGATGCAAGGGCCCAAGGGCTTGGATCATGTTCTACTGCTTTCCTAGATCATAGTAGAGAGCTGGATTGGAAATGGAGCAGCTGGAACTTGACCTGTGCCTGCTAAGCCACAGCACCAGTCTCTCATTTAGCTCTTTAAAAACATTACTTTATGTGATTGGACATTTAAATTATATGTCTCTTTTTTTTGAGTGAATTCCTTTTTTGGTTATTTCTTTGAGAAACTTAGGGACAGACAGAGACCTCCTACCCACTGATTTGCTCCCCAAATGCTCAAAGCTTCCATGTCAAGGACAAGACAAAAGCTGGGAGCTGGAAACTCAATCCAAGTTTTCCCTGTGGGTTTCATGAGCCCAATCACTTGAGCCATCACCGCTATTTCCCAGGGTCTCATTAAGAGGAAGCTGGAGTCATGAGCCATATCCATATCCAGGAATTGAACCCACATACTCCAATGAAGGGCACAGACTTCTGTACTGTTAGGCTATGTCCCACCCCCATTCTGTGTTTTAACTGTGAGACAGATACAAAATTGAACTACCTGCCTGTAGTTTGACAGCAGTATTAACAACAAATCAAACAGTGTAAGGATCCTTCCATCTGTCTTCAAGGTCAGTTTTCCATTAGTGGCATTTCAGGATACCAGATTGCCTAGTTGTATCTCATGTAAGGGATGATCAGGAAATTCCAAGGGAGATCTGGAAATCTGGCACAGTAGGTCAAGGCCCACCTGCAATGCCAGTCTCACACATGGGCACCATTTCTAGTCCTGGATATTCCACTTCTGATCCAGATACCTGATAATGTGTCTGGGGAAGCAGCAGTTGATGCTCCAAATACTTGAGCCTCTGCATACCTGTGGGAGATCCAGATAAGGTTCTTTGCTTTAGTCTGGCCCAGCCCCTGCTCTTGCAGCCATTTGGGGAGTGAACCAGTTGATTGGACTATCTCTCTATCTCTCCCTCTCTCTCTTTACCTCTGCCTTTAAAATAAGTAAATAAATCTTTTTAAAGAAACCAGAAAAAATTTTAAGGTTGGGGGGAACTGCATTGTGGTACAGCAGTTTAAGCCACTGCTGGGACACTGGCATCCCATTTGAGACCTGCCTGCTCCATTTCCAATCCAACTGCCTGCTAATGCACCTAGAAAAGTGGTAGAAGATGACCCAGGTGCTTGGGTCCCTGCCACCCCCATGGAAGGACCAGATGAATGTCCAGGTTCCTCTTTTTGGTCTGGCCCCAACCTGGCCACCTTGAATTGTTGATAAGAAGACAGTGTAGTTGATCAATCCCCAACAATGCTGGAGGACACTGGCTCCTGTTTTTTATGTTATTATATATAGGATTGTTTCCTAATTTTTTAAAGAGAGGTTTTTTTAAAGAGTTACAGAGAGGGAGAGGAAGAGGGAGATGGAGAGGGAGAGGGAGAGGGAGATGGAGAGGGAGAGGGAGAGGGAGAGGGAGAGGGAGAGGGAGAGGGAGAGGGAGAGGGAGAGGGATAGAGAAATACAGAAAGATAAAGGTATCTTCTATCTGTTGGCTCACTCTCCAGATGGCTGCAATGGCTGGAGCTGCATTGATCTGGAGCCAGTAGCCTCCTCTGGGTCTTTCACATGGGTGCAGAGGACCAGGGATCTTGACAATTTTTGACTGCTTTCCCAGACCATAGCAGGGAGATGGATAGGAAGTGGAGGAGCCAGGACCGGAACTGGAACCCCAGGGAATGCCAGAACTGCAGGCAGTAGCTTTTTTTCCCCAAGGTTTATTTGCTGGGGCCTGTGCTGTGGCACAGCAGATTAAAGCCCCAGCCTGCTGCACTAGCATCCCATATGTGTGCCAGGTCGAGTCCTGGCTGCTCCACTTCTGATCCAGCTCTATGTTATGGCCTGGGGAAGCAGTGGGAGATGGCTCAAGTCTTTGGGCCCCTGTACCCATGTGGGAGACCCAGAAGACTCTTCTGTCTTCCAATCAGCTCAGCTCTGGCCATTGTAGCCATTTGGGGAGTGAACCAGCAGAATGGAAGACATCTGTCTCTACATCTCTCTAACTCTGTCTTTCAAATAAATAAAATGAATCTTTAAAAAAAAGATTTGTTTATTTGAAAGTCAGTTACTCAGAGAGAAAAACAGAGGCAGAGAGATAGAGAGAGAGATCTTCCATCCACTGGTTCACTCTCTAATTGGCTGCAATGGCCGGAGCTGGGCCTGTTCAAAGATAGGAACCAGGAGCTTCTTCCAGGTCTCCTACACAGTTTCAGGGGCGCAAGCATTTGGGCCATCTTCCACTGCTTTCACAGGCCACAGCAGAGAGCTCGATCAGAAACAGAGCAGCCAGGACTCGAACCAGTGCCTATATTCGGGATTCCGGCACTGCAGGCAGTGGCTTTACCCGATACACCACAGTGGCAGCCCCAGATGGTGGCTTTACGTGATACTCCATAGTGCTGGCCCCAATATTATGTTTTGATTTGTGTTTACTTAATGGCTAGTGACATAGATCATTTTCTCACATGTTCTTACTATCTATATTTATTTTTCTGGGAAATATTTATGCAGATCCCTGCCCAGTTCTTTTCCGAATGAAATTCTGTCCTCAAAGAGTTTGGGAAGACTCAAAGCATGTCAACTTTTTGGAAGGGCTTGAGAGAGATTGTGCTATTTCATTTTTAAAACCTGGTATTTTCATTTTTAAACCTGGTAGAAAGCCGGTGGGTCATGGAACTGGGGGCTCTATTAGGACCGTTGCCACCTCCACGCAGTTCTGGCACTTGTGGCCTTTGGGCCACCAGACTCTTTCCAGCTCTCTCCTACCACACTGCCTCGGTGCTGACAGCCCACACCTGCAGCAGAAGGTGGTGATATAGGCAGGCCCTGTGTGCTGTGGTGCCAGGGATCCCCACGGTCAGTGCACACCCTGGGTGGCATGGACGCTGAACTGACCCACTGGAGGCGCTGACGTCAATGGAGCTGGAGCTCTGGCTGCACCATGTGTGTAATGTGCCCAAACTTTTCCTGGGCCAGAAGGAGTTCAACTGCTTCTGGGAGTTGGGTGAGGCTCCACCTGCTGGCTGGGTAAGCTGCTGAATGTGGCTGGTCCTCTCATGCTGCAGGGAGGCAGGGCAGGCCCTAGTGCCCAAAGGACTTGGAACCATGGTGGCCGCTCCTGCCCTGCATGCAGTGCCTCTGCAGACTGCAGTGCAGACCCTCAACTCAGAATAGTGCCACTGCTGTCTATGCAGGAGTCTGCACCAGCTCTCTGGCTTGCCCCTCTCCCTGCATTCCACGACACCTCACCATTCCAGGACTCTGACACTTGTCCCTCTTCTCCTGCAACCACGGTTGGATTTGATCACCAGAGCCCTCTTCCGATGAGCCTGCACCCTTGCAGTGGGAGGGCTCAGCCCTGAAGGGTGGAGCAATGCCTCGCCATGACCAGGAAACCAAAATAGACTGGGTCACTTTACTAACTAACTGAATCAATCATCCTTAGTGTAAAAGATGCCAGAATTCCTAGTTCCCAGGAGATTTCTGTAAGGGAATCTCTGGATTTTTTTCTCAGCACCGTGCCATATTCAGTGGACTCAAGCTGTTTTTATTTGGGGCTGCATGGCAGGAGTTCCCAGCTGGAGGTGATGACCCTGAAATTAAGTTTAATATTGCAGCTCCCGCTGAAGGGTCACTTTTCAAACTGCATAGCCTTGGAAGGAAGGGGTGCTGAGTAAGGAGAACAAACTTTGCTGTGGACCCAAACAATTACACCCAATGCAGAAATGGTTATGGCTTATCCTGCACTAAGCAAGACTTAAAGTCCAGTGGGGCTTACTCTACAAATCCCCATATCTGCATGGTGACCAGAGACGTTCTTGGGGACATTGGCCATTTAGGATGAGAGCTGGATATAAAAAGACAACTCCAGGTGACACTTTTCTGTCCTTAGTGGCTGCTGTATTCACAGGTGGCTGATTGGTCAAGCCCTGAGTAATTTCCCCCCCTGAATGTCTGTTGAGCTCAGTTGAAAACACTCTCAAAAAATGTCCTTCAGTGTCAGCAGGCTTTGTGGGGGTTTAACCCAAACTTGACTTGGTCTGCTCACAGAAATCATGGCAGGGACCTGCTGTTTGCATTCATGTTTAACACAGAAGAAATGATTCTGAAACAGCTGTAAAGTTAATCTTGCTGTTTTCATTGTTATGCTTGTATCTTAACTATGACATAATGGATTTGCTATTTTGAGAGGCAACAGACTGGGGAATCCTCATATTATTGCAGATCATCTGAGGTAATTGTTGCACTTGGAAACCTTTCATGGGCCTCTCATAGCAGCCCAGAAGACTCTCAGAAAGGGAATGCTATACTGTGGACTGTGGGCAAGATGGGCACTGCCCTTCTGGCTCAGAGCCTTTGTCCCTCAACAAAAGCACTTGGTGGTTAATAGTCCCAACAGTGGAGCGGCAAGATGGAGGAATAGGAAGGGAGCACACCGATAGTCTGGGGAGAGACGGTTTAATAAAAGAGGAGATACTGCAGGTTCAAGGAAGAGTAGGGGAAGAAACAGCAGAGAAAACCCTTCCGGAACTGGAGATTCACAGTGGACCTGCGTGGAGAGCGTGGGAGCCCGCAGTTTGGGACACCAGCAGCAGATTCAACACACCAGCGCTGGAACGCGAGGAAGAAAAAACGAGAATGCTTGCAAAGGAGCTCCTAAAACCTGCACTTTACTAGAGAAGTTTCCTGAGACCACAGGGTGCAGAAGAGGACAGATCAAATATTCCATCATGCACCCTGGAACTCACGTGTGGCCGCACACAGGGCCCACAAACTGCAGGCTCCGAATGCACCTGGGCTTGGTGATTCCCAAGGAAGGCTGCAAAATCCGATGTGCCAACGAGACCAAGACCTGGGAGGAAGGCAAGGTGTTCATCTTTGACGACTCCTTTGAGCACGAAGTGTGGCAGGATGCCTCATCTTTCCGGCTGATTTTCATCGTGGATGTGTGGCACCCAGAGCTCACCCCCCATCAGAGACGCAGTCTTCCCGCAATTTAGCAGAAATTCGTGCAGCTTGGGACCCTCTACAGAGAGTTTGTCATTTTGGCTGTGTCTCCTTGGATGTGAAGAAAGAAGTGTAAACACCAAGGCTTTTCATTCCCTGGACAATTTTATGCCTCCTCCTAGGGTTTGAAGACACAAAAGAGAGTATTTGCCTCATTACAGTTCATTTAGGAAACACCTGTGTGACAGCATGGATCTTCTGCCTGTATCTAAGGTGAACACTTAACAGCCTCTTCCTTGCCAGCCAAAGATATTCTTTCCATGTAGAATAACAGGTCTAAATCAACATACAATGAGAACATATGTAGAAACTGTGAATATATTGCTTTAGTCTGGAATTTTTCTATGTAGTTATATTTTTCTAGGATAGTCAAACTGTTTTGTCATCACATACCACTACTTTTTGTTGATTTCAATGACAAGCTGTGTAAATGCTTTATCTCTAGCTGTTTAATGATAACTTCTCTGGCAAACTGAGATTTCCCTCTTTTAATTCTTTTAGTAAAAGACACTCTTGAATAAAGCAATTTTACTTTCCTAATACAAAAGAGAACACATAATTACACCAATCCAATGCCTGTGAACTATGCTGATCCCTACTTATTATCTGCATTGAGATCCAGTATCTTAATTTTTCCTCATTATGCTAATGGTGGAAATATTATAAAAATCATAGTTCTTCTAAGAGGAGTTTTTTTAACATTGAAAAAGGATATGGAATCATTTTTCAGAGAATTATAAAAATGCTGAATAGAAATTTTTTAATGCATAGTATTAGGCCTTGTGTGTGTGAGGGGGTAAAATGTGTAGAAGATGTTCTCTGAGGACTCAGTAGATAGATGCTGCTAGGGTGTCTGGCTCCTGCCCTTTTTGCTGTCTGTGAGCAGGACCTAGGAATCCAGGGCACCTGCTATTGTCAATCTATGTGAGGGCCTTTGGCCATGGAGATAACCCCCACAGCTTTGTAAAAACATTAAGGGTACAGAGTGAAAGTCATGAAGGATGCTAGGATCTTCATGCTGGGTGTAGGAGGTAGAGATTGCTCTCCTCTTCTATATCCCTGGCTTGAGGAACTTCTGCCTTTGAAACATCACTTTAAAATAACAATAATTATCCACATGTACTGTTAATATTACCCATGACTTAAAAATCACAATTGAAAATGGTGTTGCCCACTCAATCCCGAGATAATCAAATCCCTGATTTAGTAAAGCAGTAATGTATTTGATTTTGTGTTTTTAAAATACAAGCTAACTAGACATGTTTAAGAATGTAATGATATTCAGGCACTGAATTCTAAGCCAATACGAACAAAAATGCCAAAATGGCACATAGATCACCTGATTGCATTCACAGGTTGAAAACTACACCTGTGCTTTCTTTTTGTTCCAATACTAAGGAGGCTCTCTTTATGTCATTAAAGAATATTTCATGGGGCCAATGTTGTGGCATAGTGGGTTAAGTCACTGCCTTTGATGCTAGCATCCCATGTGGGCACTGGTTCGAGTTCCAGCTGCTCCACTTCCAATCCAGATCTCTGTGAATGTGCCTTGGAAAGCAGCAGAAGATGGCCCAAGTACTCGGGTCCCTGCACCTATATGGGAGACCAGGATGAAGCTCCTGGCTTCGACTTGGCCCAGCCCCAGCTGTTGGAACCATTTGGGAACTGAACCAGTGGATAGAAGGTCTCTCTGTCTCTCTGTCTCTCCCTTTATCTCTAATTCTGCCTGTCAAATAAATAAATAAATAAGTCTATGGGGAAAAATATTTCTTTGGGGCTGGCCTTGTGGTGTAGCAGTTAAGACTGCTGCCTTTAACATTAGCATCCCATATGGATGTCAGTTCATGTCCTGGCTGCCCCACTTCCTATGCAGCTGCCTGCTGATGGCCTGGGAAAGGCAGTGGACATGGCCCAGTGTTTGGGTCCCTGTCACCCACTTGGGAGACCTAGATGGAGCTACTGGCTTTGGCCTGGTCAAGCCCTGGCCATTGTGGGCATTTGGAGAGTGAACCAGTGGACAGGAGATCTCTCTCTGCCTCTCTCTCTCCACCTCTCTCTTTCTCACTCTCTCTCTCTCTCTCTCTCTCTCTCTCTGTGTGTGTGTGTGTGTAGCTCTTTCAAATAGATAGATAAATATTTTTTTAAAAATTTCTTTAACATGGAAATTTACCCCTTTTCCTTTACCTTATAGATATTGGCCTCAGTAGAAAAATTTTAAAAATATTTCTCCTATTCTTTCTGTTTTGCCAATATTCAAAAATCCTACTAAAACAAAGAGGCACAAGAAGGAAACTATCAAATTAATTACCAAAATGAAGAAGAGACATCAAACTCATAAAAGATAAGACAGTATTTGTGTCCCTCAGAATTTATTGGACAGAGGAAATGACTGACAAAGGGCAATACAATCCGTTGCTCATGGAGTGACATTCGTGTCACCATTGAATTTGGTTCTCATCAGTATATTGCATACACATAAAGAAATACAAACTAGAAATCATCATTGCTGAACCATCACCTTACATTCATTTAATGAGATTATGGAATAGTAGAAAACCTAGCTCTTAACTTAGTAAATGTAATATGGTATTTAAAGTCAGGTCACTACAGTAGCATTGTAAATATTTCCAATTGAAATGCCAGAGGTATTATTATTGTTGCAAAGGGTTAGCAATAATTGACTCCAATCATATTTTAACTACCTGGAATCCACAACTATTTTATAAACTCAAGTAATAAAAAGGATTTTCTAATTTAAAAAAAAATATTCCCAACAGTTTTGGATGGTGAGGCATTCCTGACCCCCAGGGATCTCCTTTGGGGGCACAGTCCTCTGTGGTTTTCTGTGGCCCTGGACACTTGGCAGTCAGTCCCACACCAGAATTTCTTTTGGGGTAAGGTGAAACCTTGTGGTGGTTTTTCTTTGCATTTCCCTGATGCCTAGTGATCCTAAGCATCTTATGCCTGTAGGCAATTTGTATTTAACTCTTTCAAAAATGCCTTCCATTTCCTTATCATTTCTTAACTAGATCATTTGTCGATTGTTTTGAGCTCCTTCTATATGCTGGATATTAGCCTTTTAGGAGGTGTATAGTTTGTGAATATTGTTTCCAAGTCTATTGGTTGCCTCTTTATTTTCTTGAGCATTTCCTTTGCTGTTCAGAAGCTTCTTAGCTTGATGTAACCCCATTTGTGTGTTTTTGCCATTATTGCCTATGCTTCCAGGTTCTTGTTCAAGGAGTCCTTACTATGCAATGTCTTTCAGTGTTTCCCCCTAACCTTTCCTCTGGTAATTTGATGGCATCAAGTCTTAGATTTAGATCCTTGTTCCTTTGTGAGTTGATTTTTGTATAAGTTGTTAGGGAAGAGTCTTCTTTCGTATTTCTGTGATCAGTGATCAAAGTTCCCCAACACCCAAAGACACTCCCGGGAGTGATTTTAGTTTGTTTGCTGAAGTTTACTAGATTGTAGATATGTGAACTAATTTCTGGAGTTACTAGTATGTTCCATTTGACCACATTTCTGTTCTTGTGCCAGTACCAAGCTGTTTTGATTGTAACTGCCCTGAATATGTAATATGTCTTTAAATCTGGTATTGTGATGCCACCAGCTTTCCTTTTATTATTTTGAATTGCTTTAGCTATTTGGGGTTTCTTGTGATCCATATGAGTTTTAGAGTCATTTGTTTCAAATCTGAGAATAATTGTTTGAAACTTTGGGATTACATTAAATATGTAAATTCATTTGGATTATAAATTGCTTTTACCTGGAGAAAAAAATGTCAAATGTGGATAACGTTGTCCTACAGAATCTTTCTAAATAAATTTTACCCATGGAAAAAACCTTGTTCAGTTGAGGACCGAGACATAAAACTTTTCATTAAGGGTTTGTTGCAGCAGTGTTCATCTGAGAAGAGAAGTGGAATGAACAGAAATTGTTGTGATGGTCCATTTTGTGAGTTATCTTGGTTGGTTCCAGTCTCCAGTTATTCAGTAAAACACTAATGTAGGTTGCTGTGATGGTCTTCTGTAGATATGATTAAAGTCCATAATCAATTGACTTTAAGTCAGGGGGATTATCCCAGATGAACTTGGTGGGGCTGACTCAGTCACGAGGCCCTAAGGTGAAACTGAGTCTCCCCTGAAGAAGCAGACACTCCACCATGGGAAGCAGTTCTCACATGTGCCTGAGAGTTCTGTCTCCCCTTCTTGATAACCCATCCTGTAGATGCAGGCAGAATTTTCATCCACATTCCAACATCTGATAACACTTTTCAGTTAGACAGTCTTTCTCTTTTTTGAATCTGGTTGGGCTGTGCGTAAAACAGTGCCTTTGCTCTTTTGGAAATATCTCTTGGTCAAGTTGATTACTTCTTCAGGGAACACCTTGTTTATCAGCACTGCTGTCATCTGCTTGTGTGAAGAATGATAATCCTGCAACTCTCAGCTCTAGGTCATAACCGGCAACTTCAAGAATCTGCGAAATCTTGAGTCATTTGTCATATCAGAATAGTTCATGGAGCCATGCCCAAGATGGCTGACATGGGTGGTCCTGGGTTTGAAGTTTGTCCTGCCTTGGATTAGCCTCTGCTTCTGGTCAGTGTGTGAACAGTCCTGACACACACCTTCTCAGGTCTTTCTTCAGTTAATTTATTGTTATTCCTTGACATTTTCTAGATAACTTTACTCAATGCGTAGAAACTAATAACTGCAAGGGTCACACTGCTCCAGTGTAAGTCTCATCCATTGACCAGGCATTTTTAATTTTTTTTTCAGGGGAAATGATTGTTAATGTCTTTGTTTCCAGGCCGCTGCACTGCTATCACTTCAGTGAAGAAAAAGGATGGGCTGGAGAGGTATGGAGTCAGGAGACACAACAGTGCCCACCCACCACATGGGTGCACACTCGCTCTGCCAGCATGGGCGCCCACCCTCACATGCTCACACGCAGGCCACACGCACACTGCACAGACACATACATATGCAACCATGGTTGACTACATGTAGCAAGGGACTCATTTCTATGTACAAGAGACATAGAGAGAGCAAGTGAGAGAGCAAGTAGACATCGCTCCCCCCGGGTTCTCAGCATGTTCTCCCCAGCTCTCAGCCCCATACCTGGCACCCATGCCCCAGCCAGAAAAGCAGCTGCCCTCTCCCCGCCCGCTCCCCGACCCAGAGGCCCACTGGCTCATACACTGCCCTCTCCCCTTCGTCAGCCCTCCCCCCAACCAGGATCACCTCCCCTGGGATAGGAAGCTGCACACTGGGGGCCCCTAAAATTGCCTGGGTGCCAGGGACATGTTGCTTCTGAAGCCCTGCTGCCCATTGGCCACTTTGGCTGCAGACTTGTAGCCACTGTTGCTGGAGCCCTCGTCGGTCCTGGGGCTCTCGGGGTCGGCCAGGAGCTTGAAGGTAAAGAGCTGGCCCAAGCCCTGGCCACTGCTGCAGCTGGCAGGCTTGGAGGAGGGCAGGCTCAGCAGGGCACTGGGCACCTTCCTCTCAGGTTAGTGTACATCTTGACCAGCGCCCAGGTAGCCTGGGCTCTGCAAGGCCGAGGGAAGGGTTCACCTTGCTGCCAACAAGCAGCTGCTGCTGTAGTCCAGCGAGTCCTTGCATGACTGCCAGTGCCCCAGTGAGCCACAGTGTGTCCACAGCCCGTTGGTGTAGGTGCAGCTACCCAGGCGCAGATGGCCCCGGCAGCGGCCGCACTGACACCCAAGGATATGTAGTAAAGTGTGGCTGAACTTGCTGGAGCACGGCTAGATGATAGGTTTGAGGCTGTTGTTGAAGTAGCCCAGCCATGGCCGGCGCCATGGCTTACTAGGCTAATCCTCCACCTGTGGTGCTGGCACTCCAGGTGCTAGTCACGTTTGGGGTGCCGGTTCTGTCCCGATTGCTCCTCTTCCAGTCCAACTGTGGCCCAAAACGCAGTGAAGGATGGTTCAAGTGCTTGGGCCCTGCACCCACATGGGAGACCAGGAGGAAGCACCTGGCCCCTGGCTTCGGATCAGCGCAGCACCAGCTGTAGTGGCCATTTGGGAGGTGAACCAATGGAAAAGGAAAACCTTTCTCTCTGTCTCTCTCTCTCTCTCACTGTCTAACTCTGCCTGTTAAAAAACAAAAAAGCCCAGCCAAAGACCACTTGAACATGGTGTAGAGTGGCTACAGGGTGGAGAACAGGGAGCCTCACTTTCCAGTGCTGGTGTAGTCCCTTGCTATTGGAGTCCCAAGCTGTGGGTGCCTGTGCTCTCCAAGCAGGTCCACTGTGTCCCTCTAATTACAGAAGAGTTCCCTCTGCCGTTTTTTCCCTAACTCTTCCCTGAGACTACAATAGCTCCACTTTTATTAAATTATCTTCACCTGGACCAGATCTCTAAACCCCTTCCCTATTCCTCCATCATGGAACCCCTGACCAGGCCTTTATAAAGTGATAGATTCCAATTGTAGAGCCAAGGGAGGACAGCTGGGTCTGGTGCTAGCACCGAGAACAATTAGCGGCCATCACTGGATATGCTCACTCCCTCCTGCCCCTCTCCTCCTGGCAGAGTGAGGCTGACTAGGGGAGAACTGGGTGTCCCCTCTGCCAATCCCCAGCTCCAGCACAAGGAGTGGCCACAATGCCTTTGGCCATAGGCTATCCAGTTTGGCCCTCTTAGCTTCACCCAACTCTTAAATGACATCTCTATGCCCCAGCATGATCCTGCAAGTCCCTCTGCCAGGAGTGAAGAAGACTGCACGGAGCTGGCAGGATGAGCTGACATGGCAGGCCTTAGCAGGCCCAGCCCGGCTGCAGGAAATGCTCTGGGCTGTCCTATGCTTTCTGAGCACTGAGCTGGGCCTTGACCTGGTCCTGGAGCTGAAGCAGTACCCGGGCTGGGTGATCCTGGTGGTGCATGGATGTGCTCAGGCTGCTGCTGCTGTTCCTGTTGGGCTATGGCTGGGCCGAGCCTTGCACTGGTGATGGCAAGAAATGCAGGAGGTGGCAGGCTGGCCAGCCTTGGCCCCTGAGGACCTAGCCTTGCTGAAGAACCTCAAAAGCAATGAGCACAAGAAGAAGAACCAGAAGAAACTGCCCGAGAATCCCAGACCAAGTGGAAGGACTGTTGAAGTGGCTGAGGATGAAGTTGTTTGAAATCCTCAAAGTAGAACAGCAAAACAGCCCTCAGCGGCAGACAAGAAAAATTAGAAGTCAAAGAAAAATAAGAAGAAATCAAAGTCAGATGCTGAAATAGTGCAAGACAGTTCTTGCCATGATGGAAAGGAAGTTGATGAAGGAGCCTGGGAAACTAAAGTTAGTCACAGAGAGAAACAACAGCAGCGTAAACATGATAAAGTGCTGACTGATTCTGAGTCAATGGATTCAACTATTCCTGGGATAGAAAATATCACAGTTACCTCTGAAGACCATAAGCACTAGTGATCCACCTGAAGTACTCATCAAAAATAGCCCATCAAGACCCTTCCACCTGCTGTTTCTATTGAATCACTGTTAGCTGATTCTGACATGAGCTCTTCCCAAGTGCCACCAATGCAATCAGATACAGATAAATCCAAGTCAAATAGGAAGGAAACTAGTGCGCCTCCTTCCCAGACCAAGTCTGGAACTAATGGGAATCTCCCAAACAAATAAAAACAAAGAAAAAAGCCAATGGGAAACATGAATGTTTTTTCTTTCCCTGTTTTGGACATGCGTTTTTAAATACTGTCTTGAAAATTATGCTGTTTATGCAGTAATTTGTGGACAGGAACAGAGTTTTATATAAATTTCAACCAATTTTTTTTGATAGGCAGAGTTAGACAGTGAGAGAGAGAGAGAGAGAGAGAGAAGTAACAGAGAGAAAGGTCTTCCTTCCTTTGGTTCACTCCCCAAATGGCCGCTATGGCCAGTGCTGCACCATTCTGAATCCAGGAGCCAGGTGCTTCCCCTTGGTCTCCCATGTGGATGCAGAGGCCCAAGTACTTGGGCCATCCATCACTGGCCTCTGGGGCCACAGCAGAGAGCTGGACTGGAAGAAGAGCAACTGGGACTAGAACCTAGTGCTCATATGGGATGCCAGCCTGGTGATGCATACTTTTCCCATTGTATTCCAGGGATTCTTTACATGGCATTAAGCAGAATTCAGTGTTTCCCAGATCTTCCATGTAGAACTTGTCAGAATCTGGTTTCTGCCTGTTCCTGTCAAATAACACCATCTAACACAATCCCCTCTCTTCTGCCATATTGAACTCCGAGCAGGTCTCCAAGCTCAATGGGGTACCTTCTGAGCCTCTGGGCTCAAACAAAGTTGGCACCTGCCAACCTCCCCATCTTATCTGCTGCCCTCTTTTCTCTCCCACTGTACTTCAGCCACACTGGTTTTTGCAACCCCAAATAGAGTTTATTCCCTCCTAAGACTTTTGCAGGGTCAGACATTGTGGCACAGCTGGATAAGCTGCCACTTGTGACACTGTCACCCTATTTTCAGAGTGCCAGTTCGAGTCTCAGCTGTTCTACTTCTGATCCAGCTTCCTGCTAATGTGCATGTGATGGCAGTGGAAGAAAGACATTTGCAGTAGCTTCTCTCTCAGCCTGCTATGAACATCCTGAGTTCCACAGTTGCCACGCAGATCTCACTGTAAATGACATCTCCCAGAAGAGCCCTTCCCGCACTCATTCTAAAGTAGCTTCCTCACCCATCTGCTTCCACCTCATACTGCCTGCCTATTTTCCTAAAGCACATCTCACTACCTAATGCTCTTCTAGTTTGAGTATTACTGTCTCTCTCCCCTACTAGAATGTTAGAATTATGAGAAGAGATCCAGTCTGTTTTATTCACTGCTGTATCATCAGTACCCAAATGGTATTTGGCACTTAGTGTATATATAGGTGATATTTACTGCATAAATACATGGATAAATAATTGAATGGCATTCCTCTGCGCAAAACACCCTTCCATAAAATCTCCCCATCATCCTTTAAGTACAGATCTTGGAATCCCCAATTTGTCTGATTTAACACTCTCTTCTGTGTTCTGATATTGCCTTCTCTAGAGTAGCATCAATTACACATAATGTAATTCTTTTTTTAAACTCTCTTATTTGAAAGGCAGAATGACAGAGATGGAGAGAGGGAAGGAGTGAAAGAAAAACAGAGAGAGAGAGAGAGAGAGAGAGAGAGAGAGAGAGAGGGTCTTTCATTCTCTGGTTTACTTCCCAAATGCCCACAATAGCTGGGGGTAGGCCAGACCAAAGCCAAAAGCCAGAAAATCTATCTGGATCTCCCTTTTGGGTGGCAGGGACCCAAACACTTCTTGGAGCATCAGTAGGAAGCTGGAGCAGAATATAGAGAAACCAGGACTCAAACAGCACTCCAATATGGGATGCAGAATCACAAGCAGCAGCTTGACACTGCCACAGCACCCACCACTATATTGTAATTCTTGATCGCTTTTCTGTTTCCCCAACAGAAACAAACTTCACTGGGTAAAGTCCGTAATTTATCTTTGTTGGTATGCATGGATTTAAAGAAATTTGTTGAGGACAAGACTTTCAATTTGCTCCAACAGCAGTTTGATGTGATTTTCTGGGGGCATTTCACCTGAATTCCAAAACATATTTTCTGGATGTGTCTGGTGCAAACCAGACAAAAGCAGTTGGGGGAGGCCAACTCAATGACAGATCTTGATACAACTTCTGTGTTTGTTTGTGTTTTCTGTTCATTCTTCATAGCCTGCATGGTTTTGAATGAAGTTTAGCATGTAAATGAGGTTTGTTGGTACTGAATGCAATTCAGGGAACTGGATAAAAGAAAAAAAAATTTCGAGTTTTCTTGGCAGCATGCAACAGAAACCATGGTCAACATGAAATATTTGTTTGTAAGCATGGAATTAAAGTCATTTGTTGATTATTAGAATTATAATTTGCTCCAACAGCAGCTTGAATGTTATTTTCTGGGGGCATTTCACCCGAATTCCAAAACACTTTGTCTGGGTATTTCTGGTTCAAACCAGACAAAACCAGTTTGGGGAGGCCAACTCAATCACAGATCTTGCTACAACCTGTGTTTGTTTGCGTTTTGTGGATATTCTTCATAGACTGCACAGTATTGAATGATTTTTAGGATTTAAATTTATTTTCTTGCTACTGAATGCAAAAAAGGGAACTGGATAAAAGAACAACAAATGAAAATTCGAGTTGTCTAGGCAGCATGCAACAGAAACGGTGGGCAACATCATATTTTGTATCTATACATGGAATTAAAGACATTTGAGGAGGAGAAGCATTAAAATTTGCTCCTGCAGCTGTTTGACTGTGATTTTTCTGGGGGCATTTCACTGGAATTCCAAAACATTTTGACTGGATATGTCTGGTTCAAACCAGACAAAACCAGTTCGGGGAGGCCAACACAATCACAGATACTGCTGCAGCCTCAGTGTTTTGTTGTGTTTTCTGGACAGTCTTCACAGACTGCACACTATTGTATTAATTTTAGCATGTAAATTTGTTTTCTTGCTGCTGAATGCAATAAAGGGAACTGGATAAAAGAAAAACAAATAAAAATTCAAGTTTTCTAGGCAGCATGCAACAGAAACTGTGGGCAACATGAATTATTTGTTTGTTTGTATGGAATTAAAGAAATTTGTGGACGAGAAGAATTTCAATTTGCTGCAACAGCAGTTTGACTGTGATTTTCTGGGGGCATTTCACCCGAATTCCAAAACACTTTGTCTGGATATGTCTTTTTCAAACCAGACAAAACTAGTTTGGGGATGCCAACTGAATCACAGATCTTGCTACAACCTCTGTGTGTGTTTGTGTTTTCTGGACACTCTTCACACACTGCACAGTATTCTATGATTTGTAGCATGTAAATTTGTTTTCTTGCTGCTGAGTGCAATAAAGGGAACTGGATAAAAGTAAAACAAATATAAATTCGATTTTTCTAGGCAGCATGCAACAGAAACCGTGGGCAACATGAAATTTTGTGTGTATACATGGAGTTAAAGACATTTGTGGCCGAGAAGAATTTAAATTTGCTCCAACAGAGGTTTGACTGTGATTTTCTGGGGGCATTTCACATGAATTCCAAAACACTTTGTCAGGATAATACTGGTTCAAACCAGACAAAACTAGTTTGGGGAGGACAACTCAATCACGGATCTTGCTACAACCTCTGTGTTTGCTTGTGTTTTCTGTGCATTCTTCATAGACTGCACAGTATTGTATGAATTGTAGCATGTAAATTTTTTTTTTGCTGCTTAATTCAATAAAGGGAAACGGATAAAAGAAAAACAAATAATAATTCGAGTTTTCTAGGCAGCATACAACAGAAACCATGGGCAACATTAATTATTTGTTCATATGGAATTTAAGACATTTGTGGATGAGAAGAATTTTAATTTGCTCCAACAGAAGTCTGACTGTGACTGTTTGTGGGCATTTCAGCCGAATTCCAAAACACTTTACTAGATATGTCTGGTTCAAACCAGAAAAACCGGTTTTGGGCGGTCAACTCAGTTACAGATCTTGCTACAACCTCTGTGTTTCTTTGTGTTTTCTATGCATTCTTCATAGACTGCACAGTATTGTATGAATTGTAGCATGTAAACTTGTTTTCTTGCTGATGAATCCAATAAAAGGAACCGGATAAAAGAAAAACAAATAAAAATTCGATTTTTGCAAGCAGCATGCAACAGAAACCGTGGGCAACATGAATTATTTGTTTGTATACATGGCATTAAAGACATTTGTGAATGAGGAGAATTTTAATTTGCTCCAACAGCAGTTTGACTGTGATTTTCTGGGGGCATTTCACCCTAATTCCAAAACACTTTGTCTGGATATGTCTGGTTCAAACCAGACAAAACTAAATGGGGAGGCCAACTGATTCACAGTTCTTGCTACAGCCTCTGTGTTTGTTTGTGTTTTCTGTGCATTCTTCATAGACTGCACAGTATTGTAAGAATTGCAGCATGTAAATTTGTTTTCTTGCTGCTGAATGCAATAAAGGGAACTGGGTAAGAGAAAAACAAATAAAAATTCAAGTTTTCTAGGCAGCATGCAACAGAAACTGTGGGCAACATGAATTATTTGTTTGTTTGTATGGAATTAAAGAAATTTGTGGACGAGAAGAATTTCAGTTTGCTGCAACAGCAGTTTGACTGTGATTTTCTCGGGCATTTCACCCGAATTCCAAAACATATTGTCTGGATATGTCTGGTTCACAGCAGACAAAACCGGTTTGGAGAGGCCAACTCAGTCACAGATCTTGCTACAGCCTCTGTGTTTGTTTGTGTTTTCTGTGCATACTTCATAGACTGCACAGTGTTGTATGCATTGTAGTATGTATATTTGAATTCTTGCTGCTGGATGCAATAAAGCAAACTGGGTAAGAGAAAAACAAATAAAAATTTGAGTTTTCTAGGCAGCATGCAACAGAAACTGTGGGCAACATGACATTTTGCATGTATACATGGAATTGAAGACATTTGTGGAGGAGAAGAATTTCCGTTTGCTCCTACAGCAGTTTGACTGTGATTTTCTGGGGGCATTTCACCCGAATTCCAAAACACTTTGGATAAGTCTGGTTCAAACCAGACAAAACCAGTTTGGGGAGGCCAACTCAATCACAGATCTGCTACAGCCTCTGTGTTTGTTTGTGTTTTCTGTGCATTCTTCATTGACTGCACAGTATTGTATGAATTGTAGCACATAAATTTGTTTTCTTGCTGCTTAATTCAATAAAGCAAACCGGGTAAGAGAAAAACCAATAAAAATTTGAGTTTTCTAAGCAGCATGCAACAGAAACTGTGGGCAACATGAATTATTTGTTTGTTTGTCTGGAATTAAAGAAATTTGTGGACAAGAAGAATTTCAATTTGCTGCAACAGCAGGTTGACTGTGATTTTCTGGGGGCATTTCACCCGAATTCCAAAACACATTGTCTGGATATGTCTGGTTTAGCAGACAAAACCAGTTTGGAGAGGCCAACTCAGTCACAGATCTTGCTACAGCCTCTGTGTTTCATTGTGTTTTCTGTGCATTCTTCATAGACTGCACATTATTGTATGCACTGTAGTATGTATATTTGAATTCTGGCTGCTGGATGCAATAAAGCGAACCGCGTAAGAGAAAAACAAATAAAAATACGAGTTTTCTAGGCAGCATGCAACAGAAACCGTGGGCAACATGAATTATTTGTTTGTTCGTATTGAATTAAAGACATTTGTGGACGAGAAGAATTTAAATTTGCTCCAACAGCAGTTTGACTGTGATTTTCTGGGGGCATTTCACCCAAATTGTAAAACACTTTGTCTGGATATGTCTGGTTCAAATAAGACAAAACTAGTTTGGGGATGCCTACTCAATCAAAGATCTTGTACAACCTCTGTGTTTGTTTGTGTTTTCTGTGCATTCTTCATAGACTGCACAGTATTGTAAGAATTGCAGCATGTAAATTTGTTTTCTTGCTGCTGAATGCAATAAAGGGAACTGGATAAAAGAAAAACAAATAAAAATTGGATTTTTCTAGGAAGCATACACCAGAAACATTGGGCAAAAATTAGTTATTTCTTGTTAACATGAAATTAAAGACATTTGTGGACGAGAAGAATTTCAATTTGCTCCAACAACAGTTTGACTGTGTTTTTCTGGGGGCATTTCCCCGGAATTCCAAACGCTTTGTCTGGATAAGTCTGGTTCAAACCAGACAAAACCAGTATTGTGAGGCCAACCCAATCACACATCTTGCTAACACCTCTGTGTTTGTTTGTGTTTTCTATGCATTCTTCATTGACTGCACAGTATTGCATGAATTGTAGCATGTAAATTTGTTTTCTTGCTGCTGAATTCAATAAAGAGAACCAGATAAAAGAAAAACAGATAAAAATTAGAGTTTTCTAGGCAGCATGCAACAGAAACTGTGGGCAACATGATATTTTGTATATATACATGGAATTAAAGACATTTGTGGACGAAAAGAATTTCAATTTGCTCCTACAGCAGTTTGACTGTCATTTCCTGGGGGCATTTCACAAGAATTCCAAACATTTTTTCAGAATATGTCTGGTTCAAACCAGACAAAACTAATTGGGGGAGGCCAACTCAATCACTGATCTTGCTACAACCTTTGTGTTTGTTTATGTTTTCTGTGCATTCCTCATAGACTGCTCAGTATTGTATGAATTGCAGCATGTAAATTTGTTTTCTTGCTGCTGAATGCAATAAAGGGAACTGGATAAAAGAAAAACAAATAAAAATTCAAGTTTTCTAGGCAGCATGCAACAGAAACCATGGAAACATGAATTATTTGTTTGTTTGTATGGAATTAAAGAAATTTGTGGTTGAGAAGAATTTCAATTTGCTCCTACAGCAGTTTGACTGTGATTTTCTGGGGGCATTTCACCCGAATTCCAAAACACTTTGTCTGGATATGTCTGGTTCAAACCAGAAAAAACCAGTTTGGGGAGGGCAACTCAATCACAGATCTGCTACAGCCTATGTGTTTGCTTGTGTTTTCTGTGCATTCTTCATAGACTGCAGAGTATTGTATGAATTGTAGCATGTAAATTTGTTTTCTTGCTGCTGAATGCAATAAAGGGAACCGGATTAAAGAAAAACAAGTAAGAATTAGAGTTTTCCTTGCAGCATGCAACAGAAACCATGGGCAACATGAATTATTTGCTTGTATATATGGAATTAAAGAAATTTGTGGAAGAGAAGAATTTCAGTTTGCTCCAACAGCAGTTTGACTGTGATTTTCTTGGGACATTTCAGCCGAATTCCAAACATTTTTTCAGAATATGTCTGGTTCAAACCCGACAAAATAAATGGGGAGGCCAACTCAGTCACAGATATTCCTACAGCCTCTGTGTTTGTTTGTGTTTTCTGTGCATTCTTCATAGACTGCACAGTATTGTATGCATTGTAGTATGTAAATTGAATTCTTGCTGCTGGATGCAATAAAGCGAACCGGGTAAGAGAAAAACAAATAAAAATTCGAGTTTTCTAGGCAGCATGCAAGAGAAACTGTGGGCAACATGATATTTTGCATGTATACATGGAATTGAAGACATTTGTGGAGGAGAAGAATTTCCATTTGCTCCTACAGCAGTTTGACTGTGATTTTCTGGGGGCATATCACCCGAATTCCAAAACGCTTTGTCTGGATATGTCTGGTTCAAACCAGACAAAACCAGTTTGTTGAGGCCAACTCAATCACAGATCTTGCTACAACCTCTGTGTTTGTTCGTGTGTTCTGGACATTCTTCGTAGACTGTACAGTACTGTATGAATTGTAGCATGTAAATTTGGTTTCATGCTGCTGAATTCAATAAAAGGAACTGGATAAAAGAAAAACAAATGAAAATTTGAGTTGTCTAGGCAGCATGAAACAGAAACATTGGGCAACATGAATTATTGGTTTGTAAGCATGGAATTAAAGATGTTTGTGGATGAGAAGAATTTGAATTTGCTCCAACAGCAGTTTGAATGTGATTTTCAGGGTACATTTCTAACGCAAACCCTAACCCTAACCCTAGACCTCACCCTATCCCTAGACCTAGCCCTAGCCCTACTCCTAAACCTAAACCTGAACCTAACCCCAACCCTAGCCCTAACCCTAAACCAAATCAAAGCCCTAGCCCTAACCCTAACACTAACACTAACCCTAGCCCTAGCCCTGACCCTAACCCCAAACCGAGCCCTAACCCTAAACCTAATCCAAGCCCTAGCCCTAAGCCTAAACCTAACCCTAACCCTAGCCATAAACCTAACACTAACCCTAACCATAGACATAAACTTAGCACAACACCTAACCCAAACCCTAACCCTAACCCTAGACCAAGGCCTATCCCTAGTCCTAGCCCTAACCCTAACCCTAGCCCTAACGCTAACCCTACCCCTAAACCTAACGCTAGCCCTAGCCCTATCCTAAACCTAACGCTAACCCTAGCACTAACCCTAAACCTAACACTAACCCTAACCCTAGGTCTAGCCCTAGCCCTAGCCCTAGCCGTAGCCCTAACCCTAACCCTAGCCCTAACCAAACCCTAACCACAACCCTAACCTTACTCTAAACCTAACCCTAGTTCTAGCCCTAACCCTTAACCTAACACTAGACCTAGCACTAAACCTAGCTCTAGACCGAGCCGTAGCCCTAACCCTAACTCTAACCCTAACCCTAGCCGCAGCCATAACCATAACCCTAACACTAACACTAGCCCTAGACCTGGCCCTAGCCCTAAACCTAAACATAACCCTAAGCCTAGCCCTAGCCCTAAACCTAACACTTGCCATAACCCTAGCACTAGCCCTAGCCCTAACCCTAAACCTGACCCTAACCTAAAACCTAACCCAAAACTTAACGCTAGTCCTAGCCCAAAACCTAACCCTAACCCTAACCCTAGACCTAAGCCTAGCCCTAGCCCTAGCCCTAACACTACTCCTAACCCTAACCATAACCCCAACCGTAGCCATAACCATATCCCTAATCCAAGCCCTAGCACTAACCCTAACACAAACCCTAACCCTAGCCCTACCCATAAAACAAACCTAACTGTAAACCTAGCCCTAGCCTTAGCCCTAGCCCTAGCCCTAACCCTAACCCTAGCCCAAGGGCTAACCCTACCCTAACAAAAGACCTAGCCCTAAACCTAAACCTATTCCTACCCCTATTCCTAACCCTAACCATAGCCCTAACCCTAACCATAAACCTAACCCTAACCCTATCACTAGACGTAACCCTAGCCCTAATCCTAGCCCAAGCCCTAAACCTAACCCTAAACCCTAGCCCTAAACCTAACCTTAGCACTTACTCTAAACATAGCCCAAGCCCTAATCGAAACCCTAACCCTAACCCTAGACCTAGCTCTATCCCTAGCCCTAAAACTAACCCTAACCAAAACCGTAAACCTAACCCTAACCGTAAACGTAGCCCTAGCCCTAACCCTAACCCTAACCCTAACCCTAGCAATAGCCCTAACACTAATCCTGACCCTAGACATAAACTTAGCACTACACGTAACCCAAACCCTAACCCTAACCCTAGACCAAGGCCTATCCCTAGTCCTAGCCCTAACCCTAACCCTAGCCCTAACGCTAACCCTACCCCTAAATCTAACGCTAGCCCCAGCCCTAATTCTGAACCTAATGCTAACCCTAGCCCTAGCCCTAAACCTAACCCTAACCCTAACCCTAGGTCTAGCCCTAGCCCTAGCCCTAGCCGTAGCCCTAACCCTAACCCTGGCCCTAACCATAACCCTAACCCTAGCCCTAGCCCTAACCCTAACCACAATCCTAACCCTTACTCTAACCCTAACCCTAGCCCTAGCCCTAACCCTTAACCTAACCCTAGACCTAGCCCTAAACCTAGCTCTAGACCAAGCTGTAGCCCTAACCCTAACTCTAACCCTAACCCTAGCCCCAGCTATAACCCTAACCTTAACCCTAACACTAGCCCTAGCCCTGGACCTAGCCCTAAACCTAAACCTAACCCTAACCCAGTCCCTAGCCCTAAACCTAACATGCCGTAACCCGAGCACTAGCCCTAGCCCTAGCCCCAACCCTAACCCTAAACCTGACCCTAACCCGAACACTAACCCAAAACTTAAGGCTAGTCCTAGCACAAGACCTAACCCTAAACCTAACCCTAACTCTAGCCCTAGCTCTAAACCTAAACTTAAGCCTAACTATATCCCTAGCCATAACGCAAACCCTAGACCTAAGCCTAGCCCTAGCCCTAGCCCTACTCCTAACCCTAACCCCAAGCCTAGACCTAACACTATCCCTAATCCAAGCTCTAGACCTAAACCTAACACTAACCCTAACCCTACCCCTAGCCCTAAAACAAACCTAACTGTAACCCTACCCCTAGCCCTAGCCTTAGCCCTAGCCCTAGGCCTAACCCTAACCCTAACCCTAACCCTATCCCTAGTCCTAACCCTAACCCTAACCATAGACATAATCCTAGCCCGAGCCCTAACACAAACCCTAAACCTAACCCGAGCTGTAGCCAATCCCTAGCCCTAGCCCAAACCCTAACCCTAGCACTAACGCTAACCCTAACCCTAAATCTAACGCTAGCCCTAGCCCTAATCCTAAACCTAACCTTAACCCTAGCCCTAGCCCTAGCCCTAATCCTAACCCTAACACTAACCCTAGCTATAGCCCTATCCCTAGCCCTAGCCTAAACCCTAACCCTAAGCCTAAACCTAGCCCTAGCCCTAACCCTAACCCTAACCCCAGCCCTAACACTAACTCTAACACTAACCCTAGCACTCGCCCTAACCCTTACCCTAAACCTAGCACTAGCCCTAAACCTAAACCTAGACCTAGCATTAGCCCTAACCCTAACCCTAACCCTAACCCTAAACACAGCCCTAACCCTTACTCTAAAACTAACCCTAACCCTAGCCCTAACCGCAAACCTAGCCCTAACCCTAAACCTAATCCAAGCCATAGACCTAAGCCTAAACCTAACCCTAACCCTAGCCATAGCCCTAACACTAAACCTAACACTAGACATAACACTAGCCCTAGACCTAACCCAAAACCTAACCGTAACCGTAGACCAAGGCGTATCCCTAGTCCTAGCCCTAAACCTGACCCTAGCCCTAAAACTATCCCTAACCCTAAACCTAACGCTAGAATTAGCCTTAATTTTAACCCTAACGCTAAACCTAGCCCTAGCCCTAAACCTAACACTAACCCTAACCCTAGGTTTAGCCCAAGCCATAGACCTAGCCATAGCCCTAACCTTAACCCTAACCCTAGACCAAGGCCTATCCCTAGTCCTAGTCCTAACGCTAACCCTAGAACTAACGCTAACCCTAATCCTTACTCTAACCCTAACCCTAGTCCTAGCCCTAACCCTAACCTAACCCTAGACCTAGCCCTAAAACTAGCCCTAGACTTAGCCTTAGACCTAACCCTAAATCTAACACTAACCCTAGCCCCAGCCATAACCCTAACCCTAACACTAACACTAGCCCTAGCCCAGGCCCTAGCCCTAACCCTAACCTAACCCGAACCCTAACCCTAAACTTAACGCTAGTCCTAGCCCAAAACCTAACCCTAAACCTAACCCTAAACCTAGCCCTAGCTCTAACCCTTAACCTAAGCCTAATTATATCCCTAGCCCTAATGCAAACCCTAACGCTAAAGCTAGAACAAAGCCTAGCCCTAGCCCTAGCCCTAGCCCTATTCCTAACCCTAACCACAACCCTAGCCCTAACCCTAAACCTAATCCAAGCCCTAGACCTAACCCTAACACTAACCCTAACCCTAGCCCTAGCCCTAAAACAAACCTAAATGTAACCCTAGCCCTAGCCCTAGCCCTAACCCTAATCCTAACCCTAACCCTAGCCCTACCCTAAAACTAGCCCTAGCCCTAGCCCTAAACCTAACCCTAACCCTAAACCTAGACATAACCTTAACCCAAACCCTAAACATAACCCAAGCCATAGCCATATCCCTAGCCCTAGCCCAAACCCTAACCCTAGCACCAATGCTAACCCTAACCCTAAACCTAACGCTAACCTGGCCCTAATCCTAAACTTAACCCTAACCCTAGCCAAAACCCTAATCTTAACCCTAACCCTAGCTCAAGCCCTAGCCTTGGCCCTAACCCAAACCCTAAGCCTAAACCTAGCCCTAGCCCTAACCCTAACCCTAAACTTAACTCAAGCCCTAAACCTAACTTTAACCCTAACCCTAGCACTCGCCCTAACCCTTACCCTAAACCTAGCCATAGCCCTAAACTGAGCCCTAGACCTAACACTAGCCCTAACCCTAACCCTAACCACAATCCTAGCCCTAATCCTGAACCTAACCCTAGCCCTAGCCCTAACCCTAACGCCAAACCTAGCCCTAACCCTAAACCTAACCCTAGCCCTGGCCCTAACCCTACCCTAACCCTAACCCTAAACCTATCCCTAACCACAGCCCTAAACCTTACTCTAACCCTAACCAGAGCCCTAGCCCTATCCCTTAACCTAACCCTAGACCTAGCCCTAAACCTAGCCCTAGACATAGCCCTAGCACTAACCCTAACTCTAACCCTAACCCTAGACCCAGCCTGAACCCAAACCCTAACCCTAACACTAACACTAACCATAGCACTGGCCCTAGCCCTAAACCTAAACCTAACCCTAACCCTAACCCTAGCCCTAGCCCTAAACCTAACCCTTGCCGTAAACTTAGCTCTAAAACTAGCCCTAGCCCTAGTCCTATCCTAACCCTAACCCGAACCGTAGCCCAAAACTTAACGCTAGTCCTAGCCCAAAACCTAACCCTAACCCTAACCCTAACACTAGCCCTAGCTCTAACCCAAAACCTAAGCCTAACTATATCCCTAGCCCTAATGCAAACCCTAACCCTAACCCTAGACCTAAACCTAACCCTAGCCCTAGCCCTAGCCCTAGCACTACTCCTAAACCTAACCCTAACCCCAACCCTAGCCCTAACCCTAACCCTAATCCAAGCCTAGCCCTTACCAGAACACTAACCCTAACCCTACCCCTAGCCCTAAAACAAACCTAACTGTAACCCTAGCCCTAGGCCTAGCCCTAGCCCTAACCCGAACCCTAGCCCTAACCCTAACCCTAGCCCTAGCCCTAACACTAACCTAACGATAGACCTAGCCCTAACCCTAACCCTAACCCTAGACATAAACCTAGCCCTAGCCCTAACTCAAACCCTAAACCTAACCCGAGCCATAGCCATATCCCTAGCCCTAGCCCTAACCCTAACCCTAGCACTAACGCTAACTCCAACCCTAAATCTAACGCTAGCCCTAGCCCTTATCCTAAACCTAACCCTAACGCTAGCCCAAGCCCTAATCCTAACCCTAACCCTAACCCTAACCCTAGCTCTAGCCCTAGCCCTAGCCCTAACCCTAACCCTTACCCATAACCTAGCCCTAGCCCTAAACCTAGCCCTAGACCTAGCCCCAGCCCTAACCCTAACCCTAAACCTAACCACAGCCCTAAACCTTACTCTAATCCTAACACTAGCCCTAGCCCTAACCCTAACCCTAACCCCAAACCTAGCCCTAACCCTAAACATAATCCAAGCCCTAGCTCTAAGCCTAAACCAAACCCTAACCCTAGCCATAGCACTAACACTAAACATAACCCTAGACATAACACTAGCCCTAGACCTAACCCAAACCCTAACCCTAACACTAGACCAAGGCCTATCCCTAGTCCTAGCCCTAAACCTAACCCCAGCCCTAACCTAACCCTAACAATAAACCTAACACTAGCCATAGCCTTAATCCTATACCTAACACTAAACCTAGCCTTAGCCCTAAACCTAAACCTAACCCTAACACTAACCCTAACTCTAGGTCTAGCCCTAGCCCTAGCCCGAGCCCTAACCCTAACCCTAACCATAACCCTGGCCCCAACCTTAACCCTAACCCTAAACCTATCCCTAACCACAGCCCTAAACCTTACTCTAACCCTAACCAGAGCCCTAGCCCTATCCCTTAACCTAACCCTAGACCTAGCCCTAAACCTAGCCCTAGACATAGCCCTAGCACTAACCCTAACTCTAACCCTAACCCTAGACCCAGCCTGAACCCAAACCCTAACCCTAACACTAACACTAACCATAGCACTGGCCCTAGCCCTAAACCTAAACCTAAACCTAACCCTAACCCTAGCCCTAGCCCTAAACCTAACCCTTGCCGTAAACTTAGCTCTAAAACTAGCCCTAGCCCTAGTCCTATCCTAACCCTAACCCTAACCCGAACCAGTAGCCCAAAACTTAATGCTAGTCCTAGCCCAAAACCTAACCCTAACCCTAACACTAGCCCTAGCTCTAACCATAAACCTAAGCCTAACTATATCCCTAGCCCTAACGCAAACCCTAACCCTAACCCTAGACCTAAACCTAACCCTAGCCCTAGCCCTAGCCCTAGCACTACTCCTAAACCCAACCCTAACCCCAACCCTAGCCCTAACCCTAACGCAAATCCAAGCCTAGCCCTAACCAGAACACTAACCCTAACCCTACCCCTAGCCCTAAAACAAACCTAACTGTAACCCTAGCCCTAGGCCTAGCCCTAGCCCTAACCCGAACCCTAGCCCTAACCCTAACCCTAGCCCTAGCCCTAACACTAACCTAACGATAGACCTAGCCCTAACCCTAACCCTAACCCTAGACATAAACCTAGCCCTAGCCCTAACTCAAACCCTAAACCTAACCCGAGCCATAGCCATATCCCTAGCCCTAGCCCTAACCCTAACCCTAGCACTAACGCTAACTCCAACCCTAAATCTAACGCTAGCCCTAGCCCTTATCCTAAACCTAACCCTAACGCTAGCCCAAGCCCTAATCCTAACCCTAACCCTAACCCTAACCCTAGCTCTAGCCCTAGCCCTAGCCCTAACCCTAACCCTTACCCATAACCTAGCCCTAGCCCTAAACCTAGCCCTAGACCTAGCCCCAGCCCTAACCCTAACCCTAAACCTAACCACAGCCCTAAACCTTACTCTAATCCTAACACTAGCCCTAGCCCTAACCCTAACCCTAACCCCAAACCTAGCCCTAACCCTAAACATAATCCAAGCCCTAGCTCTAAGCCTAAACCAAACCCTAACCCTAGCCATAGCACTAACACTAAACATAACCCTAGACATAACACTAGCCCTAGACCTAACCCAAACCCTAACCCTAACACTAGACCAAGGCCTATCCCTAGTCCTAGCCCTAAACCTAACCCCAGCCCTAACCTAACCCTAACAATAAACCTAACACTAGCCATAGCCTTAATCCTATACCTAACACTAAACCTAGCCTTAGCCCTAAACCTAAACCTAACCCTAACACTAACCCTAACTCTAGGTCTAGCCCTAGCCCTAGCCCGAGCCCTAACCCTAACCCTAACCATAACCCTGGCCCCAACCTTAACCCTAACCCTAAACCTATCCCTAACCACAGCCCTAAACCTTACTCTAACCCTAACCAGAGCCCTAGCCCTATCCCTTAACCTAACCCTAGACCTAGCCCTAAACCTAGCCCTAGACATAGCCCTAGCACTAACCCTAACTCTAACCCTAACCCTAGACCCAGCCTGAACCCAAACCCTAACCCTAACACTAACACTAACCATAGCACTGGCCCTAGCCCTAAACCTAAACCTAAACCTAACCCTAACCCTAGCCCTAGCCCTAAACCTAACCCTTGCCGTAAACTTAGCTCTAAAACTAGCCCTAGCCCTAGTCCTATCCTAACCCTAACCCTAACCCGAACCAGTAGCCCAAAACTTAATGCTAGTCCTAGCCCAAAACCTAACCCTAACCCTAACACTAGCCCTAGCTCTAACCATAAACCTAAGCCTAACTATATCCCTAGCCCTAACGCAAACCCTAACCCTAACCCTAGACCTAAACCTAACCCTAGCCCTAGCCCTAGCCCTAGCACTACTCCTAAACCCAACCCTAACCCCAACCCTAGCCCTAACCCTAACGCAAATCCAAGCCTAGCCCTAACCAGAACACTAACCCTAACCCTACCCCTAGCCCTAAAACAAACCTAACTGTAACCCTAGCCCTAGGCCTAGCCCTAGCCCTAACCCGAACCCTAGCCCTAACCCTAACCCTAGCCCTAGCCCTAACACTAACCTAACGATAGACCTAGCCCTAACCCTAACCCTAACCCTAGACATAAACCTAGCCCTAGCCCTAACTCAAACCCTAAACCTAACCCGAGCCATAGCCATATCCCTAGCCCTAGCCCTAACCCTAACCCTAGCACTAACGCTAACTCTAACCCTAAATCTAACGCTAGCCCTAGCCCTAATCCTAAACCTAACCCTAACCCTAGCCCAAGCCCTAATCCTAACCCTAACCCTAACCCTAGCTCTAGCCCTAGCCCTAGCCCTAACCCTAACCCTTACCCATAACCTAGCCCTAGCCCTAAACCTAGCCCTAGACCTAGCCCTAGCCCTAACCCTAACCCTAAACCTAACCACAGCCCTCACCCTTACTTTAATCCTAACACTAGCCCTAGCCCTAGCCCTAGCCCTAACCCCAAACCTAGCCCTAACACTAAACATAATCCAAGCCCTAGCCCTAAGCCTAAACCAAACCCTAACCCTAGCCATAGCACTAACACTAAACCTAACCCTAGACATAACACTAGCCCTAGACCTAACCCAAACCCTAACCCTAACACTAGACCAAGGCCTATCCCTAGTCCTAGCCCTAAACCTAACCCCAGCCCTAACCTAACCCTAACACTAAACCTAACACTAGCCCTAGCCTTAA
This sequence comes from Sylvilagus floridanus, assembly GCA_949820135.1. Classification (NCBI taxonomy): domain Eukaryota; kingdom Metazoa; phylum Chordata; class Mammalia; order Lagomorpha; family Leporidae; genus Sylvilagus; species Sylvilagus floridanus. The sequence continues at coordinate 48,757,723 of OX463230.1, read as the reverse complement.
TCCTATACCTAACACTAAACCTAGCCTTAGCCCTAAACCTAAACCTAACCCTAACCCTAACGCTAACCCTAGGTCTAGCCCTAGCCCTAGCCCGAGCCCTAACCCTAACCCTAACCCTAACCCTGGCCCTAACCCTAAGCCTAACCCTAACCCTAAACCTAACCCTAACCCCAGCCCTAAACCTTACTCTAACCCTAACCAGAGCCCTAGCCCTATCCCTTAACCTAACCCTAGACCTAGCCCTAAACCTAGCCCTAGACATAGCCCTAGCACTAACCCTAACTCTAACCCTAACCCTAACCCTAATCCTAACACTAACACTAACACTAACCATAGCACTGGCTCTAGCCCTAAACCTAAACCTAAACCTAACCCTAACCCTAGCCCTAGCCCTAAACCTAACCCTTGCCGTAAACTTAGCTCTAAAACTAGCCCTAGCCCTAGTCCTATCCTAACCCTAACCCTAACCCGAACCGTAGCCCAAAACTTAACGCTAGTCCTAGCCCAAAACCTAACCCTAACCCTAACCCTAACACTAGCCCTAGCTCTAACCCTAAACCTAAGCCTAACTATATCCCTAGCCCTAACGCAAACCCTAACCCTAACCCTAGACCTAAACCTAACCCTAGCCCTAGCCCTAGCACTACTCCTAAACCCAACCCTAACCCCAACCCTAGCCCTAACCCTAACCCTAACCCAAGCCTAGCCCTAACCAGAACACTAACCCTAACCCTACACCTAGCCCTAAAACAAACCTAACTGTAACCCTAACCCTAGGCCTAGCCCTAGCCCTAACCCGAACCCTAGCCCTAACCCTAACCCTAGCCCTAGCCCTAACACTAACCTAACGATAGACCTAGCCCTAACCCTAACCCTAACCCTAGACATAAACCTAGCCCTAGCCCTAACTCAAACCCTAAACCTAACCCGAGCCATAGCCATATCCCTAGCCCTAGCCCTAACCCTAACCCTAGCACTAACGCTAACTCTAACCCTAAATCTAACGCTAGCCCTAGCCCTTATCCTAAACCTAACCCTAATGCTAGCCCAAGCCCTAATCCTAACCCTAACCCTAACCCTAGCTCTAGCCCTAGCCCTAGCCCTAACCCTAACCCTTACCCATAACCTAGCCCTAGCCCTAAACCTAGCCCTAGACCTAGCCCTAGCCCTAACTCTAAACCTAAACCTAACCACAGCCCTAACCCTTACTTTAATCCTAACACTAGCCCTAGCCCTAGCCCTAACCCTAACCCCAAACCTAGCCCTAACCCTAAACATAATCCAAGCCCTAGCCCTAAGCCTAAACCAAACCCTAACCCTAGCCATAGCACTAACACTAAACCTAACCCTAGACATAACACTAGCCCTAGACCTAACCCAAACCCTAACCCTAACACTAGCCCAAGGCCTATCCCTAGTCCTAGCCCTAAACCTAACCCCAGCCCTAACCTAACCCTAACACTAAACCTAACACTAGCCATAGCCCTAATCCTATACCTAACACTAAACCTAGCCTTAGCCCTAAACCTAACCCTAACCCTAACCCTAACCCTAGGTCTAGCCCTAGCCCTAGACCGAACCCTAACCCTAACCCTAACCCTGGCCCTAACCCTAACCCTAACCCTAACCTAACCACAACCCTAAACCTTACTCTAACCCTAACCAGAGCCCTAGCCCTATCCCTTAACCTAACCCTAGACCTAGCCCTAAACCTAGCCCTAGACATAGCCCTAGCACTAACCCTAACTCTAACCCTAACCCTAGCCCCAGCCCTAACCCTAACCCTAACCCTAACACTAACACTAACCATAGCACTGGCCCTAGCCCTAAACCTAAACCTAACCCTAACCCTAACCCTAGCCCTAGCCCTAAACCTAATCCTTGCCGTAAACTTAGCTCTAAAACTAGCCCTAGCCCTAGTCCTATCCTAACCCTAACCCGAACCGTAGCCAAAAGCTTAACGCTAGTCCTAGCCCAAAACCTAACCCTAACCCTAACCCTAACACTAGCCCTAGCTCTAACCCTAAACCTAAGCCTAACTATATCCCTAGCCCTAATGCAAACCCTAACCCTAACCCTAGACCTAAACCTAACCCTAGCCCTAGCCCTAGCCCTAGCACTACTCCTAAACCTAACCCTAACCCCAACCCTAGCCCTAACCCTAACCCTAACCCCAACCCTAGCCCTAACCCTAACCCTAATCCAAGCCTAGCCCTTACCAGAACACTAACCCTAACCCTACCCCTAGCCCTAAAACAAACCTAACTGTAACCCTAGCCCTAGGCCTAGCCCTAGCCCTAACCCGAACCCTAGCCCTAACCCTAACCCTAGCCCTAGCCCTAACACTAACCTAACGATAGACCTAGCCCTAACCCTAACCCTAACCCTAGACATAAACCTAGCCCTAGCCCTAACTCAAACCCTAAACCTAACCCGAGCCATAGCCATATCCCTAGCCCTAGCCCTAACCCTAACCCTAGCACTAACGCTAACTCCAACCCTAAATCTAACGCTAGCCCTAGCCCTTATCCTAAACCTAACCCTAACGCTAGCCCAAGCCCTAATCCTAACCCTAACCCTAACCCTAACCCTAGCTCTAGCCCTAGCCCTAGCCCTAACCCTAACCCTTACCCATAACCTAGCCCTAGCCCTAAACCTAGCCCTAGACCTAGCCCCAACCCTAACCCTAACCCTAAACCTAACCACAGCCCTAACCCTTACTCTAATCCTAACACTAGCCCTAGCCCTAACCCTAACCCTAACCCCAAACCTAGCCCTAACCTAAACATAATCCAAGCCCTAGCTCTAAGCCTAAACCAAACCCTAACCCTAGCCATAGCACTAACACTAAACCTAACCCTAGACATAACACTAGCCCTAGACCTAACCCAAACCCTAACCCTAACACTAGACCAAGGCCTATCCCTAGTCCTAGCCCTAAACCTAACCCCAGCCCTAACCTAACCCTAACACTAAACCTAACACTAGCCCTAGCCTTAATCCTATACCTAACACTAAACCTAGCCTTAGCCCTAACCTAAACCTAACCCTAACCCTAACGCTAACCCTAGGTCTAGCCCTAGCCCTAGCCCGAGCCCTAACCCTAACCCTAACCCTAACCCTGGCACTAACCCTAAGCCTAACCCTAACCCTAAACCTAACCCTAACCCCAGCCCTAAACCTTACTCTAACCCTAACCAGAGCCCTAGCCCTATCCCTTAACCTAACCCTAGACCTAGCCCTAAACCTAGCCCTAGACATAGCCCTAGCACTAACCCTAACTCTAACCCTAACCCTAACCCTAATCCTAACACTAACACTAACACTAACCATAGCACTGGCTCTAGCCCTAAACCTAAACCTAAACCTAACCCTAACCCTAGCCCTAGCCCTAAACCTAACCCTTGCCGTAAACTTAGCTCTAAAACTAGCCCTAGCCCTAGTCCTATCCTAACCCTAACCCTAACCCGAACCGTAGCCCAAAACTTAACGCTAGTCCTAGCCCAAAACCTAACCCTAACCCTAACCCTAACACTAGCCCTAGCTCTAACCCTAAACCTAAGCCTAACTATATCCCTAGCCCTAACGCAAACCCTAACCCTAACCCTAGACCTAAACCTAACCCTAGCCCTAGCCCTAGCACTACTCCTAAACCCAACCCTAACCCCAACCCTAGCCCTAACCCTAACCCTAACCCAAGCCTAGCCCTAACCAGAACACTAACCCTAACCCTACACCTAGCCCTAAAACAAACCTAACTGTAACCCTAACCCTAGGCCTAGCCCTAGCCCTAACCCGAACCCTAGCCCTAACCCTAACCCTAGCCCTAGCCCTAACACTAACCTAACGATAGACCTAGCCCTAACCCTAACCCTAACCCTAGACATAAACCTAGCCCTAGCCCTAACTCAAACCCTAAACCTAACCCGAGCCATAGCCATATCCCTAGCCCTAGCCCTAACCCTAACCCTAGCACTAACGCTAACTCTAACCCTAAATCTAACGCTAGCCCTAGCCCTTATCCTAAACCTAACCCTAATGCTAGCCCAAGCCCTAATCCTAACCCTAACCCTAACCCTAGCTCTAGCCCTAGCCCTAGCCCTAACCCTAACCCTTACCCATAACCTAGCCCTAGCCCTAAACCTAGCCCTAGACCTAGCCCTAGCCCTAACTCTAAACCTAAACCTAACCACAGCCCTAACCCTTACTTTAATCCTAACACTAGCCCTAGCCCTAGCCCTAACCCTAACCCCAAACCTAGCCCTAACCCTAAACATAATCCAAGCCCTAGCCCTAAGCCTAAACCAAACCCTAACCCTAGCCATAGCACTAACACTAAACCTAACCCTAGACATAACACTAGCCCTAGACCTAACCCAAACCCTAACCCTAACACTAGCCCAAGGCCTATCCCTAGTCCTAGCCCTAAACCTAACCCCAGCCCTAACCTAACCCTAACACTAAACCTAACACTAGCCATAGCCCTAATCCTATACCTAACACTAAACCTAGCCTTAGCCCTAAACCTAACCCTAACCCTAACCCTAACCCTAGGTCTAGCCCTAGCCCTAGACCGAACCCTAACCCTAACCCTAACCCTGGCCCTAACCCTAACCCTAACCCTAACCTAACCACAACCCTAAACCTTACTCTAACCCTAACCAGAGCCCTAGCCCTATCCCTTAACCTAACCCTAGACCTAGCCCTAAACCTAGCCCTAGACATAGCCCTAGCACTAACCCTAACTCTAACCCTAACCCTAGCCCCAGCCCTAACCCTAACCCTAACCCTAACACTAACACTAACCATAGCACTGGCCCTAGCCCTAAACCTAAACCTAACCCTAACCCTAACCCTAGCCCTAGCCCTAAACCTAACCCTTGCCGTAAACTTAGCTCTAAAACTAGCCCTAGCCCTAGTCCTATCCTAACCCTAACCCGAACCGTAGCCCAAAACTTAACGCTAGTCCTAGCCCAAAACCTAACCCTAACCCTAACCCTAACACTAGCCCTAGCTCTAACCCTAAACCTAAGCCTAACTATATCCCTAGCCCTAATGCAAACCCTAACCCTAACCCTAGACCTAAACCTAACCCTAGCCCTAGCCCTAGCCCTAGCACTACTCCTAAACCTAACCCTAACCCCAACCCTAGCCCTAACCCTAACCCTAACCCCAACCCTAGCCCTAACCCTAACCCTAATCCAAGCCTAGCCCTTACCAGAACACTAACCCTAACCCTACCCCTAGCCCTAAAACAAACCTAACTGTAACCCTAGCCCTAGGCCTAGCCCTAGCCCTAACCCGAACCCTAGCCCTAACCCTAACCCTAGCCCTAGCCCTAACACTAACCTAACGATAGACCTAGCCCTAACCCTAACCCTAACCCTAGACATAAACCTAGCCCTAGCCCTAACTCAAACCCTAAACCTAACCCGAGCCATAGCCATATCCCTAGCCCTAGCCCTAACCCTAACCCTAGCACTAACGCTAACTCCAACCCTAAATCTAACGCTAGCCCTAGCCCTTATCCTAAACCTAACCCTAACGCTAGCCCAAGCCCTAATCCTAACCCTAACCCTAACCCTAACCCTAGCTCTAGCCCTAGCCCTAGCCCTAACCCTAACCCTTACCCATAACCTAGCCCTAGCCCTAAACCTAGCCCTAGACCTAGCCCCAACCCTAACCCTAACCCTAAACCTAACCACAGCCCTAACCCTTACTCTAATCCTAACACTAGCCCTAGCCCTAACCCTAACCCTAACCCCAAACCTAGCCCTAACCTAAACATAATCCAAGCCCTAGCTCTAAGCCTAAACCAAACCCTAACCCTAGCCATAGCACTAACACTAAACCTAACCCTAGACATAACACTAGCCCTAGACCTAACCCAAACCCTAACCCTAACACTAGACCAAGGCCTATCCCTAGTCCTAGCCCTAAACCTAACCCCAGCCCTAACCTAACCCTAACACTAAACCTAACACTAGCCCTAGCCTTAATCCTATACCTAACACTAAACCTAGCCTTAGCCCTAACCTAAACCTAACCCTAACCCTAACCCTAACCCTAACCCTAACCCTAACCCTAGGTCTAGCCCTAGCCCTAGCCCGAGCCCTAACCCTAACCCTAACCCTAACCCTGGCCCTAACCTTAACCCTAACCCTAACCCTATCCCTAACCACAGCCCTAAACCTTACTCTAACCCTAACCAGAGCCCTAGCCCTATCCATTAACCTAACCCTAGACCTAGCCCTAAACCTAGCCCTAGACATAGCCCTAGCACTAACCCTAACTCTAACCCTAACCCTAGCCCCATCCATAACCCTAACCCTAACCCTAACCCTAACACTAACACTAACCATAGCACTGGCCCTAGCCCTAAACCTAAACCTAAACCTAACCCTAACCCTAGCCCTAGCCCTACACCTAACCCTTGCCGTAAACTTAGCTCTAAAACTAGCCCTAGCCCTAGTCCTATCCTAACCCTAACCCTAAACCGAACCAGTAGCCCAAAACTTAATGCTAGTCCTAGCCCAAAACCTAACCCTAACCCTAACACTAGCCCTAGCTCTAACCCTAAACCTAAGCCTAACTATATCCCTAGCCCTAACGCAAACCCTAACCATAACCCTAGACCTAAACCTAACCCTAGCCCTAGCCCTAGCCCTAGCACTACTCCTAAACCCAACCCTAACCCCAACCCTAGCCCTAACCCTAACGCAAATCCAAGCCTAGCCCTAACCAGAACACTAACCCTAACCCTACCCCTAGCCCTAAAACAAACCTAACTGTAACCCTAGCCCTAGGCCTAGCCCTAGCCCTAACCCGAACCCTAGCCCTAACCCTAACCCTAGCCCTAGCCCTAACACTAACCTAACGATAGACCTAGCCCTAACCCTAACCCTAACCCTAGACATAAACCTAGCCCTAGCCATAACTCAAACCCTAAACCTTACCCGAGCCATAGCCATATCCCTAGCCCTAGCCCTAACCCTAACCCTAGCACTAACGCTAACTCTAACCCTAAATCTAACGCTAGCCCTAGCCCTAATCCTAAACCTAACCCTAACCCTAGCCCAAGCCCTAATCCTAACCCTAACCCTAACCCTAGCTCTAGCCCTAGCCCTAGCCCTAACCCTAACCCTTACCCATAACCTAGCCCTAGCCCTAAACCTAGCCCTAGACCTAGCCCTAGCCCTAACCCTAACCCTAAACCTAACCACAGCCCTCACCCTTACTTTAATCCTAACACTAGCCCTAGCCCTAGCCCTAGCCCTAACCCCAAACCTAGCCCTAACACTAAACATAATCCAAGCCCTAGCCCTAAGCCTAAACCAAACCCTAACCCTAGCCATAGCACTAACACTAAACCTAACCCTAGACATAACACTAGCCCTAGACCTAACCCAAACCCTAACCCTAACACTAGACCAAGGCCTATCCCTAGTCCTAGCCCTAAACCTAACCCCAGCCCTAACCTAACCCTAACACTAAACCTAACACTAGCCCTAGCCTTAATCCTATACCTAACACTAAACCTAGCCTTAGCCCTAAACCTAAACCTAACCCTAACCCTAACGCTAACCCTAGGTCTAGCCCTAGCCCTAGCCCGAGCCCTAACCCTAACCCTAACCCTAACCCTGGCCCTAACCCTAAGCCTAACCCTAACCCTAACCCTAAACCTAACCGCAGCCCTAAACCTTACTCTAACCCTAACCAGAGCCCTAGCCCTATCCCTTAACCTAACCCTAGACCTAGCCCTAAACCTAGCCCTAGACATAGCCCTAGCACTAACCCTAACTCTAACCCTAACCCTAACCCTAATCCTAACACTAACACTAACACTAACCATAGCACTGGCTCTAGCCCTAAACCTAACCCTAACCCTAGCCCTAGCCCTAAACCTAACCCTTGCCGTAAACTTAGCTCTAAATCTAGCCCTAGCCCTAGTCCTATCCTAACCCTAACCCTAACCCGAACCGTAGCCCAAAACTTAACGCTAGTCCTAGCCCAAAACCTAACCCTAACCCTAACCCTAACACTAGCCCTAGCTCTAACCCTAAACCTAAGCCTAACTATATCCCTAGCCCTAACGCAAACCCTAACCCTAACCCTAGACCTAAACCTAACCCTAGCCCTAGCCCTAGCACTACTCCTAAACCCAACCCTAACCCCAACCCTAGCCCTAACCCAAACCCTAACCCAAGCCTAGCCCTAACCAGAACACTAACCCTAACCCTACACCTAGCCCTAAAACAAACCTAACTGTAACCCTAACCCTAGGCCTAGCCGTAGCCCTAACCCGAACCCTAGCCCTAACCCTAACCCTAGCCCTAGCCCTAACACTAACCTAACGATAGACCTAGCCCTAACCCTAACCCTAACCCTAGACATAAACCTAGCCCTAGCCCTAACTCAAACCCTAAACCTAACCCGAGCCATAGCCATATCCCTAGCCCTAGCCCTAACCCTAACCCTAGCACTAACGCTAACTCTAACCCTAAATCTAACGCTAGCCCTAGCCCTTATCCTAAACCTAACCCTAATGCTAGCCCAAGCCCTAATCCTAACCCTAACCCTAACCCTAGCTCTAGCCCTAGCCCTAGCCCTAACCCTAACCCTTACCCATAACCTAGCCCTAGCCCTAAACCTAGCCCTAGACCTAGCCCTAGCCCTAACTCTAAACCTAAACCTAACCACAGCCCTAACCCTTACTTTAATCCTAACACTAGCCCTAGGCCTAGCCCTAACCCTAACCCCAAACCTAGCCCTAACCCTAAACATAATCCAAGCCCTAGCCCTAAGCCTAAACCAAACCCTAACCCTAGCCATAGCACTAACACTAAACCTAACCCTAGACATAACACTAGCCCTAGACCTAACCCAAACCCTAACCCTAACACTAGACCAAGGCCTATCCCTAGTCCTAGCCCTAAACCTAACCCCAGCCCTAACCTAACCCTAACACTAAACCTAACACTAGCCATAGCCCTAATCCTATACCTAACACTAAACCTAGCCTTAGCCCTAAACCTAACCCTAACCCTAACCCTAACCCTAGGTCTAGCCCTAGCCCTAGACCGAACCCTAACCCTAACCCTAACCCTGGCCCTAACCCTAACCCTAACCCTAACCTAACCACAACCCTAAACCTTACTCTAACCCTAACCAGAGCCCTAGCCCTATCCCTTAACCTAACCCTAGACCTAGCCCTAAACCTAGCCCTAGACATAGCCCTAGCACTAACCCTAACTCTAACCCTAACCCTAGCCCCAGCCCTAACCCTAACCCTAACCCTAACACTAACACTAACCATAGCACTGGCCCTAGCCCTAAACCTAAACCTAACCCTAACCCTAACCCTAGCCCTAGCCCTAAACCTAACCCTTGCCGTAAACTTAGCTCTAAAACTAGCCCTAGCCCTAGTCCTATCCTAACCCTAACCCGAACCGTAGCCCAAAACTTAACGCTAGTCCTAGCCCAAAACCTAACCCTAACCCTAACCCTAACACTAGCCCTAGCTCTAACCCTAAACCTAAGCCTAACTATATCCCTAGCCCTAATGCAAACCCTAACCCTAACCCTAGACCTAAACCTAACCCTAGCCCTAGCCCTAGCCCTAGCACTACTCCTAAACCTAACCCTAACCCCAACCCTAGCCCTAACCCTAACCCTAACCCCAACCCTAGCCCTAACCCTAACCCTAATCCAAGCCTAGCCCTTACCAGAACACTAACCCTAACCCTACCCCTAGCCCTAAAACAAACCTAACTGTAACCCTAGCCCTAGGCCTAGCCCTAGCCCTAACCCGAACCCTAGCCCTAACCCTAACCCTAGCCCTAGCCCTAACACTAACCTAACGATAGACCTAGCCCTAACCCTAACCCTAACCCTAGACATAAACCTAGCCCTAGCCCTAACTCAAACCCTAAACCTAACCCGAGCCATAGCCATATCCCTAGCCCTAGCCCTAACCCTAACCCTAGCACTAACGCTAACTCCAACCCTAAATCTAACGCTAGCCCTAGCCCTTATCCTAAACCTAACCCTAACGCTAGCCCAAGCCCTAATCCTAACCCTAACCCTAACCCTAACCCTAGCTCTAGCCCTAGCCCTAGCCCTAACCCTAACCCTTACCCATAACCTAGCCCTAGCCCTAAACCTAGCCCTAGACCTAGCCCCAACCCTAACCCTAACCCTAAACCTAACCACAGCCCTAACCCTTACTCTAATCCTAACACTAGCCCTAGCCCTAACCCTAACCCTAACCCCAAACCTAGCCCTAACCTAAACATAATCCAAGCCCTAGCTCTAAGCCTAAACCAAACCCTAACCCTAGCCATAGCACTAACACTAAACCTAACCCTAGACATAACACTAGCCCTAGACCTAACCCAAACCCTAACCCTAACACTAGCCCAAGGCCTATCCCTAGTCCTAGCCCTAAACCTAACCCCAGCCCTAACCTAACCCTAACACTAAACCTAACACTAGCCCTAGCCTTAATCCTATACCTAACACTAAACCTAGCCTTAGCCCTAAACCTAAACCTAACCCTAACCCTAACCCTAACCCTAACCCTAGGTCTAGCCCTAGCCCTAGCCCGAGCCCTAACCCTAACCCTAACCCTAACCCTGGCCCTAACCTTAACCCTAACCCTAACCCTAACCCTAACCACAGCCCTAAACCTTACTCTAACCCTAACCAGAGCCCTAGCCCTATCCATTAACCTAACCCTAGACCTAGCCCTAAACCTAGCCCTAGACATAGCCCTAGCACTAACCCTAACTCTAACCCTAACCCTAGCCCCATCCATAACCCTAACCCTAACCCTAACCCTAACACTAACACTAACCATAGCACTGGCCCTAGCCCTAAACCTAAACCTAAACCTAACCCTAACCCTAGCCCTAGCCCTACACCTAACCCTTGCCGTAAACTTAGCTCTAAAACTAGCCCTAGCCCTAGTCCTATCCTAACCCTAACCCTAACCCGAACCGTAGCCCAAAACTTAATGCTAGTCCTAGCCCAAAACCTAACCCTAACCCTAACACTAGCCCTAGCTCTAACCCTAAACCTAAGCCTAACTATATCCCTAGCCCTAACGCAAACCCTAACCCTAACCCTAGACCTAAACCTAACCCTAGCCCTAGCCCTAGCCCTAGCACTACTCCTAAACCCAACCCTAACCCCAACCCTAGCCCTAACCCTAACGCTAATCCAAGCCTAGCCCTAACCAGAACACTAACCCTAACCCTACCCCTAGCCCTAAAACAAACCTAACTGTAACCCTAGCCCTAGGCCTAGCCCTAGCCCTAACCCGAACCCTAGCCCTAACCCTAACCCTAGCCCTAGCCCTAACACTAACCTAACGATAGACCTAGCCCTAACCCTAACCCTAACCCTAGACATAAACCTAGCCCTAGCCCTAACTCAAACCCTAAACCTAAACCGAGCCATAGCCATATCCCTAGCCCTAGCCCTAACCCTAACCCTAGCACTAACGCTAACTCTAACCCTAAATCTAACGCTAGCCCTAGCCCTTATCCTAAACCTAACCCTAAGGCTAGCCCAAGCCCTAATCCTAACCCTAACCCTAACCCTAGCTCTAGCCCTAGCCCTAGCCCTAACCCTAACCCTTACCCATAACCTAGCCCTAGCCCTAAACATAGCCCTAGACCTAGCCCTAGCCCTAACTCTAAACCTAAACCTAACCACAGCCCTAACCCTTACTCTAATCCTAACACTAGCCCTAGCCCTAACCCTAACCCTAACCCCAAACCTAGCCCTAACCCTAAACATAATCCAAGCCCTAGCCCTAAGCCTAAACCAAACCCTAACCCTAGCCATAGCACTAACACTAAACCTAACCCTAGACATAACACTAGCCCTAGACCTAACCCAAACCCTAACCCTAACACTAGCCCAAGGCCTATCCCTAGTCCTAGCCCTAAACCTAACCCCAGCCCTAACCTAACCCTAACACTAAACCTAACACTAGCCATAGCCCTAATCCTATACCTAACACTAAACCTAGTCTTAGCCCTAAATATAACCCTAACCCTAACCCTAACCCTAGGTCTAGCCCTAGCCCTAGCCCGAGCCCTAACCCTAACCCTAACCCTAACCCTGGCCCTAACCCTAACCCTAACCCTAACCCTAACCACAACCCTAAACCTTACTCTAACCCTAACCAGAGCCCTAGCCCTAACCCTTAACCTAACCCTAGACCTAACCCTAAACCTAGCCCTAGACATAGCCCTAGCACTAACCCTAACTCTAACCCTAACCCTAGCCCCAGCCCTAACCCTAACCCTAACCCTAACACTAACACTAACCATAGCACTGGCCCTAGCCCTAAACCTAACCCTAACCCTAACCCTAACCCTAGCCCTAGCCCTAAACCTAACCCTTGCCGTATACTTAGCTCTAAAACTAGCCCTAGCCCTAGTCCTATCCTAACCCTAACCCGAACCGTAGCCCAAAACTTAACGCTAGTCCTAGCCCAAAACCTAACCCTAACCCTAACCCTAACACTAGCCCTAGCTCTAACCCTAAACCTAAGCCTAACTATATCCCTAGCCCTAATGCAAACCCTAACCCTAACCCTAGACCTAAACCTAACCCTAGCCCTAGCCCTAGCCCTAGCACTACTCCAAAACCTAACCCTAACCCCAACGCTAGCCCTAACCCTAAACCTAATCCAAGCCTAGCCCTTACCAGAACACTAACCCTAACCCTACCCCTAGCCCTAAAACAAACCTAACTGTAACCCTAACCCTAGGCTTAGCCCTAGCCCTAACCCGAACCCTAGCCCTAACCCTAACCCTAGCCCTAGCCCTAACACTAACCTAACGATAGACCTAGCCCTAACCCTAACCCTAACCCTAGACATAAACCTAGCCCTAGCCCTAACTCAAACCCTAAACCTAACCCGAGCCATAGCCATATCCCTAGCCCTAGCCCTAACCCTAACCCTAGCACTAACGCTAACTCCAACCCTAAATCTAACGCTAGCCCTAGCCCTTATCCTAAACCTAACCCTAACGCTAGCCCAAGCCCTAATCCTAACCCTAACCCTAACCCTAACCCTAGCTCTAGCCCTAGCCCTAGCCCTAACCCTAACCCTTACCCATAACCTAGCCCTAGCCCTAAACCTAGCCCTAGACCTAGCCCCAGCCCTAACTCTAACCCTAAACCTAACCACAGCCCTAACCCTTACTCTAATCCTAACACTAGCCCTAGCCCTAACCCTAACCCTAACCCCAAACCTAGCCCTAACCCTAAACATAATCCAAGCCCTAGCTCTAATCCTAAACCAAACCCTAACCCTAGCCATAGCACTAACACTAAACCTAACCCTAGACATAACACTAGCCCTAGACCTAACCCAAACCCTAACCCTAACACTAGACCAAGGCCTATCCCTAGTCCTAGCCCTAAACCTAACCCCAGCCCTAACCTAACCCTAACACTAAACCTAACACTAGCCCTAGCCTTAATCCTATACCTAACACTAAACCTAGCCTTAGCCCTAAACCTAAACCTAACCCTAACCCTAACCCTAACCCTAGGTCTAGCCCTAGCCCTAGCCCGAGCCCTAACCCTAACCCTAACCCTAACCCTGGCCCTAACCTTAACCCTAACCCTAACCCTAAACCTAACCACAGCCCTAAACCTTACTCTAACCCTAACCAGAGCCCTAGCCCTATCCCTTAACCTAACCCTAGACCTAGCCCTAAACCTAGCCCTAGACATAGCCCTAGCACTAACCCTAACTCTAACCCTAACCCTAGCCCCAGCCCTAACCCTAACCCTAACACTAACACTAACCATAGCACTGGCCCTAGCCCTAAACCTAAACCTAAACCTAACCCTAACCCTAGCCCTAGCCCTACACCTAACCCTTGCCGTAAACTTAGCTCTAAAACTAGCCCTAGCCCTAGTCCTATCCTAACCCTAACCCTAACCCGAACCGTAGCCCAAAACTTAATGCTAGTCCTAGCCCAAAACCTAACCCTAACCCTAACACTAGCCCTAGCTCTAACCCTAAACCTAAGCCTAACTATATCCCTAGCCCTAACGCAAACCCTAACCCTAACCCTAGACCTAAACCTAACCCTAGCCCTAGCCCTAGCCCTAGCACTACTCCTAAACCCAACCCTAACCCCAACCCTAGCCCTAACCCTAACCCTAATCCAAACCTAGCCCTAACCAGAACACTAACCCTAACCCTACCCATAGCCCTAAAACAAACCTAACTGTAACCCTAGCCCTAGGCCTAGCCCTAGCCCTAACCCGAACCCTAGCCCTAACCCTAACCCTAGCCCTAGCCCTAACACTAACCTAACGATAGACCTAGCCCTAACCCTAACCCTAACCCTAGACATAAACCTAGCCCTAGCCCTAACTCAAACCCTAAACCTAACCCGAGCCATAGCCATATCCCTAGCCCTAGCCCTAACCCTAACCCTAGCACTAACGCTAACTCTAACCCTAAATCTAACGCTAGCCCTAGCCCTTATCCTGAACCTAACCCTAATGCTAGCCCAAGCCCTAATCCTAACCCTAACCCTAACCCTAGCTCTAGCCCTAGCCCTAGCCCTAACCCTAACCCTTACCATAACCTAGCCCTAGCCCTAAACCTAGCCCTAGACCTAGCCCTAGCCCTAACTCTAAACCTAAACCTAACCACAGCCCTAACCTTTACTCTAATCCTAACACTAGCCCTAGCCCTAACCCTAACCCTAACCCCAAACCTAGCCCTAACCCTAAACATAATCCAAGCCCTAGCCCTAAGCCTAAACCAAACCCTAACCCTAGCCATAGCACTAACACTAAACCTAACCCTAGACATAACACTAGCCCTAGACCTAACCCAAACCCTAACCCTAACACTAGACAAAGGCCTATCCCTAGTCCTAGCCCTAAACCTAACCCCAGTCCTAACCTAACCCTAACACTAAACCTAACACTAGCCATAGCCCTAATACTATACCTAACACTAAACCTAGCCCTAAACCTAAACCTAACCCTAACCCTAACCCTAACCCTAGGTCTAGCCCTAGCCGTAGCCCGAACCCTGACCCTAACCCTAACCCTGGCCCTAACCCTAACCCTAACCCTAATCCTAACCACAACCCTAAACCTTACTCTAACCCTAACCAGAGCCCTAGCCCTATCCCTTAACCTAACCCTAGACCTAGCCCTAAACCTAGCCCTAGACATAGCCCTCGCACTAACCCTAACTCTAACCCTAACCCTAGCCCCAGCCCTAACCCTAACCCTAACACTAACACTAACACTAACCATAGCACTGGCCCTAGCCCTAAACCTAACCCTAACCCTAACCCTAACCCTAGCCCTAGCCCTAAACCTAACCCTTGCCGTAAACTTAGCTCTAAAACTAGCCCTAGCCCTAGTCCTATCCTAACCCTAACCCGAACCGTAGCCCAAAACTTAACGCTAATCCTAGCCCAAAACCTAACCCTAACCCTAACCCTAACACTAGCCCTAGCTCTAACCCTAAACCTAAGCCTAACTATATCCCTAGCCCTAATGCAAACCCTAACCCTAACCCTAGACCTAAACCTAACCCTAGCCCTAACCCTAGCCCTAGCACTACTCCTAAACCTAACCCTAACCCCAACCCTAAGCCTAACCCTAACCCTAATCCAAGCCTAGCCCTTACCAGAACACTAACCCTAACCCTACCCCTAGCCCTAAAACAAACCTAACTGTAACCCTAACCCTAGGCCTAGCCCTAGCCCTAAACCGAACCCTAGCCCTAACCCTAACCCTAGCCCTAGCCCTAACACTAACCTAACGATAGACCTAGCCCTAACCCTAACCCTAACCCTAGACATAAACCTAGCCCTAGCCCTAACTCAAACCCTAAACCTAACCCGAGCCATAGCCATATCCCTAGCCCTAGCCCTAACCCTAACCCTAGCACTAATGCTAACTCTAACCCTAAATCTAACGCTAGCCCTAGCCCTTATCCTAAACCTAACCCTAATGCTAGCCCAAGCCCTAATCCTAACCCTAACAGCTAACCCTAACCCTAGCTCTAGCCCTAGCCCTAGCCCTAACCCTAACCCTTACCCATAACCTAGCCCTAGCCCTAAACCTAGCCCTAGACCTAGCCCCAGGCCTAACCCTAACCCTAAACCTAACCACAGCCCTAACCCTTACTCTAATCCTAACACTAGCCCTAGCCCTAACCCTAACCCTAACCCCAAACCTAGCCCTAACCCTAAACATAATCCAAGCCCTAGCTCTAAGCCTAAACCAAACCCTAACCCTAGCCATAGCACTAACACTAAACCTAACCCTAGACATAACACTAGCCCTAGACCTAACCCAAACCCTAACCCTAACACTAGACCAAGGCCTATCCCTAGTACTAGCCCTAAACCTAACCCCAGCCCTAACCTAACCCTAACACTAAACCTAACACTAGCCCTAGCCTTAATCCTATACCTAACACTAAACCTAGCCTTAGCCCTAAACCTAAACCTAACCCTAACCCTAACCCTAACCCTAGGTCTAGCCCTAGCCCTAGCCCGAACCCTAACCCTAACCCTAACCCTGGCCCTAACCTTAACCCTAACCCTAACCCTAAACCTAACCACAGCCCTAAACCTTACTCTAACCCTAACCAGAGCCCTAGCCCTATCCCTTAACCTAACCCTAGACCTAGCCCTAAACCTAGCCCTAGACATAGCCCTAGCACTAACCCTAACTCTAACCCTAACCCTAGCTCTAGCCCTAGCCCTAGCCCTAACCCTAACCCTTACCCATAACCTAGCCCTAGCCCTAAACCTAACCCTTGCCGTAAACTTAGCTCTAAAACTAGCCCTAGCCCTAGTCCTATCCTAACCCTAACCCTAACCCGAACCGTAGCCCAAAACTTAATGCTAGTCCTAGCCCAAAACCTAACCCTAACCCTAACACTAGCCCTAGCTCTAACCCAAAACCTAAGCCTAACTATATCCCTAGCCCTAACGCAAACCCTAACCCTAACCCTAGACCTAAACCTAACCCTAGCCCTAGCCCTAGCCCTAGCACTACTCCTAAACCCAACCCTAACCCCAACCCTAGCCCTAACCCTAACGCAAATCCAAGCCTAGCCCTAACCAGAACACTAACCCTAACCCTACCCCTAGCCCTAAAACAAACCTAACTGTAACCCTAGCCCTAGGCCTAGCCCTAGCCCTAACCCGAACCCTAGCCCTAACCCTAACCCTAGCCCTAGCCCTAACACTAACCTAACGATAGACCTAGCCCTAACCCTAACCCTAACCCTAACCCTAGACATAAACCTAGCCCTAGCCATAACTCAAACCCTAAACCTAACCCGAGCCATAGCCATATGCCTAGCCCTAGCCCTAACCCTAACCCTAGCACTAACGCTAACTCTAACCGTAAATCTAACGCTAGCCGTAGCCCTAATCCTAAACCTAACCCTAACCCTAGCCCAAGCCCTAATCCTAACCCTAACCCTAACCCTAGCTCTAGCCCTAGCCCTAGCCCTAACCCTAACCCTTACCCATAACCTAGCCCTAGCCCTAAACCTAGCCCTAGACCTAGCCCTAGCCCTAACCCTAACCCTAAACCTAACCACAGCCCTAACCCTTACTTTAATCCTAACACTAGCCCTAGCCCTAGCCCTAACCCTAACCCCAAACCTAGCCCTAACCCTAAACATAATCCAAGCCCTAGCCCTAAGCCTAAACCAAACCCTAACCCTAGCCATAGCACTAACACTAAACCTAACCCTAGACATAACACTAGCCCTAGACCTAACCCAAACCCTAACCCTAACACTAGACCAAGGCCTATCCCTAGTCCTAGCCCTAAACCTAACCCCAGCCCTAAACTAACCCTAACACTAAACCTAACACCAGCCATAGCCCTAATCCTATACCTAACACTAAACCTAGCCTTAGCCCTAAACCTAACCCTAACCCTAACCCTAACCCTAGGTCTAGCCCTAGCCCTAGCCCGAACCCTAACCCTAAACCTAACCCAGGCCCTAACCCTAACCCTAACCCTAACCCTAACCCTAACCACAACCCTAAACCTTACTCTACCCTAAGCAGAGCCCTAGCCCTAACCCTTAACCTAACCCTAGACCTAGCCCTAAACCTAGCCCTAGACATAGCCCTAGCACTAACCCTAACTCTAACCCTAACCCTAGCCCCAGCCCTAACCCTAACCCTAACACTAACACTAACCATAGCACTGGCCCTAGCCCTAAACCTAAACCTAAACCTAACCCTAACCCTAGCCCTAGCCCTAAACCTAACCCTTGCCGTAAACTTAGCTCTAAAACTAGCCCTAGCCCTAGTCCTATCCTAACCCTAACCCTAACCCGAACCGTAGCCCAAAACTTAACGCTAGTCCTAGTCCAAAACCTAACCCTAACCCTAACCCTAACCCTAACACTAGCCCTAGCTCTAACCCTAAACCTAAGCCTAACTATATCCCTAGCCCTAATGCAAACCCTAACCCTAACCCTAGACCTAAACCCAACCCTAGCCCTAGCACTAGCCCTAGCACTACTCCTAAACCTAACCCTAACCCCAACCCTAGCCCTAACCCTAACCCTAATCCAAGCCTAGCCCTTACCAGAACACTAACCCTAACCCTACCCCTAGCCCTACAACAAACCTAACTGTAAACCTAACCCTAGGCCTAGCCCTAGCCCTAAACCGAACCCTAGCCCTAACCCTAACCCTAGCCCTAGCCCTAACACTAACCTAACGATAGACCTAGCCCTAACCCTAACCCTAACCCTAGATATAAACCTAGCCCTAGCCATAACTCAAATCCTAAACCTAACCTGAGCCATAGCCATATCCCTAGCCCTAGCCCTAACCCTAACCCTAGCACTAACGCTAACTCTAACCCTAAATCTAACGCTAGCCCTAGCCCTAATCCTAAACCTAACCCTATTCCTAGCCATAGCACTAATCCTAACCCTAACCCTAACCCTAGCTCTAGCCCTAGCCCTAGCCCTAACCCTAACCCTTACCCATAACCTAGCCCTAGCCCTAACCCTAACCCTTACCCATAACGTAGCCCTAGCCCTAAACCTAGCCCTAGACCTAGCCCTAGCCCCAACCCTAAACCTAAACCTAACCACAGACCTAAACCTTACTCTAACCCTAACCAGAGCCCTAGCCCTAACCCTTACCCTAACCCTAGACCTAGGCCTAAACCTAGCCCAGAACATAGCCCTAGCCCTAACCCTAATTCTAAACCTAACCCTAGACCCAGCCATAACCCTAAACCTAACACTAACACTAGCCCTAGTCCTGGCCCTAGACCTAAACCTAAACCTAACCCTAACCCTAGGTCTAGCCCTAAACCTAACCCTTGCCGCAACCCTAGCTCTAAACCTAGCTCTAGCCCTAGCCCTAACCCTAAACCTAACGCTAACCCTAACCCAAACCCTAACCCTAACCCGAGCCGTAGCCATATCCCTAGCCCTAGCCCCAACCTTAACCCTAGCACTAACGCTAACCCTAACCCTAAACCTAACGCTAGCCCTAGCCCTAATCCTGAACCTAACCCTAGCCCTAGCCCTAACCGTAACCCCAAACCTAGCACTAACCCACCCCTAACCCTAACCACAGCCCTAAACCTTAATCTAACCCTAACGCTAGCCCTAGCCATAGCCCTTAACCTAACCCTAGACCTAGCCCTAAACCTAGCCCTAGACATAGCCCTAGCACTAACCCTAACTCTAACCCTAACCCTAGCCCCATCCATAACCCTAACCCTAACCCTAACACTAACACTAACCATAGCACTGGCTCTAGCCCTAAACTAAACCTAAACCTAACCCTAACCCTAGCCCTAGCCCTAAACCTAACCCTTGCCATAACCCTAGCTCTAAAACTAGCTCTAGCCCTAGCCTTAACCCTAAACCTAACCCAAACCCTAACCGAAACCCTAACCCTAAACCGAGCCGTAGCCATATCCCTAGCTCTAGCCCCAACCCTAACCCTAGCACTAACGCTAACCCTAACCCTAAACCTAACGATAGCCCTAGACCTAATCCTGAACCTAACCCTAACACTAGCCCTAGCCCTAACCCTAACCCTAAACCTAACCCCAGCCCTAACCCTAACCCTAACCCTAACCCTAACACTAACACTAACCATAGCACTGGCCCTAGCCCTAAACCTAAACCTAAACCTAACCCTAACCCTAGCCCTAGCCCTAAACCTAACCCTTGCCGTAAACTTAGCTCTAAAACTAGGCCTAGCCCTAGTCCTATCCTAACCCTAACCCGAACCGTAGCCCAAAACTTAACGCTAGTCCTAGTCCAAAACCTAACCCTAACCCTAACCCTAACACTAGCCCTAGCTCTAACCCTAAACCTAAGCCTAACTATATCCCTAGCCCTAACGCAAACCCTAACCCTAACCCTAGACCTAAACCTAACCCTAGCCCTAGCCCTAGCACTACTCCTAAACCTAACCCTAACCCCAACCCTAGCCCTAACCCTAACCCTAATCCTAATCCAAGCCTAGCCCTAACCAGAACACTAACCCTAACCCTACCCCTAGCCCTAAAACAAACCTAACTGTAACCCTAGCCCTAGGCCTAGCCCTAGCCCTAAACCGAACCCTAGCCCTAACCCTAACCCTAGCCCTAGCCCTAACACTAACCTAACGATAGACCTAGCCCTAACCCTAACCCTAACCCTAGACATAAACCTAGCCCTAGCCCTAACCCTAACCCTAGCACTAACGCTAACTCTAACCCTAAATCTAACG
The DNA here is from genome assembly GCA_949820135.1 of Sylvilagus floridanus. Classification (NCBI taxonomy): domain Eukaryota; kingdom Metazoa; phylum Chordata; class Mammalia; order Lagomorpha; family Leporidae; genus Sylvilagus; species Sylvilagus floridanus. The sequence goes on along the minus strand of OX463230.1, from coordinate 48,736,931 downwards.
AAAGCCCTAGCCCTAATCCTAAACCTAACCCTAACGATAGCCCAAGCCCTAATCCTAACCCAACCCTAACCCTAGCTCTAGCCCTAGGCCAAGCCCTAACCCTAACCCTTACCCATAACCTAGCCCTAGCCCTAAACCTAGCCCTAGACCTAGCCCTAGCCCTAACCCTAACCCTAAACCTAACCACAGCCCTAACCCTCACTCTAATCCTAACACTAGCCCTAGCCCTAACCCTAACCCTAACCCCAAACCTAGCCCTAACCCTAAACATAATCCAAGCCCTAGCCCTAAGCCTAAACCAAACCCTAACCCTAGCCATAGCACTAACACTAAACCTAACCCTAGACATAACACTAGCCCTAGACCTAACCCAAACCCTAACCCTAACACTAGACCAAGGCCTATCCCTAGTCCTAGCCCTAAACCTAACCCTAGCCCTAACCTAACCCTAACGCTAAACCTAACACTAGCCCTAGCCTTAATCCTATACCTAACACTAAACCTAGCCTTAGCCCTAAACTTAACCCTAACCCTAACCCTAACCCTAACCCTAACCCTAACGCTAACCCTAGGTCTAGCCCTAGCACTAGCCCGAGCCCTAACCCTAACCCTAACACTAACCCTGGCCCTAACCCTAACCCTAACCCTAACCCTAAACCTAACCCTAACCCTAACCACAGCCCTAAACCTTACTCTAACCCTAACCAGAGCCCTAGCCCTATCCCTTAACCTAACCCTAGACCTAGCCCTAAACCTAGCCCTAGACATAGCCCTAGCACTAACCCTGACTCTAACACTAACCCTAACCCTAACCGTAACACTAACACTAACACTAACCATAGCACTGGCCCTAGCCCTAAACCTAAACCTAAACCTAACCCTAACCCTAGCCCTAGCCCTAAACCTAACCCTTGCCGTAAACTTAGCTCTAAAACTAGCCCTAGCCCTAGTCCTATCCTAACCCTAACCCTAACCCGAACCGTAGCCCAAAACTTAACGCTAGTCCTAGCCCAAAACCTAACCCTAACCCTAACCCTAACACTAGCCCTAGCTCTAACCCTAAACCTAAGCCTAACTATATCCCTAGCCCTAACGCAAACCCTAACCCTAACCCTAGACCTAAACCTAACCCTAGCCTTAGCCCTAGCCCTAGCACTACTCCTAAACCCAACCCTAACTCCAACCCTAGCCCTAACCCTAACCCTAACACAAGCCTAGCCCTAACCAGAACACTAACCCTAACACTACACCTAGCCCTAAAACAAACCTAACTGTAACCCTAACCCTAGGCCTAGCCCTAGCCCTAACCCCAAACCTAGCCCTAACCCTAACCCTAGCCCTAGCCCTAACACTAACCTAACGATAGACCTAGCCCTAACCCTAACCCTAACCCTAGACATAAACCTAGCCCTAGCCCTAACTCAAACCCTAAACCTAACCCGAGCCATAGCCATATCCCTAGCCCTAGCCCTAACCCTAACCCTAGCACTAACGCTAACTCTAACCCTAAATCTAACGCTAGCCCTAGCCCTTATCCTAAACCTAACCCTAACGCTAGCCCAAGCCCTAATCCTAACCCTAACCCTAACCCTAGCTCTAGCCCTAGCCCTAGCCCTAACCCTAACCCTTACCCATAACCTAGCCCTAGCCCTAAACCTAGCCCTAGACCTAGCCCTAGCCCTAACCCTAACCCTAAACCTAACCACAGCCCTAACCCTTACTCTAATCCTAACACTAGCCCTAGCCCTAGCCCTAACCCTAACCCCAAACCTAGCCCTAACCCTAAACATAATCCAAGCCCTAGCCCTAAGCCTAAACCAAACCCTAACCCTAGCCATAGCACTAACACTAAACCTAACCCTAGACATAACACTAGCCCTAGACCTAACCCAAACCCTAACCCTAACACTAGACCAAGGCCTATCCCTAGTCCTAGCCCTAAACCTAACCCCAGCCCTAAACTAACCCTAACACTAAACGTAACACCAGCCATAGCCCTAATCCTATACCTAACACTAAACCTAGCCTTAGCCCTAAACCTAACCCTAACCCTAACCCTAACCCTAGGTCTAGCCCTAGCCCTAGCCCGAACCCTAACCCTAACCCTAACCCTGGCCCTAACCCTAACCCTAACCCTAACCCTAACCCTAACCACAACCCTAAACCTTACTCTACCCTAAGCAGATCCCTAGCCCTAACCCTTAACCTAACCCTAGACCTAGCCCTAAACCTAGCCCTAGACATAGCCCTAGCACTAACCCTAACTCTAACCCTAACCCTAGCCCCAGCCCTAACCCTAACCCTAACCCTAACACTAACACTAACCATAGCACTGGCCCTAGCCCTAAACCTAAAACTAAACCTAACCCTAACCCTAGCCCTAGCCCTAAACCTAACCCTTGCCGTAAACTTAGCTCTAAAACTAGCCCTAGCCCTAGTCCTATCCTAACCCTAACCCTAACCCGAACCGTAGCCCAAAACTTAACGCTAGTCCTAGTCCAAAACCTAACCCTAACCCTAACCCTAACACTAGCCCTAGCTCTAACCCTAAACCTAAGCCTAACTATATCCCTAGCCCTAATGCAAACCCTAACCCTAACCCTAGACCTAAACCCAACCCTAGCCCTAGCACTAGCCCTAGCACTACTCCTAAACCTAACCCTAACCCCAACCCTAGCCCTAACCCTAACCCTAATCCAAGCCTAGCCCTTACCAGAACACTAACCCTAACCCTACCCCTAGCCCTAAAACAAACCTAACTGTAACCCTAGCCCTAGGCCTAGCCCTAGCCCTAACCCGAACCCTAGGCCTAACCCTAACCCTAGCCCTAGCCCTAACACTAACCTAACGATAGACCTAGCCCTAACCCTAAACCTAACCCTAGACATAGACCTAGCCCTAGCCATAACTCAAATCCTAAACCTAACCTGAGCCATAGCCATATCCCTAGCCCTAGCCCTAACCCTAACCCTAGCACTAACGCTAACTCTAACCCTAAATCTAACGCTAGCCCTAGCCCTAATCCTAAACCTAACCCTATTCCTAGCCATAGCACTAATCCTAACCCTAACCCTAACCCTAGCTCTAGCCCTAGCCCTAGCCCTAACCCTAACCCTTACCCATAACCTAGCCCTAGCCCTAACCCTAACCCTTACCCATAACGTAGCCCTAGCCCTAAACCTAGCCCTAGACCTAGCCCTAGCCCCAACCCTAACCCTAAACCTAACCACAGACCTAAACCTTACTCTAACCCTAACCAGAGCCCTAGCCCTAACCCTTACCCTAACCCTAGACCTAGGCCTAAACCTAGCCCTAGCCCTAACCCGAATTCTAAACCTAACCCTAGACCCAGCCATAACCCTAAACCTAACACTAACACTAGCCCTAGTCCTGGCCCTAGACCTAAACCTAAACCTAACCCTAACCCTAGGTCTAGCCCTAAACCTAACCCTTGCCGTAACCCTAGCTCTAAACCTAGCTCTAGCCCTAGCCCTAACCCTAAACCTAACACTAACCCTAACCCAAACCCTAACCCTAACCCGAGCCGTAGCCATATCCCTAGCCCTAGCCCCAACCCTAACCCTAGCACTAACGCTAACCCTAACCCTAAACCCAAAGCTAGCCCTAGCCCTAATCCTGAACCTAACACTAGCCCTAGCCCTAACCGTAACCCCAAACCTAGCCCTAACCCACCCCTAACCCTAACCACAGCCCTAAACCTTACTCTAACCCTAACGCTAGCCCTAGCCATAGCCCTTAACCTAACCCTAGACCTAGCCCTAAACCTAGCCCTAGACATAGCCCTAGCACTAACCCTAACTCTAACCCTAACCCTAGCCCCATCCATAACCCTAACCCTAACCCTAACACTAACACTAACCATAGCACTGGCCCTAGCCCTAAACCTAAACCTAAACCTAACCCTAACCCTAGCCCTAGCCCTAAACCTAACCCTTGCCATAACCCTAGCTCTAAAACTAGCTCTAGCCCTAGCCTTAACCCTAAACCTAACCCAAACCCTAACCGAAACCCTAACCCTAACCCGAGCCGTAGCCATATCCCTAGCCCTCGCCCCAACCCTAACCCTAGCACTAACGCTAACCCTAACCCTAAACCTAACGCTAGCCCTAGCCCTAATCCTGAACCTAACCCTAACACTAGCCCTAGCCCTAACCCTAACCCTAACCACAGCCAAAACCCTAACCCTAACCCTAACACTAACACTAACCATAGCACTGGCCCTAGCCCTAAACCTAAACCTAAACCTAACCCTAACCCTAGCCCTAGCCCTAAACCTAACCCTTGCCGTAAACTTAGCTCTAAAACTAGCCCTAGCCCTAGTCCTATCCTAACCCTAACCCTAACCCGAACCGTAGCCCAAAACTTAACGCTAGTCCTAGCCCAAAACCTAACCCTAACCCTAACCCTAACACTAGCCCTAGCTCTAACCCTAAACCTAAGCCTAACTATATCCCTAGCCCTAACGCAAACCCTAACCCTAACCCTAGACCTAAACCTAACCCTAGCCCTAGCCCTAGCCCTACCACTACTCCAAAACCTAACCCTAACCCCAACCCTAGCCCTAACCCTAACCCTAATCCTAATCCAAGCCTAGCCCTAACCAGAACACTAACCCTAACACAACCCCTAGCCCTAAAACAAACCTAACTCTAACCCTAGCCCTAGGCCTAGCCCTAGCCCTAACCCGAACCCTAGCCCTAACACTAACCTAACGATAGACCTAGCCCTAACCCTAACCCTAACCCTAGACATAAACCTAGCCCTAGCCCTAACCCTAACCCTAGCACTAACGCTAACTCTAACCGTAAATCTAACGCTAGCCCTAGCCCTAATCCTAAACCTAACCCTAACCCTAGCCCAAGCCCTAATCCTAACCCTAACCCTAACCCTAGCTCTAGCCCTAGGCCAAGCCCCAACCCTAACCCTTACCCATAACCTAGCCCTTACCCTAAACCTAGCCCTAGACCTAGCCCTAGCCCTAACCCTAACCCTAAACCTAACCACAGCCCTAACCCTCACTCTAATCCTAACACTAGCCCTAGCCCTAACCCTAACCCTAACCCCAAACCTAGCCCTAACCCTAAACATAATCCAAGCCCTAGCCCTAAGCCTAAACCAAACCCTAACCCTAGCCATAGCACTAACACTAAACCTAACCCTAGACATAACACTAGCCCTAGACCTAACCCAAACCCTAACCCTAACACTAGACCAAGGCCTATCCCTAGTCCTAGCCCTAAACCTAACCCTAGCCCTAACCTAACCCTAACGCTAAACCTAACACTAGCCCTAGCCTTAATCCTATACCTAACACTAAACCTAGCCTTAGCCCTAAACCTAACCCTAACCCTAACCCTAACCCTAGGTCTAGCCCTAGCCCTAGCCCGAGCCCTAACCCTAACCCTAACCCTGGCCCTAACCCTAACCCTAACCCTAACACTAACCACAGACATAAACCTTACTCTAACCCTAACCAGAGCCCTAGCCCTAACCTATAACCTAACTCTAGACATAGCCCTAAACCTAGCAATAGACATAGCCCTAGCACTAACCCTAACTCTAACCCTTACCCTAGCCCCATCCATAACCCTAACCCTAACCCTAACACTAACACTAACCATAGCACTGGCCCTAGCCCTAAACCTAAACCTAAACCTAACCCTAACCCTAGCTCTAGCCCTAAACCTAACCCTTGCCGTAACCCTAGCTCTAAACCTAGCTCTAGCCCTAGCCCTAACCCTAAACCTAACCCTAACCCTAACCCTAACCCAAACCCTAACCCTAACCCGAGCCGTAGCCATATTCCTAGCCCTAGCCCCAACCCTAACCCTAGCACTAACACTAACGCTAACCCTAACCCTAAACCTAACACTAGCCCTAGCCCTAATCCTGAACCTAACCCTAACACTAGCCCTCTCCCTAAACCTAACCCTTACCCTAACTCTAGCTCTAGCCCAGGCCTTAGCCCTAGTCCTAACCCTAACCCTAACCCTGGCCCTAAACCTCACTCTAACCCTAACCATAACCACAGCCGTAAACCTTACGCTAACCCTAAAACTAGCCATAGCCCTAAACCTTAACCTAAACCTAGACCTAACCCTAAACCTAGCCCTAGAACTAGCCCTAGACCTAGCCCTAGCCCTAGCCCTAACCCTAACCCTAAACCTAACCCGAGCCGTAGCCATATCCCTAGCCCTAGCCCTAACCCTAACCATAACACTAGTGCTAACTCTAATCCTAAACCTAAGGCTAGTCCTAGACCAAATCCTAAACCTAACCCTAACCCTGGCCCTAACCCTAGGTCTTGCCCTAGCCCTAGCCCTAGCCCGAGCCCTAACCCTAACCCTAACCCTGGCCCTAAACCTAACCCTAACCCTAAACCTAACCACAGACCTAAACCTTACACTAACCCTAACCAGAGCCAAAGCCCTAACCCTTACCCTAACCCTAGACCTAGGCCTAAACCTAGCCCTAGACATAGCCCTAGACCTAACCCTAATTCTAAACCTAACCCTAGACCCAGCCATAACCCTAAACCTAACACTAACACTAGCCCTAGTCCTGGCCCTAGACCTAAACCTAAACCTAACCCTAACCCTAGGTCTAGCCCTAAACCTAACCCTTGCCGTAACCCTAGCTCTAAACCTAGCTCTAGCCCTAGCCCTAACCCTAAACATAATCCAAGCCCTAGCTCTAAGCCTAAACCAAACCCTATCCCTAGCCATAGCACTAACACTAAACCTAACCCTAGACATAACACTAGCCCTAGACCTAACCCAAACCCTAACCCTAACACTAGACCAAGGCCTATCCCTAGTCCTAGCCCTAAACCTAACCCCAGCCCTAACCTAACCCTAACACTAAACCTAACACTAGCCCTAGCCTTAATCCTATACCTAACACTAAACCTAGCCTTAGCCCTAAACCTAAACCTAACCCTAACCCTAACCCTAACCCTAACCCTAGGTCTAGCCCTAGCCCTAGCCCGAGCCCTAACCCTAACCCTAACCCTAACCCTGGCCCTAACCTTAACCCTAACCCTAACCCTAACCCTAACCACAACCCTAAACCTTACTCTACCCTAAGCAGAGCCCTAGCCCTAACCCTTAACCTAACCCTAGACCTAGCCCTAAACCTAGCCCTAGACATAGCCCTAGCACTAACCCTAACTCTAACCCTAACCCTAGCCCCAGCCCTAACCCTAACCCTAACCCTAACACTAACACTAACCATAGCACTGGCCCTAGCCCTAAACCTAAACCTAAACCTAACCCTAACCCTAGCCCTAGCCCTAAACCTAACCCTTGCCGTAAACTTAGCTCTAAAACTAGCCCTAGCCCTAGTCCTATCCTAACCCTAACACTAACCCGAACCGTAGCCCAAAACTTAATGCTAGTCCTAGCCCTAAACCTAACCCTAACCCTATCCCTAACACTAGCCCTAGCTCTAACCCTAAACCTAAGCCTAACTATATCCCTAGCCCTAACGCAAACCCTAACCCTAACCCTAGACCTAAACCCAACCCTAGCCCTAGCACTAGCCCGAGCACTACTCCTAAACCTAACCCTAACCCCAACCCTAGCCCTATCCCTAACCGTAATCCTAGCCTAGCCCTTACCAGAACACTAACCCTAACCCTACCCCTAGCACTACAACAAACCTAACTGTAACCCTAGCCCTAGGCCTAGCCCTAGCCCTAACCCGAACCCTAGCCCTAACCCTAACCCTAGCCCTAGCCCTAACACTAACCTAACGATAGACCTAGCCCTAACCCTAAAACTAACCCTAGACATAAACCTAGCCCTAGCCATAACTCAAATCCTAAACCTAACCTGAGCCATAGCCATATCCCTAGCCCTAGCCCTAACCCTAACCCTAGCACTAACGCTAACTCTAACCCTAAATCTAATGCTAGCCCTAGCCCTAATCCTAAACCTAACCCTATTCCTAGCCATAACACTAATCCGAACCCTAACCCTAACCCTAGCTCATGCCCTAGCCCTAGCCCTAACCCTAACCCTTACCCATAACCTAGCCCTAGCCCTAAGCCTAACCCTTACCCATAACGTAGCCCTAGCCCTAAACCTAGCCCTTGCCATAACCCTAGCTCTAAAACTAGCTCTAGCCCTAGCCTTAACCCTAAACCTAACCCAAACCCTAACCGAAACCCTAACCCTAACCCGAGCCGTAGCCATATCCCTAGCCCTAGCCCCAACCCTAACCCTAGCACTAACGCTAACCCTAACCCTAAACCTAACGATAGCCCTAGCCCTAATCCTGAACCTAACCCTAACACTAGCCCTAGCCCTAACTCTAACCCTAACCCCAGCCATAACCCTAACCCTAACCCTAATACTAACACTAACCATAGCACTGGCCCTAGCCCTAAACCTAAACCTAAACCTAACCCTAACCCTAGCCCTAGCCCTAAACCTAACCCTTGCCGTAAACTTAGCTCTAAAACTAGCCCTAGCCCTAGTCCTATCCTAACCCTAACCCTAACCCGAACCGTAGCCCAAAACTTAACGCTAGTCCTAGCCAAAAACCTAACCCTAACCCTAACCCTAACACTAGCCCTAGCTCTAACCCTAAACCTAAGCCTAACTATATCCCTAGCCCTAACGCAAACCCTAACCCTAACCCTAGACCTAAACCTAACCCTAGCCCTAGCCCTAGCCCTAGCACTACTCCAAAACCTAACCCTAACCCCAACCCTAGCCCTAACCCTAACCCTAATCCTAATCCAAGCCTAGCCCTAACCAGAACACTAACCCTAACCCTACCCCTAGCCCTAAAACAAACCTAACTGTAACCCTAGCCCTAGGCCTAGCCCTAGCCCTAACCCTAACCCTAAACCTAACCACAGCCCTAACCCTCACTCTAATCCTAACACTAGCCCTAGCCCTAACCCTAACCCTAACCCCAAACCTAGCCCTAACCCTAAACATAATCCAAGCCCTAGCCCTAAGCCTAAACCAAACCCTAACCCTAGCCATAGCACTAACACTAAACCTAACCCTAGACATAACACTAGCCCTAGACCTAACCCAAACCCTAACCCTAACACTAGACCAAGGCCTATCCCTAGTCCTAGCCCTAAACCTAACCCTAGCCCTAACCTAACCCTAAAGCTAAACCTAACACTAGCCCTAGCCTTAATCCTATACCTAACACTAAACCTAGCCTTAGCCCTAAACCTAACCCTAACCCTAACCCTAACCCTAGGTCTAGCCCTAGCCCTAGCCCGAGCCCTAACCCTAACCCTAACCCTAACCCTGGCCCTAACCCTAACCCTAACCCTAACACTAACCACAGACATAAACCTTACTCTAACCCTAACCAGAGCCCTAGCCCTAACCTTTAACCTAAATCTAGACATTGCCCTAAACCTAGCAATAGACATAGCCCTAGCACTATCCCTAACTCTAACCCTTACCCTAGCCCCATCCATAACCCTAACCCTAACCCTAACACTAACACTAACCATAGCACTGGCCCTAGCCCTAAACCTAAACCTAAACCTAACCCTAACCCTAGCTCTAGCCCTAAACCTAACCCTTGCCGTAACCCTAGCTCTAAACCTAGCTCTAGCCCTAGCCCTAACCCTAAACCTAACCCTAACCCTAACCCAAACCCTAACCCTAACCCGAGCCGTAGCCATATTCCTAGCCCTAGCCCCAACCCTAACCCTAGCACTAACACTAACGCTAACCCTAACCCTAAACCTAACACTAGCCCTAGTCCTAATCCTGAACCTAACCCTAACACTAGCCCTCTCCCTAAACCTAACCCTTACCCTAACTCTAGCTCTAGCCCAGGCCTTAGCCCTAGTCCTAACCCTAACCCTAACCCTGGCCCTAAACCTCACTCTAACCCTAACCATAACCACAGCCCTAAACCTTACGCTAACCCTAACACTAGCCATAGCCCTAAACCTTAACCTAACCCTAGACCTAACCCTAAACCTAGCCCTAGAACTAGCCCTAGCCCTAGCCCTAGCCCTAAACCTAACCCTAAACCTAACCCGAGCCGTAGCCATATCCCTAGCCCTAGCCCTAACCCTAACCATAACACTAGTGCTAACTCTAACACTAAACCTAACGCTAGCCCTAGCCCTTATCCTAAACCTAACCCTAATGCTAGCCCAAGCCCTAATCCTAACCCTAACCCTAACCCTAGCTCATGCCCTAGCCCTAGCCCTAACCCTAACCCTTACCCATAACCTAGTCCTAGCCCTAAACCTAGCCCTAGACCTAGCCCTAGCCCTAACCCTAACCCTAAACATAACCACAGCCCTAACCCTTACTCTAATCCTAACACTAGCCCTAGCCCTAGCCCTAACCCTTACCCCAAACCTAGCCCTAACCCTAAACATAATCCAAGCCCCAGCCCTAAGCCTAAACCAAACCCTATTCCAAGCCATAGCACTAACACTAAACCTAACCCTAGACATAACACTAGCCCTAGACCTAACCCAAACCCTAACCCTAACCCTAGACCAAGGCCTATCCCTAGTCCTAGCCCTAAACCTAACCCTAGCCCTAACCTAACCCTAACGCTAAACCTAACACTAGCCCTAGCCCTAATCCTATACCTAACACTAAACCTAGCCTTAGCCCTAAACCTAACCCTAACCCTAACCCTAACCCTAGGTCTAGCCCTAGCCCTAGCCTGAGCCCTAACCCTAACCCTAACCCTGGCCCTAACCCTAACCCTAACCCTAACCACACACCTAAACCTTACTCTAACCCTAACCAGAGCCCTAGACCTATCCCTTAACCTAACCCTAGACCTAGCCCTAAACCTAGCCCAGAACATAGCCCTAGCCCTAACCCTAACTCTAAACCTAACCCTAGACCCAGCCATAATCCTAAACCTAACACTAACACTAGCCCTAGTCCTGGCCCTAGACCTAAACCTAAACCTAACCCTAACCCTAGGTCTAGCCCTAAACCTAACCCTTGCCGTAACCCTAGCTCTAAACCTAGCTCTAGCCCTAGCCCTAACCCTAAACCTAATCCTAACCCTAACCCAAACCCTAACCCTAACCCGAGCCGTAGCCATATCCCTAGCCCTAGCCCCAACCCTAACCCTAGCACTAACGCTAACCCTAACCCTAAACCTAACCACAGACCTAAACCTTACTCTAACCCTAACCAGAACCCTAGCCCTATCCCTTAACCTATCCCTAGACCTAGCCCTAGACATAGCCCTAGCACTAACCCTAACTCTAACACTAACCCTAGCCCCAGCCATAACCCTAACCCTAACACTAACACTAACCATAGCACTGGCCCTAGTCCTAAACCTAAACCTAAACCAAACCCTAACCCTAGCCCTAGCCCTAAACCTAACCCTTGCCGTAAACTTAGCTCTAAAACTAGCCCTAGCCCTAGTCCTATCCTAACCCTAACCCTATCCCGAACCGTAGCCCAAAACTTAACGCTAGTCCTAGCCCAAAACCTAACCCTAACCCTAACCCTAACACTAGCCCTAGCTCTAACCCTAAACCTAAGCCTAACTATATCCCTAGCCCTAACGCAAACCCTAACCCTAACCCTAGACCTAAACCTAACCCTAGCCCTAGCCCTAGCCCTAGCACTACTCCTAAACCTAACCCTAACCCCAACCCTAGCCCTAACCCTAACCCTAATCCTAATCCAAGCCTAGCCCTAACCAGAACACTAACCCTAACCCTACCCCTAGCCCTAAAACAAACCTAACTGTAACCCTAGCCCTAGGCCTAGCCCTAGCCCTAACCCGAACCCTAGCCCTAACCCTAACCCAAGCCCTAGCCCTAACACTAACCTAATGATAGACCTAGCCCTAACCCTAACCCTAACCCTAGACATAAACCTAGCCCTAGCCCTAACTCAAACCCTAAACCTAACCCGAGCCATAGCCATATCCCTAGCCCTAGCCCTAACCCTAACCCTAGCACTAACGCTAACTCTAACCCTAAATCTAACGCTAGCCCTAGCCCTAATCCTAAACCTAACCCTAACCCTAGCCCAAGCCCTAATCCTAACCCTAACCCTAACCCTTGCTCTAGCCCTAGCCCTAGCCCAAACCCTAACCTTAACCCATAACCTAGCCCTAGCCCTAAACCTAGCCCTAGACCTAGCCCTAGCCCTAACTCTAACCCTAAACCTAACCACAGCCCTAACCCTCACTCTAATCCTAACACTAGCCCTAGCCCTAACCCTAACCCTAACCCCAAACCTAGCCCTAACCCTAAACATAATCCAAGCCCTAGCTTAAGCCTAAACCAAACCCTAACCCTAACACTAGACCAAGGCCTATCCCTAGTCCTAACCCTAAACCTAACCCTAGCCCTAACCTAACCCTAAGCTAAACCTAACACTAGCCCTAGCCCTAATCTTATACCTAACACTAAACCTAGCCTTAGCCCTAAACCTAACCCTAACCCTAACCCTAACCAAGGTCTTGCCCTAGCCCGAGCCCGAGCCCTAACCCTAACCCTAATACTGGCCCTAACCCTAACCCTGGCCCTAACCCTAACCCTAACCCTAACCCTAACCACAGACCTAAACCTTACTCTAACCCTAACCAGAGCCCTATCCCTAACCTTTAACCTAACCCTAGACCTAGGCCTAAACCTAGCCCTAGACATAGCCCTAGCCCTAACCCTAAATCTAAACCTAACCCTAGACCCAGCCATAACCCTAAACCTAACACTAACACTAGCCCTAGTCCTGGCCCTAGACCTAAACCTAAACCTAACCCTAACCCTAGGTCTAGCCCTAAACCTAACCGTTGCCGTAACCCTAGCTCTAAACCTAGCTCTAGCCCTAGCCCTAACCCTAAACCTAACCCTAACCCTAACCCAAACCCTAACCCTAACCCGAGCCGTAGCCATATTCCTAGCCCTAGCCCCAACCCTAACCCTAGCACTAACACTAACTCTAACCCTAACCCTAAACCTAACACTAGCCCTAGCCCTAATCCTGAACCTAACCCTAACACTAGCCCTCTCCCTAAACCTAACCCTTACCCTAACTCCAGCTCTAGCCCAGGCCTTAGCCCTAGTCCTAACCCTAACCCTAACACTAACCCTGGCCCTAAACCTCACTCTAACCCTAACCATAACCACAGCCCTAAACCTTACGCTAACCCTAACACTAGCCATAGCCCTAAACCTTAACCTAACCCTAGACCTAACCCTAAACCTAGCCCTAGAACTAGCCCTAGCCCTAGCCCTAGCCCTAGCCCTAAACCTAACCCTAAACCTAACCCGAGCCGTAGCCATATCCCTAGCCCTAGCCCTAACCCTAACCATAACACTAGTGCTAACTCTAACATTAAACCTAACGCTAGCCCTAGACCAAATCCTAAACCTAACCCTAATGCTAGCCCAAGCCCTAATCCTAACCCTAACCCTAACCCTAGCTCTAGCCCTAGCCCTATCCCTAAACCTGCCCTAACCACAGCCCTAACCCTTACTCTAATCCTAACCCTAGCCCTAGCCCTAACCCTAACCCCAAACCTAGCCCTAACCCTAACCTTAAACCTAATCCAAGCCCCAGCCCTAAGCCTAAACCCAACACTAACCCTAGCCATAGCACTAACACTAAACCTAACCCTAGACATAACACTAGCCCTAGACCTAACCCAAACCCTAACCCTAACACTAGACCAAGGCCTATCCCTAGTCCTAGCCCTAACCTAACCCCAGCCCTAACCTAATCCTAACGCTAAACCTAACACTAGCCCTAGCCTTAATCCTATACCTAACACTAAACCTAGCCTTAGCCCTAAACCTAACCCTAACCCTAACCCTAACCCTAGGTCTAGCCCTAGCCCTAGCCCGATCCCTAACCCTAACCCTAACCCTGGCCCTAACCCTAACCCTAACCCTAACCCTAACCACAGACCTAAACCTTACTCTAACCCTAACCAGAGCCAAAGCCCTAACCCTTAACCTAACCCTAGACCTAGGCCTAAACCTAGCCCTAGACATAGCCCTAGCCCTAACCATAACTCTAAACCTAACCCTAGACCCAAAATGATCCTAAACCTAACACTAACACTATCCCTAGTCCTGGCCCTAGCCCTAAACCTAAACCTAACCCTAACCCTAGCTCTAGCCCTAAACCTAACCCTTGCCGTAACCCTAGCTCTAAACCTAGCTCTAGCCCTAGCCCTAGCCCTAACCCTAAACCTAACGCTAACCCTAACCCAAACCCTAACCCAAACCCGAGCCGTAGCCATATCCCTAGCCCTAGCCCCAACCCTAACCCTAGCACTAACGCTAACCCTAACCCTAAACCTAACGCTAGCCCTACCCCTAATCCTGAACCTAACCCTAGACCTAGCCCTAACCCCAACCCCAAACCTACCCCTAACCCTAACCCTAACCCTAGCCCTGGCCCTAACCCTACGCTAACCCTAACCCTAACCCTAAGCCTAACCCTAACCAAAGCCCTAAACCTTACTCTAACCCTAACCAGAGCCCTAGCCCTAGCCCTTAACCTAACCCTAGACCTAGCCCTAAAACTAGCCCTAGACATAGCCCTAGCACTAACCCTAACCCTAACCCTAACCCTAACCCGAAACGTAGCCATATCCCTAGCCCTAGCCCCAACCCTAACCCTAGCACTAACGCTAACCCTAACCCTAAACCTAACGCTAGCCCTAGCCCTAATCCTGAACCTAACCCTAACACTAGCCCTAGCCCTAACCCTAACCCTAACCCCAGCCATAACCCTAACCCTAACCCTAACACTAACACTAACCATAGCACTGGCCCTAGCCCTAGCCCTAATCCTAAACCTAACCCTAACCCTAGCCCTAGCCCTAAACCTAACCCTTGCCGTAAACTTAGCTCTAAAACTAGCCCTAGCCCTAGTCCTATCCTAACCCTAACCCTAACCCAAACCGTAGCCCAAAACTTAATGCTAGTCCTAGCCCTAAACCTAACCCTAACCCTAACCCTTACCCTAACACTAGCCCTAGCTCTAACCCTAAACCTAAGCCTAACTATATCCCTAGCCCTAACGCAAACCCTAACCCTAACCCTAGACCTAAACCTAACCCTAGCCCTAGCCCTAGCCCTAGCACTACTCCTAAACCTAACCCTAACCCCAACCCTAGCCCTAACCCTAACCCTAATCCTAATCCAAGCCTAGCCCTAACCAGAACACTAACCCTAACCCTACCCCTAGCCCTAAAACAAACCTAACTGTAACCCTAGCCCTAGGCCTAGCCCTAGCCCTAACCCGAACCCTAGCCCTAACCCTAACCCTAGCCCTAGCCCTAACACTAACCTAACGATAGACCTAGCCCTAACCCTAACCCTAACCCTAACCCTAACCCTAGACATAAAACTAGCCCTAGCCCTAACTCAAACCCTAAACCTAACCCGAGCCATAGCCATATCCCTAGCCCTAGCCCTAACCCTAACCCTAGCACTAACGCTAACTCTAACCCTAAATCTAACGCTAGCCCTAGCCCTAATCCTAAACCTAACCCTAACCCTAGCCCAAGACCTAATCCTAACCCTTACCCATAACCTAGCCCTAGCCCTAAACCTAGCCCTAGCCCTAGCCCTAACCCTAACCCTAGCCCTAAATCTAAACCTAACCCTAAACCTAATGCTATCATTAGCCGTAACCCTAAACCTAACACTAAACCTAGCCCTAGACCTAAATCTAAACCTAAAACTAACCCAAGCTCTAGACTTAGCACTAGCCCTAGTGCTAACACGAACCCTAACTCTAGCCCTTGCCCAAACCCTAACATTAAACCTAGCACTAGACACAGCCCTAGCCCTAACCCAAACCCAAACCATAACCCTAACTCTAAACCTAGACCTAGCCTTAGCCTTAACAATAAACCTAACCCTAACCCTAACCCTAACCCTAGCCCTAGCACTAGCCCAAGCCCTAACCCTATCCCTAGCCCTAAAGCTAACCCTAACCCTAAACCTAACGCTAGCCCTAGCCCTAATCCTAAACCCTACCCTAACCCTAGCCCTAGCCCTAAACCTGACCCTAAACCTAACCCTAACTCTAGCCCTAGCACTAGCACTAGAAATAGCCCTAGCGCTAATCTGAACCCTAACTCTAGCCCTTGCCCTAACCCTAACCCTAAACCTAGACGTAGACCTAGCCCTAGTCCTAAACCTAAACCTAACCCTAACCCCAAACTAAACCTTGCCCTAGCTCTAACCCTAACCCTAACCCTAGCCCTAGCCCTAGCCCTAACCCTAACCCTAAGCAAAACACTAGCCTTAGCCCTAACCCTAAACCTTACCTGTGCTGTAGCACTAACCCTAATCCTAAACCTATATCTAGCCCTGGCCCTAGCCCTAACCCTAACCCTAACCTTAAACCTAGCACTAAACCTAACCCTAACACTAGCACAAACCCTAACATTAGCCCCAAACCTAACCTTAGCACTAACCCTAAACATAGCCCTAGCCCTAACACAAACCTTAACACTAACCATAGCCCTAGCCCTAGCCCTAGCCCTAACCCTAATCCTAACCCTAACCCTAACCCTAGACTTAAACCTAACCCTAGCCTTAAACCTGACCCTAGCCCGTACCCTAACCCTAGCCCTAACCCTAACCTAACCCTAAGCCAAACCCTACCCATAACACTAGAACTAGACTTAGCCCTAGCCATAACCCTAACCCCCCCCATAAAAAACCATAAGCTTGCCCTATCCCTAACCGTAGCCTGAACCCTAGCCCTAGCCCAAGCACTAGCCCTAGGCCTAACCCTAACCCAAGCACTAACCCTAACTCTAACCCAAGCCCTAGCCCTAAACCTAACCCTAATCCTAGCCCTAGCCCTAACCCTCACACTAACTCTAACCCTAGCCCTAGCCCTAGCCCTAACACTAGCCCTAAACCTAACCCTAACCCTAACCCTAGCCCTAGCCCAAACCCTAACACTAACCCTAAACCTAGCCCTAGCCCTAACCCTAACTCCAACCCTAGCCTTAACCCTAACCCCAGGCTTAACCATAACACTAGCACTAACCCTATCCCTAACCCTTGCCCTAGTCCTAGGCCTAGAACTAACCCTAGCCCGAATCCAAACGCTAACCCTAACCATAACACTAACCCTACCCTAACCCTAGCCCTAACCCTAAACCTAACACTAACCCTAACCCTAGCCCTAGCCCTAACCTCAACCCCAGACCTAGCCCTAACCCTAACCCTAACCCTAGCCCTAGACCTAACCCTAACCCTAGCCATAGCCCTATCCTAAACCAAACCCTAAATCTAGCCCTAACACTAACCCTAGGCCTAACCTTAACCCTAGAACTAACCCTAACTATAGCCCTAGCCCTAACCCAAACCCTAACTCTAACCCTATCCCTAGCCCTAGCCCTAACCCTAACCCTACCCTAGGCCTAGCCCTAACCCTAACACTAATCTTAAACCCAGTGCTAGCCCTAAACCTAACCCTAACCCTAACCCTAACCCGAGCACTAACCCTAACCCAAACTATAACCCGAGACCTAGCCCTGGCCTAAGCCATATCCCTAACCCTAAACCTAACCCTAGCCCTAAGCCTAACCATAGCACTAACCCTAACCATAGCCCTAGCCCTAACCCTAAACCTAACCCTAACCCTAAACCAGGCCTAAACCTAACCCTAGTACTAACCCTAACCCTAACCCTAGCCTTAACCCTGACCATAGCCTGTAAACTAACCCTAGCCCTAACCCTAACTGAAGCCCTAACCCTAACACTAGCCCTAGCCATAGCCCTAGCCCTAGCCCTAGCCCTAACCCAAAACCTAAACCTAACCCTAAACCAGGCCTAACCCTAACCCTAGCACTAACCCTAACCATAACCCTAGCTTTAACCCTGGCCCTAGCCCATACACTAACCCTAGCCCTAACCCTAACCATAGCGCCAACCCTAAACATAACCCTAAACCTAACGCTAGCCCTAGCCCAAAATCTAACCCTAACCCTAAATCAAGCCCTAGCCCTAGCTCTAACCCTAACCCTAACCCTAACTATAGCCCCAGCCCAAACCCAAAGCCTAATCCTAAACCGAACCTAGACATAACCCTAGCCATAGCCCTAATCCTAACCCTAACCATAACCTAGCCATAGCCCTAAACGTAACCTTATCCCTAGCCCAAGCCCTAGCCCTGGCACTAGCACTAACCCTAACCCTAGGCCTAACCCTAACCCTAATCCTAGCCCCAGAACCAACCCTAATTCGAATCCTAACCCTAACCCTAACCCTAACCATAACTGTAACACTAGCCCAAGCCCTAAAACAAGGCTAACCCTAACACTAGCCCTAGCCCTAACCCTATCCCAACACTAGCCCTAACCCCAAACCTAATCCAAGCCCTAGACCTAACCCTAACCCTAGCATTAATCTAAACCCTAACGCTAACCCTAAACCTAACCCTAACGCTAAACCTAGCCCTAGCCCTAACCCTAACACTAACACCCTAGCCCTAGACCTAACTCTAACCCAAACGCTAGCCTTAAACGTAAACCTATCCCTAACCCGAACCCTAGCACTAACCCTAACCCTAACCCTAGCCCTAGTCCTAGCCCTAACCCCTGCCCTAATCCTAACCCTAGCCCTAACCATAACACTAACCCTACCCTAACCCTAGCCCTCACCCTAACCCTAACACTAACCCTTACCCTAGCCCTAGCCATAACCGTAACACTAACCATAAACCTAGCCATAGCCTTAACACTAACCCGAAACCTAGCCTTAACCCTAACCCCAGCCCTAACCCTAACCCTAACCCTAACAATAAAATAGCCATAGCCCTAACCGTAACCCTAACCCTAGCCCAAGCCTTAGCCCTAGAACTAGCACTAACAATAATCCTATCCCTAAACCTAACACTAATCCTAGCCCCAGAACTAAACCTAACCCTAATCCTAGTCCTAGCCCTAACCCTAACCCTAACCCTAAACCTAGCCCAAGCCCTGGCACAACCCTTAGCCTTAACCCTAACTCTAGCCCTAACCCTAACCCTAAACCTAGCCCTAGCCCTAACCCTAAACCTAACCCTTTGCCAAACCCTAAACCTAATCCAAGACCTAGCCCTAACACTAGCCCTAAACCTAACCCTATCCCTAGCCCTAGCCCTGACACTACATTAACCCTAGCCATAGCCCGAACACTAACCCTAATCATAAACCTAGCCATAGCCCTAACACTACCCTAAACCTAAACCTAGCACCAAAGCTAACACTAACCCTAACCCTGACTATAGCCCTAGCCCTAACCCAAATCATAACACTAAGCCTAGACCTAGCCCTAGCCCCAGCCTTAGCCCTAGCCCTAACTCTAAATCTAACACTAACACTAGGCCTAGCCCTAACCCTAACGCTAGCACTAATTAACCCTAATCCTAACCCTAACCTAGCCCTAGTCCTAATCCTAATCCTAACCCTAACCCTAGCCATAACCCTAACCCTAGCTCTAACTCTAAATCTAACACTAACACTAGGCCTAGCCCTAACCCTAACGCTAGCACTAATTAACCCTAATCTTAACCCTAACCTAGCCCTAGTCCTAATCCTAATCCTAACCCTAACCCTAGCCCTAACCCTAACCCTAGCTCTAACTCTAACCTTAGCACTAACCCTAACCATAGCCCTAGCCAAAACCCAAACACTAACCTTAACACTAGCCCTAGACCACACCCTAATCCTAGCCCTAGCCCAAACGCTAAACGTAGACGTAGCCCTAGACCTAATCCTAACACTAACAATAACCATATCCCTATCCTAACCCTATCCCTAACCCTAGCCCTAGGCCTAGCCCTAAAACTAAAACTAACCCTAACCTTAACCCTAACCCTAACCCTAGACCTAGCCCTAGCCCTAGCCCTAAACCAAACCCTAGCCCAAGACCTAAACCTATCCCTAGCCCTAACCCTAACCCTAACCATAACCCTAGCCTTAACCCTAGCCCTAACCGTAACACTAGCACTAACCCTAACAATAGCCAAACCATAACCGAAACCCTAACCCTAAACCTAGCCCTAGCCCTAGCCCGAACCCTAACACTAACCCTAACCCTAACCCTAGCCATAGCCCTAAAACTAACCCTAAACCTAAACCTAGCTCCAAAGCTAACCCTAACCATAACCCTGATCATAGCCCTAGTCCAAACCCAAATCCTAACCCTAACCCTAGCCCTAGCCCTAGACCCAGCCCTAGACCTAGCCCTAACCCTAACTCTAACCCTAACCCTAGCCCTAGCCATAACCCTAACCATAACCCTAGCCCTAGCTCTAACCGTAATCCGAACCCTAGCCCTAGCCCAAGGCCTAGCCCTAACCCTAACCATAACCCTAACCCTAGACTTAACCCTGACCCTAGCACGTACCATAACCATGGCCCTAACCGTAACCCTAACCCTAACCCTAACCGTAACTCTAACCCTAACCCTAAACCTAGCCCTAGCTCTAACCCTAACCCTAACCCTAAAAAAGGCCTAACCCTAACCCTAGTACTAACCCTAACCCAAACCTTAACCCTAGCCTTAACCCTGACCCTAGCCTGTACCCTAACCCTAGCCCTAAACCTAACATAAACTTAACCCTAACCCTAACACTAGCCCTAGCTCTAACACTAATCCTACCCCTAATTATAGCCCTAGCCCTTACCCAAAATCTAACCCTAACCCCAGACCTAGCCCTAGCCAAAGCCATAACCATAACCATAACACTAGCCCTAGCTCTAACCCTAGCCCTAGCACAAGGCCTAGCCCTAACCCTAACCCTAACCCTAACCCTAATCCTAGCCCTAGCCCTAACCCTAACCCTAACCCAAGCCCTAGCCCTAATCCTAACCCTAACCCTAGTCCTATGCATAGCCCTAACCCTAGCCCTAACACTAACCCTAGCCTAACCCTAACCCTAACCCTAACGCTAAACCTAGCCCTAGCACTAACCCTAACACTAACACCCTAGCCCTAGACCTAACTCTAACCCAAACCCTAGCCTTAAACGTAAACCTATCCCTAACCCGAACCCTAGCACTAACCCTAACCCTAACCCTAGCCAAGCCCTAGCCCTAAAACTAGCCCTAATCCTAACACTAGCCCTAACCATAACACTAACCCTACCCTAATCCTAGCCCTCATCCTAACCCTAACACTAACCCTTACCCTAGCCATAGCCATAACCCTAACACTAACCCTAAACCTAGCCCTAGCCTTAACACTAACCCCAATCCTAGCCTTAACCCTAACCCCAGCCCTAACCCTAAGCCTAGCTCAAACCCTATCGCTAACCCTAGGCCTAATCCTAGCCCTAATCCTAACCCTAGCCTTAACCATAACACTATCCCTACCCTAATGGTAGCCGTAACCCTAAACATAACACTAACCCTAACCCTAGCCCTAGCCCTAAAACTAACCCCAACCCTAGCCCTAACCCTAACCCTAACCCTAACCCTATCCCTAGACCTAACCCTAAACCTAGCACTAATCTTAACCCTAACGCAAACCTAACCCTAGACCTAATACTAATTCTAACCCTAACCCTAATCCTAACCCTAGCCCTAGCCCTAGACCTAAACCTAACCCTAAACCTAGCCCTAACCCTAATCCTAGGACTAAACCCTAACCATAGCACTAACCCTAACCGTGGCTCTAGCCCAAACCCAAAGTCTAACTCTAACCATAGCCCTAGCCCTAACCCTAATCCTAGCCCTAGCCCTAACGCTAACCCTAACACTAACATTAACCCTACCCCAATCCCAACACTAACCCTAACCATAGCCCTAGACCCAGACCTAACCCTTAGACTAACCTTAAACCTAGCCCTAGCCCTACACCTATCCCTATCCCTATCACTAAACGAAGCCGTAGCCCTAACGCTAACACTAACCCTAGACTTAGCCCTGGCCCTAGCCCTAACCCTAACGCTAACCCTAACTCTAGCCTTAATCCTAACCCTAGCCTTAACCCTAACCCTAGCAATAAACCTAACCATAGCACTAGCCCTAGCCATAAACCTAACCCTAGCACTAACCCTAGACCTAGCCCTAACCCTAAACCTAACCCTTACCCTAAACCAGGCCTAACCCTAAACCTAGCACTAATTCTAACCCTACACTAGCCTTATCCCTGGCCCTAGCCCGTACCCTAAACCTAGCCCTAACCCTAACCATAGCGCCAACCCTAAACCTAACCCTAAACCTAAAGCTAATCCTAGCCCCAAATCAAACCCTAACCCTAAACCTAACCCTAGCCCTAGCTATAACCCTAACACTAACCCTAACTATACCCTAGCCCAAACCAAAACCCTAACCCTAAACCTAGAGCTAGACCTAGCCCTAGCCATAGCCCTAACTCTAACCCTAACCATAAACTAGCAATAGCCCTAAACGTAACCCTAACCCTAGCACAAGCCCTAGCCCTAGCACTAGCACTAACCCTAACCCTAGCCCTAACCCTAACCCTAATCCTAGCACCAGAACTAACCCTAACCGTAATCCTAGCCATAGACCTAACCCGAGCCCTAACCCTAACCCTACCCTAGACACAGCCCTATCCCTAAACCTAACCCTAGCCCTAGCCCTAACCCTAACCCTAACCCTAGCCCTAGCCCTAACCCTAGCCCTAACCGTAATCCTAGCCCTAATCCTCGCCCTAACCCTAAACCTAGCACTAACCCTAACTATAGCCATGCCCTAACCAAAACTCTAACCCTAACCCTAGCCCTAGCCCTAACCCAAATTCTAACCCTAACCCTAGCCATAGCCCAAAAACTAACCCTAACACTAAACCTAGCTCCAAAGCTAACCCTAACCCTAACCCTAGCCATAGCCCTAGGCCTAACCCAAATCCTAAACCTAACCCTAGCCCTAGCCCTAGCCACTGCCCTAGCCCTAGCCCTAACCCTAACTCTAACCCTAACACTAGCCCTAGCCCTAAAAAATAAACCTAGCACTAATTAACCCTAACGTTAACCCTAACCTAGCCCTAGTCCTAATCCTAATCCTAACCATAACCCTAGCCCTAGCCCTAGACCTAACCCTAACCCTAACCCTAACCCTAACCCTAGCTCTAACCCTAACCCTAGCACTAAACCTAAACATAGCCCTAGCCCTAACCCAAACACTAACCCTAACACTAGCCCTAGACCTCACCATAATCCTAGCCCTAGCCCTAACTCTAACACTAACGCTAGACTGAGCCCTGGCCATAGCCCTAACCCTAACCCTAAACCTAACTCTAGCCCTAACCCTAACCATTGCCCTAAACAAAATCCTATTACTAACCCTAACCATAGCCCTAGCCCTAACCCAAAACATAAACTTAACCTAAACCTAGCCCTAGCCCTAGCCCTAGGCCTAACCCTAACCCTTACCCTACCTAAATAAAGCCTAACCCTAACCCTAGCACTAACCCTAACCCTAACCCTAGCCTTAACCCTGACCCTAGCCTGTACCCTAACCCTAGCCCTAACACTAACCCAACCGTAACCCTAACCCTAACACTAGCCCTAGCTCTAACCCTAACCCTAACCGTAACTATAGCCCTAGCCATAACCCAAACCATAAATCTAACCCTAGACCTAGACCTAGCCTTAGCCATAACCCTAACCATAACCCTAGCCATAGCCCTAAATGTAAACCTAGCCTTAGCCCTAGTCCTAGCCCTAGCCCTAACCCTAAACCTAATGCTAACCCTAATCCTAGCCCTAGCCTTAACCCTAACCCCAATCCTAGCCCTAGCCCTAACCCTAACACTAACCCTAATCCTAGTCCTAGCCCTAGCGCTAACACTAGCCCTAACCCTGACCCTAGCCTAACCCGAACCCTAACCCTAACCCTGACGCTAACACTAGCCCTAGCCCTAAATCTAACACTAACCCTTACCATTGCCCTAGACCAAACCCTAACGCAAACCCTAGTCTTAACCATAACCCTAGCCCTAACCCTAACGCCAGCACTAACCCTAACCCTAACAATAGCCCTAGCCCTAGCCCTAACCCTAGCCTTAATCCTAACCCTAGCCCTTACCCTAACACTAACCCTACCTTGACGCTAATCCTCACCCTAACCCTAACACTAACCCAAACCCTAGACCTAGCCCTAACCCTAACACCAACACTAGCCCTAACCCTAACCCTAATCCAAGCCCTAGCCTTAACCCTAGCCCTAAGCGTAACCCTAGCCCTAGCCCTAGACCTAGCCCTAACCCTAATATAACCCTAGCCCTAAACCTAACCCTATCCCTAGGCATAGCTCTAACCCTAGCCCTAATCCTAACCCTAGCCCTAACCATAACACTAACCCTACCCTAACACTAGCCCTAACCCTAAACTTAACACTAACCCTAACCATAGCCCTAGCCCTAAAACTAACCCCAACCCTAGCCCTAGCCCTAACGCTAACCCTAGCCCTAGACCTAACCGTAAACCTAGCACTAATCTTAACCCTAATGCTAAACCTAACCCTAGCCCTAATACTAATTCTAACCCTAACCCTAATCCTAGCACTACCCCTAGACATAAACCTAAATCTAAACCTAGCCCTAACCCTAACCCTAGGCCTAACACTAAGACTAGCACTAACCCTAACCGTAGACCTAGACCTAACCCAAAATCTAACTCTAACCCTAGCCCTAAACCTAATCCTAGCCCTAGCCCTAAACCTAACCCTAACATAACAATAACCCTATCCCTATCCTAACCCTAAACCTAACCCTAGCACTAGCTCTAGCCCTAACCCTAAAAATAACCTTAAACCTAACTCTAGCCCTAAACCTAACCCTAACCTTAACCCTAACCCAAGCCCTATCCCTAATCCTAAACCTAGCCCTAACCCTAACCATAGCCCTAAGCCTAACCATAGCACTAACCCTAAACATAGCACTAGCCATAACCCTAAACCTAACCCTAACCCTAAACCAGGACTAACCCTAACCCTAGTACTAACCCTAACCCTAACACTAACCATAGCCTTAACCCTGGCCATGGCACGTACCCTAAACCTAACCCTAGCCCTAGCCCTAACACTAAACCTAACCCTAACCCTAAACCAGGCCTAACCCAAACCCTAGCACTAACCCTAACCTTAACCCTAACCCTAGCCTTAACCTTGGCCCTAGCCTGTACCCAAACCCTAGCCCTAAATCTAACCATAGCGCCAACCCTAAACCTAGCAATAAACATTCTGCGAGCCTAGCCCAAAACCTAAATCTAACCCTAGCCATAGCTCTAACCCTAACCCTAGCCTTAATTATAGCCCTAGCCCAAAACCAAACCCTAACCCTAGCCCTAGCCCTAGCACCAACCCTAACCCAAACCCTAGCCCTAGGAATAACCCTAACCCTAACCCTAGCCCTAACGCTAGCCCTAACCCTAAAACTAGCACTAAACCTAACCATAGCCAAGCCCTAACCGAAACCATAACCCTAAACCTAGCCCTAGCCCTAGCACTATTCCTAACCCTAACCCTAACCCTAGCCATAGACCTAAACCTAACCCTAATCCTAAACCTAGCTCCAAAGCTAACCCTAAACCTAACCCTAACCATAGCTCTAGCCCTAACCCAAATCCTAACCCTAAACCTATCCCTAGCCCTAGCCCCAGCCGTAGCCCTAGCCCTATCCCTAACTCTAACCCTAACACTAGCCCTAGCACTAACCCTAAACTAGCACTAATTAGCCCTAATGCTAACCCTAACTCTAGCCCTAGTCCTAATCCTAAAACCTAACCCTAACCCTAGCCCTAGCCCTAGACCTAACCCTAACACTAACCCTAGCCCTAACCCTAGCTCTAAACCTAAACTTAGCACTAACCCTAAACATAGCCCTCGCCCTAACCCAAACACTAACCCTAATACTAGCCCTAGACCACACCCAAATCCTAGCCCTAGCCCTAGCCATAACCCTAACCCTAGCCCTAGCCCTAACCCTAACACTAACAATAACCATATCCCTATCCTAACTCTAACCCTAAGCCTAGACTTAGGCCTGGCCCTAAACCTAAAACTAACCTAACCCTAGCCCTAGCCCTAAACCTAGCCCTAACCCTAGACCTAACCCTAGCCCTAAACCAAACCCGAGCCGAGCCCTAACCCTAACACTAACACTTAACCTAGCACTAGACCTAAACCTAACACAAAACCTAGCCTTAACCATAACCCTAGCCCTAACCCTAACCCTAGCACTAACCCTAACCCTAGCCCTAGCCCTAGCCCTAACACCTCCCTTAATCCTAACCCTAGCCCTAACCATAACACTAACCCTACCCTAACCCTAGCCCTCACCCTAACCCTAACACTACCCCTAACCCTAACCCTAACCCTAAACCTAACACCAACCCTAGCCCTAAACCTAACCCTAATTCAAGCCCTAGCCTTAACCATAGACCTAACCGTATCGCTAGCCCTGCCCTAGCCCTAGCCCTAGCCCTAACCCTAACCATAACCCTAGCCCTAACCCTATCACTAGCCCTGCCCTAACCCTAACCATAACAATAGCCATAGTCCTAACTATAACCCTAAAACTAGAATTAGCCATAGCCCTAGCCCCAACCCTAACCCTAACCCTACCCTAGCCCTAGACCTAGCCATAGCCCTAACCCTAAACCTGGCCCTAACGCTAACCCTAACTATAAACCTAACGCTAGCCCAAGCCCTAACCCTAAACATAACCCTAATCCTAGCCCTACCCCTAGCCCTAAACCTAACCCTAACCCGTGCCGTAGCCCTAACCCTAACCCTAACCCTATATGTAGCCCTGGCCCTAGCCTTAACCCTAGAACTAGCCCTATCACTAGCCCTAGCCCTACCCTAACCCTAACCCTAACCCTAACCCTAACCCTAACCCTTACCTTAACGCTAAACCTAGCTCTAACCCTAACCATAAACCGAACTCTAATCATAGCTCTAGTCCTAAACCAAAGGCTAAACCTAACCCTAGCCCTAGCCCTAGCCCTAGCCCTAGCCCTAGCCCTAGCCCTAACCCTAAATCTAGACCTAACCTTAGACCTAGCCCTAGCCCTAACCCTAACCCTAACCCTAGCCCTAGCCCTAGACCTAGACCTATCCCTATACCTAGCCCTAATGCTAATCCTAGCTCTAAACCTAACGCTAGCCCTAGCCCAAACCCTATATCTAACCCTAGACCTAACCCTAAACTAACCCTAAACCTAACCCTAGCTCTAGCCCTAGCACTTTTCCTAGCATTAACCCGAACCCTAACTCTAGCCCTTGCCCTAACCCTAATCCTAAACCTAGCCCTAAACCTAAACCTAGCCATAACCCAAACCCTAACCATAACTCTAAACATAGCCCTAGCCCTAACACTAACCCAAACCTAACCCTAACCCTAAACCTAGCCCTAGACCGATCCCAAGCACTAACCCTAAGCATAACCCTAACCCTAACACTAACCCTAACTTAACACTAGCCCTAGCTCTAACCATAAAACTAACCCTAACCCTAGCCCTAGCCCTAACCCTAACCTTGACCTAACCCTAGCCCTAGCCCTAGCCCTAAACATATACCTAACCCTAATCCTAAACCAGGCCTAACCCTAACACTAGCACTAACCATAACACTAACCGTAACCCTAGCCGTAACACTGGCCTTAGCCAGTACCCTAACCCTAGCCCTAACACTAAGCATAGTGCCAACCCTAAACCTAACCCTAAACCTAACGCTAGTCCTAGCCCAAAATCTAACCCAACCCTAACCCTGCCCTAGACCTAGCTCTAACCCTAACTCAAACCCTAATCATAGCTATAGCCCTAACCCAAACCCTAATCCTAACCCTAGTCCTAGCCCTAACCCTAACCCTAACCCTAACCCTAACCCTAGCCCTAACCCCAACACTAGCACTAACCTAACACTCATGCTAAAACTCACCCTAGCCCTAGCCCTAGCCCTAATACTAACCCTAACCCTAACTCTAGCCCTAGCCCTATACATAAACCTAACCCTAGACCTAGCCCTAAACCTAACCCTAAACAGAGCCCTAGCACTAACCCTAACATTAACACTAGATCTAGCCCTGGCCCTAGCCATAACCCTAACCCTAGCACTAGCCCTAACCCTAACACTAACCCTAACCCTAACCCTAGCCCTAGCCCTAGCCCTAGCCTGAGGCCTAGCCCTAACCCTAACCCTAACTCTAGCCCTAAACCCAACCCTAGCACTAACCCTAACCATAACCCTAACCCTGAACCTAGCACTAACCATAACCCTAGCTAGTACCCTAACCCTAGCCCTAACCATAGCCATAGCCCTAAACCTAACCCTAATTCTAACGCTAACCATAATCCTAGCCCCAGAACTTACCCTAACCCTAACCCTAGCCCTAGCCCTAACCCTAGCTCTAAACTTAACCCTAACGCTAACCCAAACCCTAGCTCTAATACTAATTCGAACACTAAACCTAACCCTAGCCCTAGCCCTAGACCTCAACCTAACCCTAAACCTAGCCCTAACCCTAACCCTAGGCCTACCCCTAACCCTAGCACTAACCCTAACCGTAGCACTAGCCCTAACCCTAACAACCACCCTAGCCCTAGCCTTAACCCTAATCCTAGCCCTAGCACTAACCCTAAACCTTGCCCTAGCCCCAGCCATACCCCTAACCATAACCCTGAACCTAGACCTGACCCTAGCCCTAGCCCTAACCCTAACACTAACCCTAAGACTAGCCCTAGCCCTAGCCCTAGCCCTAGACCTAACCCTAACCCTAGCCCTAATACTAACACTACCAATAAACCTAACCCCAACGATAAAACTAATCCTAGCCCTAGCCCTAATCCTAACCCTAACCATAGGCCTAGCCCTACACCTAACCCTAACCCTAGCCCTAGCCCTAAAAGAAACCCTGAACCTAACCCTAGTCCTAGCCCTAGCCCTAGCCCTAACCGTAACCCTAACCCTAGCACTAAACCTAACCATAGCCCTAACCCAAACCCTAAGCCTAACCCTAGCCCTAATCGTAACCCTAGCCTAGCCCTAACCCTAGCACTAAACATAACCGTAACCCTAACCCTAGCCTTAACCCTGACCTAGCCCGTACCCTAACGCTAGCCCTAAACCTAACATAACCCTAACACTAACACTAACCCTAGCGCTAGCTCTAACCCTAACCCTAAACCTAACTATAGCCCTAGACCTAACCCAAACCCTACACCTAACCCTAGACCTAGACCAAGCCCTAGCCATAACCCTAACCTAACCCTAACCATAACACTAGCCCTAGCCCTAACCATAAACCTAGCCCTAGCCATAGCACTAGCCTTAACCCAAATCCTAGGCCTCTAACTCTAACCCTAACACAAGCCCTAGCCCTAAACCTAACACTAGTACTAATTAACCATAACGCTAAACCTAATTCTAGCCCTAGCCCTAACCATAACCGTAAAACCTAAACCTACTCGCCAGCCATAGCTGTAGCACTAACCCTAACACTAACCCTTACCCTAGCCCTAGCCCTAGCCATAAGCCTAACCAAAACCCTAGCCTTAACCATAACCCTAGCCCTAACCCTAACCCTAGCACTAACTCTAACCTTACCCTAGCCTTAGCCCTAACCCTAGCCCTAATCCTAACCACAGCCCTAACCATAACACTAATCCTACCCTTACCTTAGCCCTCACGCTTAACCTAACACTAATCCTAACCCTAGCCCTAGCTCTAACCCTTACACCAACCCTAGCCCTAACACTAATCCTAATCCAAGCCCTAGCATTAACCCTAGCCCTAACCGTAACCCTAGACCCAGGTCTATTCCTAGCCCTAACCCTAACCATAACCATAGCCTTAAACCTAACCCTAACCCTAAACCTAACTCTAGCCATAGCTCAAAACCTAACCCTAACCCAAACCATAACCCAAGCCCTAGCTCTAAACCTAACCATAACCCTACCTATAGCCTTAGTCCTAACCTAATCTTTAACCCTAACCCTAGACCTAGCCCTAGCCAAGCCCTGCCCAAACCCTAATCCTAACCCTAAACCTAATGCTAGTCCTAGGCCAATGCCTAACCCAAACCCTAACCCTAATGCTACCCCTCGCCCAAACCCTAACCTTAGCCCTATTCCTAACCCTAACGCTAATCCTAGCCCAAGCCCTAACCCTAGCCCTAGCCCTAACACTAAACCTAACACTAAACCTAACCGTAACCCTTGCCCTAGACCTAAACCTAATCCTAACCCTAGCCCTAGCCCTAGCCCTAGCCCTAATCCTAACACTAACCCTAACACTATCCCTAGACCTAACCCTAAGCCTAACCCTTGATCTAGACCTGGCCCTAGGCCTAACCCTAACCCTAACCCTAGCCCTACCCTAACCCTAACCCTAACCCTAACCCTAACCCTAAAAATAACCCTAACCTTAGCTATAACACTAACCCTAAACCTAATCCTAATCATAGCCCTAGCCCTAACCCAAACTCTAACCCTAACCCTAACCCTAGCCCTAGCCCTAACCCTAACCCTAACCCTAACCCTAACCCTATCCGTAACCCTAACACTAGCATTAAACCTAAGCCTAACGCCAACCCTAACTCTAACCCTAGCCCTAATTCTAACCCTAACTCTAACCCTAGCCCTAATTCTAACCCTAACCCTAACGCTAGCACTAACCCTTACCCTAGCCCTAACTCTAACCCTAGCACTAAACCTAACATTAGACCTAGCCCTAACCCAAAACCTAACTCTAACCCTAGCCCTAGGCCAGCCCTAACCCTAGCCCTAACCCTAAACCTAACCTGAGCCGTAACCCTAAACCTAGCACTAACCCTAACACTATCCCTAACCCTAACCCTTATCCTAGCCCTAACCCTAACCCAAGCCCGTGCCATAAACCTAGCCCTAACCCTAATCCTAGTCCTAACCCTTACACTAACCCTAAACCTAATGCTAGCCTTAGCCCAAAACCTAACACTAACCCTAACCCTAACCCTAGACCTAGCTCTAACCCTAACTCTAAACCTAACTATAGCCCTAACCCTAACCCAAACCCTAACCCTAACCCTAGCCCTATCACTAATCCTAACGATAAACCTAACCAAAGTCCTAGAGCTAGACCTCACCCTAAACATAACCCTAGCCCTAAAACTAGACCTAGTCCTAACCCTAACCCTAGCACTAACCCTAATGCTAACCCTAACTCTAACCCTAACATTTACCCTAATCATAGCCCTATCTCTAACCAAAACGCTAACCCTAACCCTAACCCTAGCCCTAGCCCTAGCCCTACCCATAACACTAAACCTAACAGAAACCCTATCCCTAGCCTTAGACCTAGCCCTAGCCCTAACCATACCCTTACGCTAAACCTAGCCCTAACCCTAACAATAACTCTCGCCCTAGCCCTAGACCTAGCCCTAATCCTTTCCCTAACACTAATCCTAGCCTTAGCCCTAGCACTAACCCTAAACGTCACAACCATACCCTGTACTAACCCTAACCCTAGCCCGTACCCTAACCCTAGCCCTAACACTAACACTAACACTAACACTAACACTAACACTAACACTAACACTAACACTAACACTAACCCTAGCCCTAGCCCTAGCCCTAGCCCTGGACCTAACGCTAACCCTAGCCCTAACGCTCACCCGAACATTAAACCTAACGAAGCCCTAGCCACAATCCTAAACCTAAACCTAACCCTAGCCCCAGCCTTAAATCTAACCCTAACACTACACCTAGATCTAGCCCAAGCCCTATCCCTATCCCTAAACCTATCCCTAAACCTAGCACTAGCCCTAAACCTAACCCCAACCCTAGGCCTAACCATAACCCTAACCCTAACACTAGACCTAGCCCTAAAAGGAAACCTAAACCTAGCCCTAGCCCTAACACTAACACTAACCCCAAACCTAGCCCTGGCCCTAGCCCTGGACCTAGCTCTAACACTAAATCTAACCCTATCCCTAGCCCTAGACCTAACCCTAACCCTAACCCTAAACCTAGCCCTAGCCCTGGCGCTAGCCCTACCCTAACCCTAAAGCTAACCCTAACCATAACCTTAGACAAAACACTAACCCTAAACCTAACCCTAGACCTAGCCCTAGCCCTGAACCTAACCCTAGCACTAACCCAAAAACTAGCACTAGCCCTAGCCATAGCCCTGGCCCTAACCCTAACCCTAGCCCTAACGCTAACCCTAACCCTAAACTTAGCGCTAGACCTAGCCCTAATTATAAACCAAACTCTAACCCTAGCCATTGCTGTAAATCTAATCCTACCCTAAACCTAGCTGTAGCCCTAGCCTTATCCCTACCCCTAACCCTAACCCTAACCCTTGCCATAGCCCTAACCCTAACCCTAACCCTAGCCCTAGCCCTAATCCTAACCCTAAACCTAGCCCTAGCCCTAACCCTAACTCTAATCCCAAACCAAGCCCTAGACTTAGCCCTTGCCCTAACCCTATATGTAACCCTAAACCTAGCCCTAGCCCTAACACTAAACACAACCCTTACCCTAGCCCTAGCCCTGGCCCTAGACCTAACACAAACCCTAACCATGACCCTGGCCATAGCCCTAACCCTAACCCTAAAACTAACTCAAAACCTAACCCTAACCCTAACTCTAAGCATAGCCCTAGCCTAAACCAAACCCTAACCCTAAACTTAGTCCTCGACCAAGCCCTAGCCCTAGCTCTAGCCCTCGCCCTAAACCTAACCCTAACCCTAAAACTAGTACTAACCCTAACCCTAACCTATCCCTGACCCTAGCCCTAACCCTAACCCAAGCCCCAACAATAACCCTAACCCTAAACCTAACGCTAGACTTAGCCCTCGCCCTAAACCTAACCCTAACCCTAAAACTAGTACTAACCCTAACCCTAACCTATCCCTGACCCTAGCCCTAACCCTAACTCAAGCCCTAACAATAACCCTAACCCTAAACCTAACGCTAGACTTAGCCCAAATCCTAAACCTAACCCTAACACTAACCCTAGCCCTAGCCCTACCCATAACCCTAACCATTGCCCTAACCCTAAACATAACCCTAGCCCTAGCCCTAAAACTAACCCTAACCTGAGCCCTAACACTAGCCCTGGTCCTAACCCAAACCCAAACCCTAACCCGAGCCCTAGCCCTAACCCTAACCCTAACCCTATATCTAGCTCTGGCCCTAGCCCTAAACCTACCCCTAACCCTAGCCCTAACCCTAAGCCTAACCCTAACCCTAAACCTAACCCTAGCTCTAATACTAACCCTAACCCTAACCCTAACCGTAGCCCTAGCCCTAACCCAAACCCTAACCCTAAACCTAGTCCTAGCCCTAGACCTATCCCTAACCCTAACCCTAAACGTAGCCCTAGCCATAACCCTAACACTAGCATTAACCCTAACCCTAACACTAGCACTAACCCTAACCCTAAAGCTAACCCTAACCCTAGCCCTAGCACTAAATCTAACCCTAACCCTAAACATAGCTCTAGCCCTAACATTATCCCTAGCCCTAACCCTAACCCTAACCCCAACCGTAGCCCTAACCCTAACCCTAATCCAAGCCCTAGCTCTAACCCAAACCGGAACCCTAACCCAAAACCTAATGCTAGTCCTAGACCAAAACCGAACCCTAACCCTAACCCTAACCCTAATGCTAGCCCTAACGCTAACCCTAACCCTAAACCTAACGCTAGCCCTAGCCCTAACCCTAAACCTAACCCAGGCCAAACCCTAAGCCTAACCCTAACCCTAAACCTAACCCTAGCTCTAATACTAACCCTAACCCTAACCCTAACCGTAGCCCTAGCCCTAACCCAAACCCTAACCCTAAACCTAGACCTAGCCCTAGACCTCTCCCTAACCCTAACCCTAAAC
Source organism: Sylvilagus floridanus (assembly GCA_949820135.1). Lineage (NCBI taxonomy): Eukaryota > Metazoa > Chordata > Mammalia > Lagomorpha > Leporidae > Sylvilagus > Sylvilagus floridanus. The sequence goes on along the minus strand of OX463230.1, from coordinate 48,703,120 downwards.
GTAGCCCTAGCCATAACACTAACACTAGCATTAACCCTAACCCTAACACTAGCACTAACCCTAACCCTAAAGCTAACCCTAACCCTAGCCCTAGCACTAAATCTAACCCTAACCCTAAACCTAGCTCTAGCTCTAACATTATCCCTAGCCCTAACCCTAACCCTAACCCCAACCGTAGTCCTAACCCTAATCCTAATCCAAGCCCTAGCTCTAACCCAAATCGGAACCCTAACCCAAACCCTAACGCTAGTCCTAGACCAAAACCGAACCCTAATCCTAACCCTAATGCTAGCCCTAACGCTAACCCTAACCCTAAACCTAACGCTAGCCCTAGCCCTAATCCTAAACCTAACACTAGCCCTAGCCCTATGCCTAACTTTAACGCTAAAGTTAGCCCTAGCCTTAACCCTAAAACTAGCACTAAACCAAGAACTAACCCTAACCCTAAACCTAACCCTAGCAATAACCCTAACCCTAACAATAGCCCTAGCACTAAATCTAGCCCTAGACCTAGCCCTAGCCCTAACGCTAACCCTTACCCTAACCCTAGCACTAGCCGTGGCCCTAGCCCTAACCCTAAACATGACCCTAGCCCTAGCCCTAAAACTAAACCTAACCCGAGCCCTAGCCATAGCCCTGGTCCTAACCCAAACCCTAAACTGAGCCCTAGCCTTAACCCTAACCCTATATCCAACTCTGGCCCTAGCCCTAAACCTACCCCTAACCCTAGCCCTAACCCTAACCCTAATCCTAACCCTAAACCTAGCCCTAGCCCTAAAACTAACCCTAACCTGAGCCCTAGCCATAGCCCTGGTCCTAACCCAAACCCTAAACTGAGCTCTAGCCCTAACCCTTACCCTATATCCAACTCTGGCCCTAGCCCTAAACCTACCCCAAACCCTAGCCCTAACCCTAAACCTAAACCTAACCCTAGCTCTAATACTAACCCTAACCCTAACCCTAACCATAGCCCTAGCCCTAACCCAAACCCTAACACTAACCCTAGTACTAGCCCTAGACCTATCCCTAACCCTAACCCTAAACGTAGCCCTAGCCCTAACCCTAACACTAGCACTAACCCTAACTCTAACACTAGCACTAAACCTAACCCTATTGCTAACCCTAACCCTAGCCCTAGCACTAAATCTAACCCTAACCCTAAACCTAGCTCTAGCCCTAGCCCTAGCCCTAGCCCTAACCCTAACCCTAACCCTAACCCTAGCCCTAACTCTAAACCTAAACCTAACCCTAATGCTAGCCCTAGCCCTAATCCTAACGATAACCCTAACCAAAGCCCTAGCCCTAGACCTAACCCAGCCCTAACCCTAGCCCTAAACCTAAACCTAGCCCTAAACGTAACGCTTGCACTAACCATAACCATAGCCCTAGCCCTAACAGAAACCCTAACCAAATCCCTAGCCATAGACCAAGCCCTAGCCCTAACCGTAACGCTAACCCTAAAACTAGCCCTAACCCTAACCCTCGCCCTAGCCCTAACCCTAACCCTAACCCTTACCCTAGCCCAGGCCCTAGCCCTAGCCTTAAACCTAACCCTAACCATAACCCTAACCGTAACCCCAACCCCAACCACAAACCCAACCCCATATCCTACCCTAGCCCTAAACCCTAACCCTAAACCTAACCGTAGCCTAGCCCTAGCCCTAACCCTGGCCCTAGCACTAACCCTAACCCTAACACTAACGCTAAACCTAGCTCTAACCCTAACCCTAACACTAACCCTAACCCTAAAAATAGCCCTAGCCCTAACACAAACCCTAACCCTATCCTTAGTCCTAGCGCAGGACCTAGCCCTAACCATAGCCCTCACCCTAACCATAACCCTAACCCTAGCCCTAACACTAAACCTAGTACTAACCCTAACCCTAACCCTGACCCTAGCCCTAACCCTAACCCAAGCCCGTGCCCTAACCCTAGCCCTAACTCTAACCCTAGCCCTAAAACTAACCCTAACCCTAAACCTAACGCTAGCCTTAGCCCAAATCCTAGCCCTAACTCTAACCCTAACCCTAAACCTAGCTCTAACCCTAACTCTAACCCTAACCCTAAACCTAACCATAGCCCTAATCCTAACCCAAACCCTAACCATAACCTTAGCCCTAGCCCAAGACCTAACACTAACCCTAGACATAACACTAGCCTTAGCCCGAGCCCTAGCCATAGCCCTGGTCCTAACCCAAACCCTAAACTGAGCCCTGGAACTGGCCCTAGAACTAACTCTAACCCTAACCCTAACCCTAACCCTAGCCCAAGCCCTAACACTAACCATAGCTCCAGCCCTAGCCCTAACCTAACTAATACCCTAACCCTAACCCTAAACCTTTACCCTAACCCTAACCCTAACCCTAGACCTTTAACCTAACCCTAACCCTAGCCCTAGACCTAGCCCAAGCCCTAGCCCTAGCACTAGCCCTAACCCTAACCCTAACCCTAGCACTAGCTCTAAACCTAAACGTAACCCTAACTATAGCTCTAGCCCTAACCCAAACCTTAACCTTAAGCCTAGACCTAACCCTAGCCCTAGTCCTACCCCTAGCACTAGCCCTTACCATAATCTTAGCCCTGACCGTAACTGTAACCCTAACCCTAACCCTAGCCCTAGCCCTAGCCATAACCCTAACCCTAAACCTAGCCCTAGCTGTAATCCTACCCTTACCCTAACCCTAGCCGTAAACCTAACCCTAACCATAGCCCTAGCACAATCCCTAGCCCTAAGCTAAAATAACCCTAATCATAGCCCTAACCGTACTCTAACCCAAAACCTAACCCTAACCCTAGCCCTAGCCCTAACCCTAACCCTAACCCTAGCCCTAAAACTAACCCTAACCCTAGCCCTAGCCCTAACACTAACCCTAACTGTAGCCCTAGCAATAACCCTAACTCTAACGCTAACCCTAGAGCTAGACCTAGACCTAGCCCTAGCCATAACCCTAACCTAACCCTAGCTGTAACGTTAACCCTAGCCATAGCCATAGCCATAACCCTAACCCTAACCCTAGCCGTAACCTTAACCCTAGCCCATACCCTGACACTAGCCATAACCCTAACCATAGCCCTAACCCGATCCATAACCCAAATTCTAATGCTAGTGCTAGCCCAACACCTATCCCTAACCCTAACCCTAAACATAGCCCTAGCTCTAACCCTAACCCTAACCCTAAATATAGCCCTAGCCCTAACCCAAAACCAAACTCTAACCCTAGACCTAACCCTAACCCTAAACCTAGCTCTAGACCTAACCCTAAACCTAACCCCAACCATAGCCCTAACCCTAAACCTAATCCAAGCCCTAGCTCTAACCCTAATCCGAACGCTAACAGAAAACCTAACGCTAGTCCTAGCCCAAAACCTAACCCTAATCCTAACCCTAACCCTAACCCTAGCCCTAACACTAACCATAAACCTAAACCTAACGCTAGACTTAGCCCTAATCATTAACCTAACCATAAAACTATCCCTAGCCCTTACCTAACACTATCCCTAACCCTAGCTCAAAGCCTAGCCCTAACCCTAACCCTAACCCTCAACCTAGCCCTATCCCTAAAACTAGCCCTAAACCTAACCCTAAACCTAGCCCTAGACCTAGACTTGCCCTAACCCTAAACCTAAACCTAACCATAGACCTAGCCCTACGCCTAGCCCTAACCAAAACCCTAGGCATAGATATAACCCTAAACCGAACCCTATTATAGCCCTTGCCCTAGCCCTTCCCCTAGCTCTGACCCTAACCCTAACGTAAACCTGACACTAGCCATAACCCTAACCCAATCACTTGCTCTAAAACTAGATCTAACCCTAAACCTTACTTTAGACCTAGCCCTAACCCTAACACTAACCCTAGCCGTAGCCCTAGCTCAAGCCCTAGCCGTAACCCTAACCCTAACACTAACCCTAGCTCTGGCCCTAGCCCTAACCTAACCATAATCCTAGCCCTAGCCCAAGACCTAGCCCTAAACCTAACCCTAACACTAGCCCTAGCCCTAACCCAAACCCTAACACTAACCCCAGCTCTAGCCTAGCCCTAACCTAACCATAACCCTAACCCTAGAACTTACCGTAACCCTAACCCTAGCACTAGCCCTAGACCTAGCCCTAGCACTAGACCTAACCCTAACCCTAACCCTATCCCTAAACCTAACCCTAACCCTAGCCTATGCCCTAGCTCTAACCTAACACTAACCCTAACGCTAGCCCTAGCACTATCCCTAGCCCTAAGCCTAACCATAACCTAATCATAGCCCTAACCATAACCCTAACCCTAACCCTAACAGTAGCCCTAGCATTAACCCTAACCCAAGCCCTAAACCTAACCCTAATCCTAGCCCTAGCGCTAGCCCTAACACTAACCAAACCCGTAGCCCTAGCCATAACCCTAACTCTAACGCTAACCCTGCGCTAGACCTAGCCCTAGCCCTAGCCCTAACACTAACCCTAACCCTAACCCTAGTCCTAGCTCTAACCCTAACCCTAAACCTAGCCCTAGCCCTAGCCCTAGCACTAACTCTAACCCTAACCCTAGCTCAAGCCCTAGCCCGATCCTTAGCCCTAACACTAACCCTAACCCTAACCCTAGTTCTAACCCTAACACTAACTCTAACCCTAAACATAGCACTAGCCCTAACCCAAACCCTAACCCTAACACTACACCTAAACCTAACCCTAAGCCTAACAATAACCCTAGCTCTACCCCTAGACCTAACATAACCATAACCCTAGCCCTAGACCTAGACCTAGGCCTAAACCTAACCATAACCCTAGCCCTAGCTCTAAACCTAAACCTAACACTATCTATAGCTCTAGCCCTAACCCAAAACCAAACCTTAAGCCTAGACATAACCCTAGCCCCATTCCTAGCCCTAGCCCTAGTCCTAACCGTAACCCTAAACATAGCCCTAGCCCTAATCCTAACCCTAACCCTAATCCAAGCTAAGCCCTAGCCTAGCCCTTGCCCTAACACTAGCCTTAAGCCTAACAATACCCGTAGCCCGAACCTTAACCCTAACACTAACCCAAACCGTAGCCCTAGACCTGAACCTGAAACCTAACCCTAGGCCTAACCCTAACCCTAATCCAAGCCCAAGCCCTAACGCTAACCTTAACCCTAAACCTAACACTAGCCCTAGCCCTAACCCTAAACAAAACCCTGACTCTAGCCCTAGCCCTAAACCTAACCTTAACCCTAACCCTAACCCTAGCTCTAGCCCTAGCCCTAAACCTAACCTTAACCCTAGACCTGTCCCTAACCCTAACCCTAACACTAGCCCTAGCCCTAAAACTAACCATAACCATAGCCCTAGCCCTAAACATAGCCCTAGACCTAGCCCTAGCCCTACCCCTAACGCTAACCCTAACCCTAGCCCTAACGCTAATCCTAGACCTAACCCTAACCCTAGAACTAGCCCTAAACTTAAGCCTTACCCTAAACCTTGCGCTAGGCCTAGCCCTAGCCCTAGCCCTAACCCTAAGCCTAACCCTAACCCTAGACTTAGCCCTAACCCTAAGACTAACCCTAGATTGAGCCCTGGCCCTAGCCCTAACCCTAAACCTAACCCTAACCCTAATCCTAACCCTAACCCTAAATATAGCCCTAGCCCAAGAACTAGTCCTAACCCTAACCCTAACACTAACCCTAGCCCTAACCTTAAACCTAGCCGTAAACCTAAAGCTAACCCTAACCCTAACCCTAACCCTAGATCTAGCCCTAGGAGTAGCCCTAGACCTATCACTAGCCCTAAACCTAACCCTAACCCTAATCATAGCCCTAACCATAACCCTAACCCTATCCCTAACCATACCCTAGCCCTAACCCTAACCCTAACCCTAGCCCTAAACCTAAACCTAAACATAGCCCAAGTGCTAGACCTAACAGTAACCCTAACCGTAGCCCTAGCCATAACCCTAACTCTAATGCTAACCATAGCGCTAGACCTAGCCCTAGACCTAGCCCTAGCCATAACCCTAACCCTAACCCTAGCCCTAACCCTAACATTTAACCTAGCCCTAGCCCTTTCACTAACACTAACCCTTACCCTAACCCTAACCCTAACCCTAGCTAAAGCGCTAGCCCTATCCTTAGCCCTAAACATAACCCTAACACTAACCCTAACCCTAGCTCTACCCTAACACTAACTCTAACCCTAAACATAGCCCTAGCCCTAACCCAAACACCAACCCTAACCCTAGACCTAGCCCTAACCCTAAACCTAACACTAACCATAATTCTAGCCCTAGACCTAGCCCTAACCCTAAACCTAACACTAACCATAATTCTAGCCCTAGACCTAGCCCTAACCCTAAATCTAACCCTAGCCCTAGCTCTAACCCTAAACTTAAACCTAACTATAGCTCAAGCCCTAAGCCAAACCCAAAATTTAAGCCTAGACCTAACCCTAGCCCTAGTGCTAGCCCTAGCCCTAGCCCTAGTCCTAACCCTAACGCTAATCATAGCCCTAGCCCTAATCCTAACCCTAACCCTAAACCTAGCCATAGCCCTAGCCCTAACCCTAACACTAACCCTACAATAGCCCTAGCCCTAACACTAGCCTTAAGCCTAACCACAGCCATAGCCCTAGCACTAACCCTAACACTAACCCTAACCCTAGCACTAGCCCTGAACCTAGCCCTAAGCCTAACTCTAACCCTAATCCAAGCCCTAGCCCTAACGCTAAACCTAACACTAAACCTAATGCTAGCACTAGCCCTAGCCCTAACCCTAAACCTGACCCTGACCTAGACCTAGCCCTAAACCTAACCCTAACCGTAACCCGAACACTAGCTATAGCCCTAGCCCTAGCTCTAGCACTAGCCCTAAACCTAACGCTAGCCATAGCCCAAACCCTAATCCTAACCTTAACCCTAGACATAAACCTAACCCTAACCATAACCCTAGCCCTAGCCCTAAACCTAACCCTAACCATATCCCTAGCCCTAAACCTAGCACTACACCCAGCCCTAGCCCTAACCCAAGGCTAACCCTAACCCTAGCCCTAGCCCTGGCCCTAGCCCTAACCCTAACCCTGACCCTAGCCCTAGCCCTAAACACAAGCCTTACCCTAACACTTGCCCTAGAGCTAACCCTAGCCCTAACGCTAACCCTAACCCTAACCTAAAACCTAACCCTACGCCTAGCCCTAACCCTAACACTAACCCTAAATCTAGCCCTGACCCTAGCCCTAACCCTAACCCTAAGCCTAGCCCTAACCAAAGCCCTAACCCTAACCCAAAACTAAACCTAGTTCTAGCCAAAACCTTAAACCTAACCGTAACATATCCCTAGCCCTTACCCAAATCCTAACCCTAAACCTAGACCTAGCCCTAGCCCTAACCCTAAGCCTATCCCTAGCCCTAACCCTAACACCAGCACTAAACTTAACACTAACGCTAACCCTAACCATAGCCCTAGCCCTATTCCAAACCCTAACCCGAACCTTAGCACTAACTGTAGCCCTAGCCCTATCCCTAGCCCTAAACCTAAACCTAAACCTAAACCACCCACTAGCCCTGGCACTAGCCCTAACCCTAACCCTAGCCCGAACCCTTACCCAAGACTGTACCGTAACCCTAGCCCTAACCCTAACCATAGCCATAACCCTAACCCTAACTCTAACCCTAAACCTAATGCTAGTCCTAGGCCAAAACATAACCCTTACCCTAACCCTAACCCTAACCCTAAACCTAGCTCTAACCCTAACCCTAACCCTAAACATAACCCTAACCCTAGCCATTACCCTAACACAAGCACTAACCCTAACCCTAACGCTAACCGTAACCCTAGTCCTAGCCCTATCCGAAACACTAACACTAACCCTAGACCTAGCCCTAGCTTTAGCTGTAACACAAAACCTAACCCGAGCCCTAGCCCTAAACCTAACACTAAACCTAGATCTAGCCCTGGCCCTAACCCTAATCTAAGCCTAGCCTTAACCCTAACCGTAACCCTAAACGTGGCACTAACCCTAACCCTAACGCTAACCATTGCCCTAGCCCTAACACAAACCCTAACCCTAAACCTAGCCCTAGCCCTAGCCCTAGCCCTAACCCTAACCCTAACCCTAGCCATAATACTAACACTAGCACTAACCCTAAGACTAACGCTAACCCTAATCCTAGACTTAGCCCTAACCCAAACCCTAACCCTAACCCTAGTCCTAGCCCTAGCCGTAACACAAACTCTAACCGGAGCCCTAGCCCTAAACCTAACACTAACCCTAGATCTAACCCTGGCCCTAACCCTAACCCTAACCCTAACCCTAGCCTTAACCCTAACCAAAACCCTAAACGTAGCACTAACCCTAACCGTAACCCTAACCCTAACCATAGCTCTAGCCCTAACCCAAAGCCTCACCCTAACCCTAACCATAGCCCTAGCCCTAACCCAAGCCCTAAACCTAAACCTAGACCTAGCCCTAGCCCTAGCCCTCACCCTAACCCTAAACCTAGCCATAACACTAACACTAGCACTAACCCTAACACTAACCCTAACCCTAACCCTAACCCTAACCCTAGACCTAGCACTAGCCCTAGCCGTAACCCAAACCCTAACCTGAGCCCTAGCCCTAACCATAACACTAACCCTAGATCTAGCCCTGGCCCTAGACCTAACCCTAACCCTAACCCTAGCCCTAACCCTAACCCTAACCCTAACCCTAACCCTAACCCAAACACTAAACCTAGCTCTAACCCTAACCCTAACCCTAACTGTAACATAGCCCTAGCCCTAACCATAACCATAACCCTAGCCATAACATTAACCCAAGCCCGTAACCTAACCCTAGCCCTAAACGTAACCCTAGCCTCAACTGAACCCTAACCCAAATTTTAAGGCTATTCCTAGCCCAAAACCTAACCCTAACCCTAACCCTAGCCCAAATTCTAACCCAAACCCTAACCCTAACTATAGCCCTAGCCCTCACCCAAATCGTAACGCTAATCCTAGTCCTAACCCTAACCCACGCCTTTACTGTAAACCTAGCCCTAAACCTAAGCCTAGCCCTAACCCTAACCCTAAACCTAACCGTAAACCTAACGCTAGTCCTAGTCCAAAACCTAACCCTTACCCTAACCCTAACCCTAGCCCTAGCTGTAACCCTAAACCTAACCCTAACTATAGCCCTAGCCCTAACCCAAACACCAGCCTTAACCCCAGACCTAACCCCAGCCCTAGTCCTAGTCCTAGCCCTAGAACTAACCCTAACCCTAAACATAGCCCTAGCACTAATCCTAAACCTAAGCATAACCCTATCCTTAGCCCTAAACCTAACCCTATCCCTAACCCTAGCTCAAGATCTAGCCCTAGCCCTAGCCCTAAACCTAACCTGACCCTAGCCCTAACCCTAACCCTAACCATAGCCCTAGCCCTAACCCTAACCCTAACCCTAGCCCTAGCCCTAAACCTAGACCTAACACTAAACCTAAACCTAGCCCTAGGCCTAGCCCTAACCCTAAACCTAACCCTAACCCTAGACCTAGCCCTACCCCTAGCCTAACCCTAACCCAAGCCATTTCCCTAACCCTAGCTCTAACCCTAACCCTAGCCCTAACCCTAACCATAACCCTAACACTAACCCTAGCCCTAACCCAAACTCTAACCCTATCCCTAGCCCTAACCCTAACTCTAACCACAAACCTAGCCCTAGACCTAGCTGTAGCCCTAACCCTAAACCTAACCCTAACCCTAGACCTAGACCTAGCCCTAACCCTAACACTAAACCTAGCCCTAGCCAAGGCCCTAGCCATAAACCTAACCCTAACCCTAACCCTAACCCTAGCCCTAACTCTAAACCTATCCCTAATCCTAGCCCTAGCACTAGCCCTAAACCTAACCCCAACCCTAACCCTAGGCCTAGTCCTAAACCTAAACCTAACCTGAGCCCTAGACCTAACCCTAACCCTAAACCTAGATCTAGACCTGGCGCTAGCCCTAACCCTAACCCTAGCCTTAACCACAACCCTAACCATAACCCTAACCCTAAACCTAGCTCTAACCCTAACACTAACCCTAAACCTAGCCCTAGCCCTAGACCTAACACTAAACCTCACCGTAGCCCTAGATATAACCCTAACTCTAACACTAAACCTAGCACTAAATCTAGCCCTATTCCTGGCCCTAACCCTAACCCTAACACTAACCCTAGCCCTAGCCCTAAAACTAACCCTGACCTTAACCCTAACCCTAGCCATAACCTTAACCCTAGCCCGTACCCTGACCCTAGCCCTAAACCTAACCCTAGCCCTAACCCGAGCCCTAACCCAAGTTCTAATGCTAGTCCTAGCCCAAAACCTATCCCTAACCCTAACCCTAAACATAGCCGTAGTTCTAACGCTAAACCTAACCCTAACTATAGCCCTAGACCTAACACAAACCCAAACTCTAACCCTAGACCTAACACTAGCCATAGCCCTAGACCAAGCGCTAACACTAAAAGTACCCCAACCGTAGCCCAAACCCTAACCCTAATCCAAGCCCTAGCTCTAACCCTAACCCAAACCCTAACCGAAAACTTAATGCTAGTCCTAGCCCAAAACCTAACCCTAAACCTAACCCTAGCCCTAAGCTAACCCTAACCCGAAACCTAACTCTAGCCCTAGTCCTAATCCTAAAACTAACCCTACCCTAGCTCTAAACCTAGCCCTATACCTAACCCTAAACCTAGCCGTAGGCCTAGCCCTAACCCTAAACCTAATCCTAAACCTAGACCTAGCCCTACCCCTAGAGCTAACCCTAACCCAAGCCCTAGCTCTAACCCTAAACCTAACCCAACTATAGCCCTAGCTCTAACCCTGCCCCTAGCCCTAACCCTAACCCTAACACTAACCCTAGCTCTAGACCTAACCCTAACCTAACCATAACCATAACCCTAACCCTACACTTTTACCTAACCCTAATCCTATCCCTATCACTAGCCCTAAACCTAACACTAACCCTAACCCTATCCCTAAACCGAAGCCTACAGTTAGCCTTTGCCCTAGCCCTAAGCCTAACACTAACCCCAACCCTAGCCCTAGCAATATCGCTAGCCCTAAGCCTAACCCTAACCCTAATAATAGCCATAACCGTAACCCTAAACCTAACACTAAACCTAGCACTAAACCTAACCCTAACACTATCCCTAGCCCTAAACCTAACTCTAAACCTAGCCCAAGTGCTATCCCTAACAATAACCTAACCATAGCCCTAGCAATAACCCTAACTCTCACGCTAACCCTAGTGCTAGACCTAGCCATAGCCCTAGACCTAACCCAAACCTAGTCCTAGCCCTAACCCTAACCCTAAACCTAGCCCTAGCCCTAGCACTAACACTAAACCAAACCCTAACCCTAAACCCAGCTAAAGCCCTAACCCTATCCTTAGACCTAACCCTAGCTCTAACACTAACCCTAACCATAACCCTAACCCTAACGCTAACTCTAACCCTAACCATAGCCCTAACGCTAAACCTAACCATAACCCTAACGCTAGCCATAGCCCTAATCCTAACAAGCCTAACCCTAGCCCTAGCCCTAAACCTAACCCTAACCCTAACCCTAGCTCAAGCCCTAGCCCTAGCACTAGAACTAGCCCTAAACATAACCCTAACACTAGTCATAGCCCTAACCCTAACCCTAACCTTAAGACTAGAACTAACCCTAACCCTAACCCTAACCATAGCCCTAGCCCTAAACCTAACACGAACCCTAGCCCTAGCCCTCAACCTAGCCCTAGCCCTAACCCTAACGCTAACCCTAACCCGAGCCCTAGCCCTGGCCCTAACACTAACCCTAGATCTAGCCCTGGCAGTAGCCCTAACCCTAACCCTAATCCTAGCCCTACCCTAACCCTAACCATAACCCAAACACCAAACCTAGCTCTAAACCTAAGCCTAGCGCTAACAGTAACCATCGCCCTAGCCCTAACCCAAACCTAACCCTAAATCTAGACCTAGCCCTAGCCCTAGCCCTAACCCTAACCCTAACCCTAGCCCTAACCCTAACACTAGCACTAACGCTAACCCTAACACTAACCCTAACCGTAGTCCTAGCCCTAATCCTAATCCTAACCCTAACCCAAGCCCTGGCCCTAGACCTAAACCTAGCGCTAACCCTAGCCCTAACCCTAACCCTAGCCCTAATACTAACCATAATCCAAAATATAGCCCTAGCCCAAGCCCTAGTCCTAGCCCTAACCCTAACGTTAATCCTAGCCTTAAACTTTACCCTAGCCTTAACCCTAACCCTAACAGTAACACTAGCTCTAGCCCTAGCCCTAGCCCTAGCCCTAAACCTAACCCTAACAGTAGCCCGAGCCTAAACCCTAACCCTAACCCTAAACCTAGCTCTAACCCTAACCCCAACCCTAACCCTAACCATAGCCCTAGACCTAACCCAAACCCTAACCATAACCTTAGCCCTAGCCATAGCCCTAGCCATAGCCCTAGCCCTAACCCTAACCCTAACCCTAACACTAGCCCTAGCCCTGGCCTGAGCCCTAACCCTAACCCTAGCCCTAACCCTAACCCTAAATCTAATACTAGTCCTAGGCCAAAACATAACCTTACCCTAACCATAACCCTAACGCTAGCCCTAGCTCTAACCCTAAACCTAACCCTAATATAGCCCTAGCCATACCCAAACACTAACCTTAACCCTAGCCCTAATCCTAACCCTAAACCTAACCCTATCCCTAGCCCTAGACCTAACCCAAGCCCTAACCTAAACCCTAGACCTAGCCCTAGCCCTAACCCTAACCCTAAACCTAGCCATAACACTAACACTAGCACTAACCCTAACCCTAACCCTAATGCTAGCCCTAGCTCTAACCCTAAACCTAACCCTAATATAGCCCTAGCCATACCCAAACACTAACCTTAACCCTAGCCCTAATCCTAACCCTAAACCTAACCCTATCCCTACCCCTAGACCTAACCCAAGCACTAACCCTAACCCTAGACCTAGCCCTAGCCCTAACCCTAACCCTAAACCTAGCCATAACACTAACACTAGCACTAACCCTAACGCTAACCCTAACTCTAGCCCTAGCCATAACCCTAACCCTAACACTAACCCTAGCTCTAGCCCTAGTCCTAACCTAACCATAACCCTAGCCCTAGCCCTAGCCCTAACCCTAACCTTAAACCTAGCCCTAGCTCTAACCCTCAACCTAACCCTAACTATAGCACTAGCCCTAACACAAACCCTAACCTGAACCCTAGACCTAACCCTAGCCCCAGTCCTAGCCCTAGCCCTAGCCCTAGCCCTAGACCTAACCTAACCCTAACCATAGCCCTAGCTCTAATCCTAAATCTAACCCTAACCCTAGCCGTAGCCCTAGCCCTAACACTAACACTAACCCTAAATCTAGCCCTAGCCCTAAACCAAGCCTTAAGCCTAACCCTAGCCATAGCCCTAGCCCTAACGCTAACACTAACCCTAACCCTATCCCTAGCCCTGACCCTAGCCCTAAGCTTAACCCTAACCCTACTCCAAGCCCTAGCTCTAATCCTAACCCGAAACCTAACTGAAGGCTTAACACTAGTCCTAGCCCCAACCCTAACCATAACACTAACCCTAACCCTAACCCAAGCCCTATCGCTAAACCTAACACAAAACCTAACGCTAGCCCTAGCCCTAATCCTAAACCTAACCCTGTCCCTAGCTGTAGCCCTAACCCTAAACATAACCTTAACCCTAGTCCTAACCATAAACCTAACCCTAACCGTAGCCCTAGTCCTCACCCTAACCCTAAGACTAGCCATAGCCCTAAACCTAACCCTAACCCTAACCCTAACCCTAGCTCTAGCCCTAGACCTATCCCTAGCCCTAGCCCTAACCCTAACCCTAAACCTAGCCTAGCCCTAACCCTAACCCTAACCCTAAACTTAACCCTAGCCCTAGTCCTAACCCTAAACCTAACCCTAGCCCTAGGCCTAAACTTAGCCCTAGACCTAGCCCTAGCACAACCCTAATGCTACCCCTAACCCTAGCTCTATCCCTGGCCCTTGCCCTAACCCTAAGCCAAACCCTAGCCCTAGCCCTAAACCTATTCTTACCCTAAACATAGGCCTAACCCTAGCCCTAGCCCTAACCCTAACCCTAAACCTAGGCCTATCCCTAGCCCTAACCCTAAGACTAACCCTAGATCTAACCCTGGCCCTAGCCCTAACCCTAACCCTAACCCTAGGTTTAACCGTAACCCTAACCCAAGCCTGAACCTTAACCCTAGCCCTAACCCTAACCCTAGCCCTAACGCTAACCCTAACCCTAATCCTGACTCTAGCACTAGCCGTAATCCTTAACCTAAACTTAACCCTAGCCCTAGCCCTAGCCCTAAACCTAACCCTAACCCTAACCCTAGCTCTAGCCCTAGACCTAACCCAAACCCTAACCTAAGCCATAGCCCTAACTCTAACTCGAACCCTAGATCTAGCACTGGCACTAGCACTAACCTTACACTAACCCTAGCCCTAGACCTAACCCTAACCCTAAACCTAGCTCTAACCCTAACCCAAACCCTAACCCTAACCCTGGACCTAGCCCTATCCCTAGCACTAGCAGTCAAGTAAGAAAGCACAGAAAGAACAAATAAACACAAAGGTTGTAGCAAGATCTGTGATTCAGTTGGTCTCACCAAACTGGTTTTCTCTGGTTTACACCAGACATATCTAGACAAAGTGTTTTGGAATTCAGGTGAAATGCCCCCAGAAAATCACAGTCAAACTGCTGTTGGAGCAAATTGAAATTTTTCTCAATCACACATGTCTTTAATTCCATGCTTACAAACAAATAATTCATGTTGCCCACAGTTTCTGTTGCATGCTGCCTAGGAAACTCGAATTTTTATTTGTTTTTCTTTTATCCAGTTCCCTTTATTGCATTCAGCAGCAAGAAAACAAATTTACATGCTACAATTCATGAAATATTTTGCAGTCTATGAAGAATGTCCAGAAAACACAATGAAACACAGATGCTGTAGCAAGATTTATGATTGAGTTGTCCTCACCAAACTGGTTTTGTCTGGTTTGAACCAGACATATCCAGACAAAGTGTTTTGGAATTAAGGTGAAATGGCCCCAGAAAATCACAGTCAAACTTCTGTTGGAGCAAATTGAAATTTTCTCGTCCACAGATGTCTTTAATTCCATACTTACAAACAAATAATTCATTTTGCCCACGGTTTCTGTTGCATGCTGCCTAGAAAACTCAAAATTTTATTTGTTTTTCTTTTATCCAGTTCCCTTTATTGCATTCAGCAGCAAGAAAACAAATTAACATGCTATAATTCATGAAATATTTTGCAGTCTATGAAGAATGTCCAGAAAACACAATGAAACACAGATGCTGTAGCAAGATTTATGATTGAGTTGTCCTCACCAATCTGGTTTTGCCTGGTTTGAACCAGACATATCCATACATAGTGTTTTGGAATTCAGGTGAAATGCCCCCAGAAAATCACAGTCAAACTGCTGTTGGAGCAAACTGAAATTCTTCTCATCCATAAATGTCTTTAAATTCATTTTAACAAGAAATAATTAATTGTTGCCCAATATTTCTGTTGCATGCTGCCTAGAAAACTCGAACTTCTATTTGTTTTTCTTTTATCCGGTTCCCTTTATTGCATTCAGCAGCAAGAAATCAAATTTACATGCAATAATTCATACAATACTCTGCAATCTATGAAGAATGTCCAGAAAACACAAACAAACTCAAAGGTTGTAGCAAGATCTGTGATTTAGTTTGCCTCCCCAAACTGGTTTTGTCTGGTTTGAACCACACATATCTAGACAAAGTGTTTTGGAATTAAGGTGAAATGCACCCAGAAAATCACAGTCAAACTGCTGTTAGAGCAAATTGAAATTCTTCTTATCCATAAATGTCTTAATTTCATGATATCAAGAAATAATGCATTGTTGCCCAATATTTCTGTTGCATGCTGCCTAGAAAACTCGCATTTTTATTTGTTTTTCTTTTATCTGTTATCCTTTATTGCCTTCAGCAGCAAGAAAACAAATGTACATGCTACAATTCATACAATCCGGTTCAGTCTGTGAAGAATGCACAGAAAACACAAACAAAACAGAGGTTGTAGCAAGATCTGTGATTGAGTTGGCCTCCCCAAACTGGTTTTGTCTGGTTTGAACCAGCCATATCCCGACAAAGTGTTGTGGAATCAAGGTGAAATGAACCGAGAAAATCACATTCACACTGCTCTTGGAGCAAATTAAAATTCTTCTCATCAACAAATGACTTTATTTCCATGCTTACAAACAAATAATTCATGTTGCCCACGGTTTCTGTTGCATGCTGCCTAGAAAACTCGAAATTTTATTTGTTTTTCTTATCCCATTCCCTTTTTTGCATTCAGCAGGAAGAAAACAAATGTACATGCTACAATTCATACAATACTGTGCAGTGTATGAATAATGTACAGAAAACTCAAACAAACACAGAGGTTGTAGCAAGATCTGTGATTGAGTTGGCCTCAACAATCCGGTTTTTTCTGGTTTGAACCAGCCATGTCCAGACAAATTTTTCAGGAATTAATGTGATATGTATCCAGAAAATCACAGTCCAAGTGCTGTTGGTGTAAATTGAAATTCTTTTCATCCATGAATGTCTTTAATTCCATGTTAAGAAGAAATAATTAATTGTTGCTCAATGTTTCCGTTCCATGCTGCCTAAAAAACTCGAATTTTGGAGTGCTGCAAGATGGCGGAATAGGAAGGGAGCACACGGATAGTCTGGGGAGAGACAGTTTAATAAAAGTGGAGATACTGCAGGTTCAAGGAAGAGTAGGGGAAGAAACAGCAGAGGAAACCCTTCCGGAACTGGAGATTCACAGTGGACCTGTGTGGAGAGTGTGGGAGCCCGCAGTTTGGGATATCAGCAGCAGATTCAACCCACCAGCGCTGGAACGCGAGGTGAGAAGAACCTCAATAGCCCGAGATACCAGAAGGGAAGCGGAAAAGGGAGCCTAGAGCGAACAAGGCTTGAAACCCTGCGGGGAAAAGTTCACCAGGCTAACTAGAAGAGAGAGAGAGAGAGAGGGGAAAAAAAAAAGTGACCCATATGGACACGAGCTTCTCTCTCTCCGCTCACCTCTCAAAGGTGAGCAAGACAAAGAGCAGGCGCCATTTTGGAATACGTCATAAGCAGGGCGACCTCGGGTCAGCACCGGCCCCAAGCCTAGCAGAAAAACTTGACTCTGGGTGGGAGGGGTGAAATAACAGGAGATTAGAACCTAATGAATGTGTGGTGCTAATGAACTGAGACTGTGAAAAAAGAGACAGTGGGGGAGAGAACTCACGGAAATCACGAATTCATGTGAGTATTCTCCAGAGACGCTACAGTTCAGTAGCCTTGGCAGCCCAGTGGGAGACTACAGGAGAATCTCAGCCCACAAAAAGGGCCGCAAAGATTCCCTCTCTGGTCCTTGGGAAAGAGCTTCTGATCTCTGGCTCCTGTGGGTATATCATTTGCCTGCTAACCACCCCCAATTCCATTCAGCTGTGTGGAATTACTTCCCTTTTGAACCAAAAAAAAAAAGTAACAGAGAGAGATTTACCACGCCTAACCTGGGAGTGTCTCCTTTGACACACCCTCAACCCTGAGGAACCAAACAGAGCTCTCAGGCCACACCCATCTCAAGACTCTAAGGATCCATCAAAAGCAGACAGTCCATTTAATCTAGAGTCATAGTATAACAAGAAAAAAACACCACAGTGAAGAAACCAATATGCCAAACAACAAACGCAAAAACCGAGGTAATAAGAACAAGGAAGACACTATGGCATCCCCAAATGAAAAAGACACCCCAATTCAAGATTACAAAGATGATGAGATAGAAGAGATGCAAGAAGCAGATCTCAAAAAATTGATAAGAACACTAAGAAGTACTCAAAAACAAATTCTTGAACTACAGAAATCCTTAATGGACAAGGTAGAAAATCTCTCTCGTGAAAATGAAATATTAAGGAGAAATCAAGCTGAAATGAAACAACTAGTAGAACATGAAACTGTGATAGTGACGAGAAATCATAATGAAGTGAAGAATTCAATAGATCAAATGAAAAACACATTAGAGAGCCTTACAAACAGAATGGGTGAGGCAGAAGAGAGAATATCGGACTTAGAAGACAGAGCACAGGAAACTATACAGTCAAACCAAAGAAAAGAAGAGGAAATTAGAAATCTAAAAAATATTGTTGGGAATCTACAGGATACTATTAAAAAACCCAACATTCGAGTTCTAGTAGTTCCTGAAGGAATGGAGAGGGAGAAAGGATTAGAATGCCTTTTTAGTGAGATAATAGCAGAAAATTTCCCAGCTTTGGAGAAGGACAGAGACATCCTAGTACAGGAAGCACATAGAACCCCTAGTAAACATGACCAAAAGAGATCCTCTGCACGACATATTGTAATTAAACTCACCACAGTGAAACAGAAAGAAAATATCCTAAAATGCGCAAGAGAGAAACGTCAAATTACACTCAGAGGATCTCCAATTAGACTCACAGCAGACTTCTCATCAGAAACCCTACAAGCTAGAAGGGAATGGCGAGACATAGCCCAGGTACTTAGAGAGAAAAACTGCCAGCCCAGAATATTATATCCTGCCAAGCTCTCATTTGTGAATGAAGGTGAAATAAAGACCTTTCATAACAAACAAAACTTGAAAGAATTTGTTGCCACTCATCCAGCCCTGCAAAAGATACTTAAAGATGTGTTACACACAGAATCACAGAAACACGGCCATCAACATGAAAGAAGATAAACGAAGGGAACCTCACAGCAAAAGTTCAAAGGGAATTCAAAGCATACATTTGGATAAAGAAATTATGGGACATGTACTCTATAGAATACTATACAGCAGTCAAAAACAATGAAATCCGGTCATTTGCAATAAGATGGAGGAATCTGGAAAACATCATTCTGCGTGAATTAAGCCAGTCCCAAAGGGACAAATATCATATGTTCTCCCTGATCGGTGACAACTAATTGAGCACCAAAGGTGAAACCTATTGAAGTGAAATGGACACTATGAGAAACAGTAACTTGATCAGCTCTTGTGCTGACTGTTGTTGTACAATGTAATACTTTATCCATTTTAGTAATTTTTTTATTCTAGTACTATTGGTTGAACTCTGCAATTAACAAACAATTATTCTTAGGTGTTTAAATTTTAACTGAAAAGTGATCCCTGTGAAATATAAGAGTGGGAATAAGAGAGGGAGGAGATGTACAATTTGGGACATGCTCAATCGGAACTGCCCCAAATGATGGAGTTAGAATTGAGCCAGGGGATTCCAATACAATCCCATCAAGGTGCCAGGTACCAAGCCCATCTCACTAGTCCAAGTGATCAATTTCAGTTCACAGTTGATCACACTGATAGGTCTAAGAGTCAAAGGGATCACACAAACAAGACTAGTGTCTGCTAATACTAACTGATAGAATCAAAAAGGGAGAGAATGATCCAACATGGGAAGCGAGATACACAGCAGACTCATAGAATGGCAGATGTCCTAAACAGCACTCTGGCCTCAGAATCAGCCCTTAAGGCATTCAGATCTGGCTCAAGAGCCCATGAGAATATTCTAGGCATGGAAAGCCAAGACACTCTGGAAAAAAAAGAAGACCTAAATGAAAGATCTCTGTGAGTGAGATCCCAGTGGAAAGAACGGGGCCATCAAAGAAGGAGGTACCTTTCTCTGAAGGGAAGAGAGAACCTCCACTTTGACTATGACCCTGTCGGAATAAGATTGAAGTCGGTGAACCCTAAAGGCTTCCATAGCCTCGGCAACTCATGACTAGAGCCTAGGGAGATTACTGATGCCATAAACAAGAGTGTCAAAGTGTTAAATCAACTTCAGAAGTCACTGTGTACTTACGTCTCATGTGGGATCTGTCCTTAATGTGTTGTCCAATGTGAAGTAATGCTATAACTAGCACTGAAACAGTATTTTACACTTTGTGTTTCTGTGTGGGTGCAAACTGATGAAAGCTTTTCTTAGTATATACTGAATCAATCTTCTGTATATAGATAATTAAAAATGAAAAAAAAATCTTGGTGTTAAATTGGAAATTGCATAGAAAATTAATCATTTTAAAAAAATATATCATGTAGGATCTCTGTCCTTAATGTGCTATACATTGTGAATTAATACTATAACTAGTACTCCAACAGTATTATCATTTTGTGTCTCTATGTGAGGGCAAACTGTTGAAATCTTTACTTAATATATAGTAAACTGATCTTCTGTATATAAAGAGAACTGAAAATGAATCTTGATGTGAAGCAAGGGGAGAGGGAGTGGGAAAGGGGAGGATTGCGGATGGGGGGGAAGTTATGGGTGGGGAAGCCATTGTAATCTATAAGCTGTATTTTGGAAATTTATATTCTTTAAGTAAAAGCGTTATAAAAAAAAAAACTCGAATTTTTATTTGTGTTTCTTTGATCCTGATCCCTTTATTGCATTCAGTAGCAACACACCTAATTTACATGCTAAACTTCAGTTGAAACCATGCAGAATGTGAAGAATGTCCAGAAAACACAAAGAATCACAGAGGCTGTAGCAAGATATTTGATTGAGTTTGCCTCACCAAACTGGTTTTGTCTGGTTTTTACCTGACATATCCAGAAAAAGTGTTTTGGAATTCGGGTGAAATGCCCCCAGAAAATCATAGTCAAACTGCTGTTGGAGCAAATTGAAATTCTTCCTATCCATAAATGTGTTTAATTTCATGTTAACATGAAATAATTAATTGTTGCCCATGGTTTCTGCTGCATTCTGACTAGAAAAACCGAGTTTTTATTTGTTTTTCTTTTATCTGGTTCCCTTTATTGCATTCAGCAGCAAGAAATCAAATTTACATGCAATAATTCATACAATACTCTGCAATCTGTGAAGAATGTCCAGAAAACACAAACAAACTCAAAGGTTGTAGCAAGATCTGTGATTTAGTTTGCCTCCCCAAACTGGTTTTGTCTGGTTTGAACCACACATATCTAGACAAAGTGTTTTGGAATTAAGGTGAAATGCACCCAGAAAATCACAGTCAAACTGCTCCTACAGCAAATTAAAATTCTTCTCCTCCACAAATGTATTTAATTCCATGATATCAAGAAATAATGCATTGTTGCCCGATATTTCTGTTGCATGCTGCCTAGAAAACTCGCATTTTTGTTTGGTTTTCTTTTATCCGGTTCCCTTTATTGCCTGCAGCAGCAAGAAAACAAATGTACATGCTAAAATTCATACAATCCGGTTCAGTCTATGAAGAATGCCCAGAAAACACAAACAAAACAGAAGTTGTAGCAAGATCTGTGATTGAGTTGGGCTCCCCAAACTGGTTTTGTCTGGTTTAAACCAGCCATATCCCGACAAAGTGTTGTGGAAGTAAGGTGAAATGAACCGAGAAAATCACATTCACACTGCTCTTGGAGCAAATTAAAATTCTTCTCATCAACAAATGACTTTAATTCTATGCTTACAAACAAATAATTCATGTTGCCCATGGTTTCTATTGCATGCTGCCTAGAAAACTCGCATTTTTATTTGTTTTTCTTTTATCCGGTTCCCTTTATTGCATTCAGCAGCAAGAAAACAAATTTACATGCTAAAATTCATACAACACTGTGCAGTCTATGAAGAATGCACAGAAAACTCAAACAAACACAGAGGTTGTAGCAAGATCTGTGATTGAGTTGGCCTCAACAATTCGTTTTTTCTGGTTTGAACCAGCCATGCTTGGACATATTTTTCAGGAATTAATTTGATATGTATCCAGAAAATCACAGTCAAAATGCTGTTGGAGTAAATTGAAATTCTTCTCATCCATGAATGTCTTTAATTCCATGTTAACAAGAAATAATTAATTGTTGCTCAATGTTTCTATTGCATGCTGCCTAGAAAACTCAAAATTTTTTTTTCATTTATGCTGATCTTTTTATTGCATGCAGTAGCAACACACCAAATTTACATGCTAAACTTCATTCAAAACCATGCAGGATATGAAGAATTTCCAGAAAACACAAACAAAGACAGAGGTTGTAGCAAGATCTGTGATTCAGTTGGCCTCCCCAAACTGGTTTTGTCTGGTTTGAACCAGACATATTCCTACAAAGTGTTGTGGAATTAAGGTGAAATGCCCCCAGAAAATCACAGTCAAACTGCTGTTGGAGAAAACTGAAATTCTTCTCATCCATAAATGTCTTTAATTCCATGTTATCAAGAAATAATTCATTGTTGCCCATTGTTTCTGTTGCATGCTGTCTAGAAAACTCGAGCTTTTATTTGTTTTTCTTTTATCCGGTTCCCTTTATTGCATTCAGCTGCAATAAATAAAATTTACATGCTAAAATTCATACAATACTCTGCAGTCTATGAGGAATGCACAGAAAACACTAACAAGCACAGAGGTTGTAGCAAGATCTGTGATTGAGTTGGCCTCACTAAACTGGTTTTGTCTGGTTTGAACCAGACATATCCCGACAAAGTGTTCTGGAATTTGGGAGAAATGCCCCCAGAAAATCACAGTCAAACTGCTGTTGGAGCAAACTGAAATTCTTCTCATCCACAAATGTCTTTAATTTCATGTTAACAAGAAATAATTAATTCTTGCCCAATGATTCTGTTGCAAGCTGTCTAGAAAACTCGAACATTTATTTGGTTATCTTTTACCTGGTTCCATTTATTGCATTCAGCAGCAAGAAAACAAATTTAGAAGATAAAATTCATAAAATACTGTGCAGTATATGAGGAATGCTCAGAAAACACAAACACAGAGGTTGTAGCAAGATCTGTGATTGAGTTGGCCTCACCAAACTAGTTTTGTCTGGTTTGAACTAGCCATATACCGACAAAATGTTGTGGAATTAAGGTGAAATGAACCGAGAACAATCACATTCAAACTGCTCTTGGAGCAAATTAAAATTCTTCTCATCAACAAATGACTTCAATACCATGCTTAAAAAACAAATAATTCATGTTTTCAAGGTTTCTGTTGCATGCTGCCTAGAAAACTCGAAATTTTATTTTTTTCTTTTATCCAGTTCCCTCTATTGCTTTCAGCAGCAACAAACCAAATTTACATACTAAACTTCATTCAAAACCATGCAGGCTATGAAGATTGTCCAGAAAACACAAAGAAACACAAAGGTTTTAGCAAGATCTGTGATTGATTTGGCCTCCCCAGACTGGTTTTGTCTGGTTTGAACCAAACATATCCAGACAAAGTGTTTTGGAATTAAGGTGAAATGCCCCCGGAAAATCACAAACTTCTGTTGGAGCAAAATGAAATTCTTCTTATCCTTAAATGTCTTAATTTCATGATATCAAGAAATAATTGATTGTTGCCCATTGTTTCTGTTGCATGCTACCTAGAAAACTCAAATTTTTATTTGTTTTTCTTTTATCCAGTTCCCTTTAGTGCATTCAGCAGCAAGAAAACAAATGTACATGCTACAATTCATACAATACTGTGCAGTCGATGAAGAATGTACAGAAAACACGAACAAACACAGAGGTTGTAGCAAGATCTGTGATTGAGTTGAGCTCACCAAACTGGTTTTGTCTGGTTTGAACCAGACATATCCCGACAATGTGTTCTGGAAAATGGGAGAAATGCTCACAGAAAATCACAGTCAAACTGCTGTTGGAGTAAATTGAAATTCTTCTCATCCATAAAAGTCTTTAATTTTGTGTTATCAAGAAATAGTTAATTGCTGCCCATTGTTTCTCCTACATGCTGCCTATAAAGCTCGAACTTTTATTTCTTTTTCTTTTATCCTGTCCCCTTTGTTGCATTCGGCAGCAAGAAAACAAATTTACATGCTAAAATTCATACAATACTCTGCAGTCTATGAAGAATGTCCAGAAAACACAATGAAACACAGATGCTATAGCAAGATTTGTGATTGAGTTGGCCTTACCAAACTGGTTTTGTCTGGTTTGAACCAGCCATATCCCGACAAAGTGTTTTGGAATTCGAGTTAATGCCCTCAGAAAATCACATTCAAACTTCTGTTGGAGAAAATTGAAATTCTTCTCATCCATAAATGTCTTTAATTTCATGTTAACCAGAAATAATTCATTGTTGCCCAATGTTTCTGTTGCATGCTGCCTAGAAAACTCAAATTTTTATTTGTTTTTCTTTTATCCGGTTCCCTTTATAGCATTCAGCAGCAAGAAAACAAATTTACATGCAAAAATGCATACAATACTGTGTAGTCTATGAAGAATGTCCAGAAAACACACACACACACACAAAAACACAGAGGTTGTAGCAAGATCTGTGATTCAGTTGGCCTCTGCAAACTGGTTTTTTCTGGTTTGAACCAGACATATCCAGACAAAGTGGTTTGGAATTAGGGTGGATTGCCCCCAGAAAATCACCGTCAATTTGCCCTTGAAGCAAATTTAAATTCTTCTAGTCCACAAATGTCTTTCATTCCATGCTTACAAACAAATAATTCATGTTGCCCACAGTTTCTGTTGCATGCTGCCTAGAAAATTCGAACTTTCATTTGTTTTTCTTTTATCCGGTTCCCTTTATTGCATTCAGCAGTAAGAACACAAAATCACATGGTAAAATTCATAAAATACTGTGCACTCCATGAAGAATTCACTGTAAAACACAAACAAAACAGAGGTTGTAGCAAGATCTGTGATTGATTTGGATTCCCCAAACTGGTTTTGTCTGGTTTGAACCAGACATATCCGAACAAATTTTGTGGAATTAAGGTGAAATGAACCGAGAAAATCACAGTCAAACTGCTTTTGGAGCAAATTGAAATTCTTCTCATCCATAAATGCCTTTAATTTCATGTTAAGAAGATGTAATTAATTGTTGCCCAATGTTTCTGTTGCATGATGCCTAGAAAACTCGAAATTTTATTCTTTTTCTTTTATCCAGTTCCCTTTATTGCATTCAGGAGCAAGGAAACAAATTTACAGGCTACAATTCAGACAGTACTGTGCAGTCTATGAAGAATGTCCAGAAAACACAAAGAATCACAGAGGCTGTAGCAAGAACTGTGAATCAGTTGGCCTCACCAAACTGCTTTTGTCTGGTTTGAACCAGACATATCCAGACAAAGTGTTTTGGAATTCGGGTGAAATGCCCCCAGAGAATCGACAGTCAAACTGCTGTTGGAGCAAATTGAAATTCTTTTCTTGCACAGATGTCTTTGATTCCATGCTTACAAACAGATAATTCATGTTGCCCACAGTTTCTGTTGCATGCTGCATAGAAAAATCAAATTTTTATTTCTTTTTCTTGTATCCGGTTCCCTTTATTGCATTCAGCAGCAAGAAAACAAATTTGCATGCTAAAATTCAATCAATAGTATGCAGTCAATGAAGAATGTCCAAAACTCAAAAAACACAGAGGCTGTAGCAAGATATGTGATTAAGTTGGCCTCAACACACCGGTTTTTTCTGGTTTGAAGCAGCCATGTCCGGACAATTTGTTCTGGAATTAAGGTGAACTGTACTCAGAAAATCACATCAAACTGCTTTTGGAGCAAATTGAAATTCTTCTCGTCCACAAATGTCTTTAATTCCATGCTTGCAAACAAATAATTCATGTTGCCCATGGTTTCTGTTGCAAAGTGCCAAGAAACCTCTAATTTTCATTTTTTCTATTATCCCCTTTCCTTTATTGCATTCAACAGCAAGAAAACAAATTTACATTCTAAAATTCAATCAATACTGTGCAGTCTATGAAGAATGCCCAGAAAACACAAACAAACACAGAGGTTGTAGCAAGATCTGTCATTGAGTTGGTCTCAGTAAACTGGTTTTAACTCATTTGAACCAGACATATCCAGACATAGTGTTTTGGAATTCGGGTAAAATGCTGCCAGAAAATCACAGTCAAACTGCTGTTGGAGCAAACTGAAATTATTCTAGCCCACAGATGTCTTTAATTCCATGCTTACAAACAAATAATTCATGTTGCCCAAGTTTTCTGTTGCATGCTTCCTAGAAAACTCAAAATTTTATTTTTTTTTCTTTTATGCTGTACCCTCAATTGCATTCAGAAGCAACAAACCAAATTTACATGTTAAACTTCATTCAAAACCTGCATCTATGAAGAATGTCCAGAATACAGAAACAAACACAGAGGTTGTAGCAAGATCTGTGATTGAGTTGGTCTCCCCAAACTGGTTTTGTGTGGTTTAAACCAGACATATCCACACAAAGTGTTGTGCAATTAAGGTGAAATGACCCAGAAAAATACATTCAAACTGCTATTGGAGCAAATTGAAATTCTTCTCATGCATAAATGTCTTTAATTTAATGTTAAGAATAAATAATTAATTGTTGCCCAATATTTCTGCTGCATGCTGCCTAGAAAACTCAAATTTTTATTTGTTTTTCTTTTATCGGGTTCACTTTATTGCATTCGGCAGCAAGAACAAAAAATTACCTGGTAAAATTCATACAATACAGTGCATTCTATAAAGAATGCACAGAAAACACAAAGAAACACAGAGGTTGTAGCAAGATCTGTGATTGAGTTGGCCTCACCAAACTGGTTTATTTGGTTTGAACCAGACATATCCAGACAAAGTGTTTTGGAATTAGGGTGAAATGCCCCCAGAAAATCACGTTCAAACTGCTGTTGGAGCAAATTGAAATTCTTCTCCTCCACAAATGTCTTTCATTCCATCCTTAGAAACAAATAATTCATGTTTCCCAATGTTTCTGTTGCATGCTGTCTAGAAAACTCGAATTTTTATTTGTTTTTCTTTTATCCGGTTCCCTTTATTGCATTCAGCAGCAAGAAAACAAATTTACATGCTACAATTCATACAATACTGTGCAGTCTATGAACAATGCACAGAAAACGCAAACAAACACAGAGGTTGTAGCAAGATCTGTGACTGAGTTGGCCTCCCCAAACTGGTTTTGTCTGATTTGAACCAGACATATCCAAAGTGTTTTGGACTTAAGGTGAAATGAACTGAGAAAATACATTCAAACTGCTGTTGGAGCAAATTGAAAAATCTTCTCATCCATAAATGTCTTTAATTTCATGTTAAGAAGAAATAATTAATTGTTGCCCAAAGATGCTGTTGCATGCTGCCTAGAAAACTTGAATTTTTATTTGCTTTCTTTTATCTGGTTCCCTTTATTGCATTCAGCAGCAAGGAAATAAATTTACAGGCTGCAATTCATATAATAATGTGCAGTCTATGAAGAATGTCCAGAAAACACAAACAAATACAGAGTCTGTAGCAAGATCTGTGATTGAGTTGGAGGGAACACCGGTTTTGTCTGGTTTGAACTAGCCCTAACCCAACAAAATGTTGTGGAATTTTGGTGAAATGAACCCAGAAAATCACATTCCATCTGCAATAGGAGAAAATTAAAATTCTTCTCATCAACAAATGATTTTAATTCCATGCTTAGAAACAAATATTACATGTTGCCCATCTTTTCTGTTGCATGCTGCCTAGAATACTCATACTGTTATTTTTTTTTTATCCAGTTGCCTCAATTGCCTTCAGTAGCAATAAAGCAAATTTACATGCTAAACTTCATTCAACACCATGCAGGCTATGTTCAGAAAACAGAAACTAACATAGAGGTTGTAGCAAGAAATAATTAATTGTAGCCCAATGTGTCTGTTGCATGCATCCTAGAAAATTCAAATTTTTATTTGTTTTTCTTTTTTTTGATAACGCTTTTACTTAAAGAATATAAATTTCCAAAATGCAGCTTATAGATTACAATGGCCTCCCCCCCATAACTTCTCTCCCACCCGCAACCCTCCCCTCTCCCACTACCTCTCCCCTTCCGTTCACATCAAGATTCATTTTCAATTCTCTTTATATACAGAAGGACAGTTTAGTATATATTAAGTAAAGGTTTCAACAGTTTGCCCTCACATAGCAACACAAAGTGAAAAATACTGTTGGAGTACTAGTTATAGTATTAATTCACAATATACAGCATATTAAGGACAGAGATCCTACATGATAAATATATATATTTAAATTGATTAATTTTCTATGCAATTTCCAATTTAACACCAAGATTTTTTAATCATTTGCAATTATCTTTATATACAGAAGATCAATTCAGTATATACTATGTAAAGATTTCATCAATTTGCACCCACACAGAAACACCAACTGTAAAAATACTGTTTCAGTACTAGTAATAGCATTATTTCACATTGGATAACACATTAAGGACAGATCCCTCATGAGACGTAAGTACACAGTGACTCCTGATGTTGATTTAACAAGTTGACACTCTTGTTTATGGCGTCAGTAATCTCCCTAGGGTCTAGTCATGAGTTGCGGAGGCTATGGAAGTCTTTAGGGTTCACCGACACTGATATTATTCCGACAGGGTCATAGACAAAGTGGAAGTTCTCTCCTCCCTTCAGAGAAAGGTACCTCCTTCTTTGATGGCCCCGTTCTTTCCACTGGGATCTCACTCGCAGAGATCTTTCATTTAGGTCTTCTTTTTTTTGTTTTTCAGAGTGTCTTAGCTTTCCATGCCTAAAATATTCTCATGGGCTCTTGAGCCAGATCCGAATGCCTTAAGGCTTGATTCTGAGGCCAGAGTGCTATTTAGGACATCTGCCATTCTATGAGTCTGCTGTGTATCTCGCTTCCCATGTTGGATCATTCTCTCCCTTTTTGATTCTATCAGTTAGTATTAGCAGACACTAGTCTTGTTTGTGTGATCCCTTTGACTCTTAGACCTATCAGTGTGATCAACTGTGAACTGAAATTGATCACTTGGACTAGTGAGATGGGCTTGGTACCTGGCACCTTGATGGGATTGTATTGGAATCCCCTGGCTCAATTCTAACTCCATCATTTGGGGCAGTTCCGATTGAGCATGTCCCAAATTGTACATCTCCTCCCTCTCTTATTCCCACTCTTATATTTCACAGAGATCACTTTTCAGTTAAAATTTAACACCTAAGAATAATTGTTTGTTAATTACAGAGTTCAACCACTAGTACTAGGATAAAAAAAAAATACTACCATGGATAAAGTATTACATTGTACAACAACAGTCAGCACAAGAGCTGATCGAGTCACTGTTTCTCATAGTGTCCATTTCACTTCTACAGGTTTCCCCTTTGGTGCTCAGTTAGTCATCGCCAATCAAGGGAAACAAATGATATTTGTCTCTTTGGGACTGGTTTAATTCACTCAGCATGATGTTTTCCAGATTCCTCCATTTTGTTGCAAGTGACCGGATTTCATTGTTTTTGACTGCTGTATAGTATTCTGTAGAGTACATGTCCCATAATTTCCTAATCCAGTCTACTGTTGATGGGCATTTGGGTTGGTTCCAAGTCTTAGCTATTGTGAATTGAGCCGCAATAAACATTGCTGTGCAGACGGCTTTTTTGTTTGCCCATTTAATTTCCTTTGGGTAAATTCCAAGAAGTGGGATGGCTGGGTTGAATGGTAGGGTTATATTCATGTTTCTGAGGAATCTCCAGACTGACTTCCATAGTGGCTTCACCAGTTTGCATTCCCACCAACAGTGGATTAGTGTCCCTTTTTCCCCACATCCTCTCCAGCATCTATTGTTGGTGGATTTCTGAATGTGAGCCATTCTCACCGGTGTGAGGTGAAACCTCATTGTCGTTTTATTTGCATTTCCCTGATTGCTAGGGATCTTGAACATTTTTTCATGTGTCTGTTGGCCATTTGGATTTCCTCTTTGGAAAAATGTCTATTGAGGTCCTTGGCCCATCTCTTAAGTGGGTTGTTTGTTTTGATGTTGTGGAGTTTCTTGATTTCTTTGTAGATTCTGGTTATCAACCTTTTATCTGTTGCATAGTTGGCAAATATATTTTCCCATTCTGAAGGTTGCCTATTCACTTTCCTGACTGTTTCTTTTGCAGTACAGAAACTTTTCAATTTGATGCAATCCCAGTAGTTAATTTTGGCTTTGACTGCCTGTGCTTCTGAGGTCTTTTCCAAGAAGTCTTTGCCAGTACCTGTGTCTTGCAGGGTTTCTCCTATGCTCTCCAGTAATTTGATGGTGTTGGGTCATAGGTTTAAGTTTTTAATCCATGTTGAATGAATTTTTGTGTAAGGTGAAAGGTAGGGATCTTGCTTCATGAGTCTGCACGTGCAAATCCAATTTTCCCAACACCGTTTATTAAACAGACTGACCTTACTCCAGGGATTGGTTTTGGATCCTTGATCAAATATAAGTTGGCTGTAGATGTTTGGATTGAATTCTGGTGTTTCTATTCTGTTTCATTGGTCTATCCATCTGTTTCTGTACCAGTACCATGCTATTTTGATAACTACTGCCCTGTAGTATGTCCAGAAATCTGGTATTGTGATGCCTCCAGCTTTGTTTTTGTTGTACAAGATTGCTTTAGCTATTCGAGGTCTCCTGTGTCTCCTTATGAATTTCAGCATCATTTTTTCCAGATCTGAGAAGAATGTCCTCGGTATCTTGATTGGTATTGCATTGAATCTGTAAATTGCTTTTGGCAGAATGGACATTTTGATGATATTGATTCTTCCAATCCTTGAGCATGGAAGATTTCTCCATTTTTTGGTGTCCTCTTCTATTTCTTTCTGTAAGGTTTTGTAATTTTCAATGTAGAGATCTTTAATGTCCTTGGTTAAGTTTATTGCAAGGTATTTGATTGTTTTTGTAGCTATTGTCAATGGGATTGATCTTAGCAGTTCTTCCTCAGCTGTGACATTGCCTGTATATACAAAGGCTGTTGATTTTTGTGCATTGATTTTATATCCTGCTACTTAGCCAAACTCTTCTATGAGTTCCAATAGTCTCTTAGTAGACTTCTTTGGGTCCCCTAAATAAAGAATCTTGTCGTCTGCAAAGAGAGATAGTTTGAGTTCTTCCTTCCCAATTTGTATCCCTTTAATTTCTTTTTCTTGCCTAATAGCTCTGGCTAAGACTTCCAGAACTATATTAAATAGCAGTGGTGAGAGTGGGCATCCTTGTCTTGTACCAGATCTCAGTGGAAATGCTTCCAACTTTTCCCCATTCAATAGGATATTGGCCATGGGTTTTTCATAAATTGCTTTGATTGTATTGAGGAATGTGCCTTTTATACCCAGTTTGCTTAGGGTTTTCATCATGAAAGGGTGTTGAATTTTACTGAATGCTTTCTCTGCGTCTAGTGAGATAATCATATGGTTTTTCTTCTGCAGTCTGTTAATGTGGTGTATCACGTTGATTGTTTTGCGAATATTGAACCATCCCTGCATACCAGGGATGAATCCAACTTGGTCTGGGTGGATGATCTTTCTGATGTGTTCTTCCAATCTATTGGCCAGAATTTTATTGAGAATTTTTGCATCTATGTTCATGAGGGATATTGGTCTGTAATTCTCTTTCAATGCTGCATCTTTTTCTGGCTTAGGAATTAAGGTGATGCTAGATTCATAGAAAGAATTTGGGAGGATTCCCTCTTTTTCGATTATTCTAAATAGTTTGAGAAGAATTGGAGTTAGTTCTTCTTTAAATGTCTGGTAGAATTCAGCAGTGAATCCATCTGGTCCTGGGCTTTTCTTTGTTGGGAGGGCCTTTATTACTGATTCAATTTCTGACTCACTTATGGGTCTGTTTAGGTTTTCTATGTCTTCCTGGTTCAATTTAGGAAGGTTGCATGTGTCCAGGAATCTATCCATTTCTGATAGGTTTCCCTGTTTGCTGGCATACACGTCCTTGTAGTAATTTCTGATGATTCTTTTGATTTCTGTGGTGTCTGCTGTTACATTTCCTTTTTCATCTCTGATTTTACTGATTTGGGTCTTTTCTTTTTTTAGTTAGTTGGGCCAATGGGGTGTCAATTTTGTTTATTTTTCCAAAAAACCAGCTCCTCGTTTGGCTGATTTTTTGTAATTTTTTTTTGGATTCAATCCTGTTGATTTCTTCTCTGATTTTGATTATTTCTCTTTTTCTACTAGATTTGGGTCTAGTTTGCTGCAAATTTTCTAGATCCTTGAGATGCATTGAAAGCTCATCTATTTGGTGCCTTTCCAGTTTCTTGATGTAGGCACCTATTGATATAAACTTTCCTCTTAACACTGCTTTTGCTGTATCCCATAAGTTTTGGTATGTTGTGCTGTTATCCTCATTTACTTCCAGAACATTTTTGATTTCTCTTTTGATTTCTTCTGTGACCTATTGTTCATTCAGGCGCATGTTGTTCAATCTCCATGTGTTTGCATATGCTCTAGGGATTCCTGAGTTGCTAATTTCCAATTTCATTCCCTTATGGTCTGAGAAGCTTCATGGTATCATTCTAATTCTTTTGAATTTGCTGAGACTTGCATTATGACCTAATATGTGGTCAATCCTAGTGTAGGTTCCATGTACTGCTGAGAAGAATGTAAATGCTTTCTGTGTAGGATGAAAAGTTCTGTAGATATCTGTTAGATCCATTTGGGCTATAGTGTTGTTTAAATCTACTGTCTCCTTGTTGATCTTCTGTCCTGCTGATCTGTCAATATCTGTGAGTGGAGTATTGAAGTCCCCCAGTACTTTTGTGTTGGGGTCTAAGTCTCCCTTTAAGTTCCTTAACAAATTTTTTAAATAAACCGGTGGCCTGTAATTAGGTGCATATACACTGATAATTGTTATATCTTCTTGTAGTATTGATCCCTTAATCATTATATAGTGCCCCTCTTTGTCTCTCTTAACAGTTTTTGTGTTAAAGTTTATGTAGTCCGATATTAAGATGGCTACACCTGCTCTTTTTTAATTTGTGTTGGCATGGTATACCTTGTTCCATCCTTTTATTTTCAGTCTGTATGAATCTTCGTTGGAAAGATGTGTTTCTTGTAAGCAGCAAATAGATGGTTTTTGTTCCTTAACCCAATCAGCCAATCTCTGTCTTTAACAGGGCAGTTTAGACCTTTAACGTTCAATGTGACTATTGATAAGTGGTAAGTTTGCCCTGCCATTTGCCAGATATTTTCTAATGTATGCTTTGAATTCCCTGTGGTCTTTTGCCGTGAGGTTCCCTTCGTTTACCTTCTTTCATGTTGATGGCCGTGTTTCTGTGTTTCTGTGTGTAACACATCTTTAAATATCTTTTACAGGGCTGGACGAGTGGCAACAAATTCTTTCAATTTTTGTTTGCAATGAAAGGTCTTTATTTCACCTTCATTCACAAATGAGAGCTTTGCAGGATATAATATTCTGGGCTGGCAGTTTTTCTCTCTAAGTACCTGGGCTATGTCTCGCCATTCCCTTCTAGCTTGTAGGGTTTTTGTTGAGAAGTCTGTCGTGAGTCTAATTGGAGATCCTCTGAGTGTAATTTGATGTTTCTCTCTTGTGCATTTTAGGATATTTTCTTTCTGTTTCACTGTGGTGAGTTTAATTACAACATGTGGTGAGGACCTCTTTTGGTCAAGTTTACTAGCGGTTCTATGAGCTTCCTGTACTAGGATGTCTCTCTCCTTCTCCAAAACTGGGAAATTTTCTGCTATTATCACTAAAAAGGCCTTCTAATCCTTTCTCCCTCTCCATGCCTTCAGGAAATCCTAGAACTCGAATTGTGGGTTTTTTAATAATATCCTGTAGATTCCCAACAATATTTTTTAGATTTCTAATTTCCTCTTCTTTTCTTTGGTTTGACTGTATATTTGTTTTTCTTTTATCTGGTACCCTTTATTGCATTCGGCAGAAAGAAAACAAATTTAAATGATACAATGCATTCAATACTGTGCAGTATATGAAGAATGCCCAGAAAACACAAACACAAACACAGAGGTTGCCTTATTTCATGCAGCTGCAAGAAAACAAATTTACATGCTACAATTCATACAATACCGAGCAGTCTATGAAGAATGCACAGAAAACACAAACAAGCAGAGAGGCTGTAGTAAGATCTGTGATTGAGTTGGCCTCAACAAACCGGTATTGTATGGTTTGAACCAGCCATATCCCGACAAAGTGTTGTGGAATTAAGGTGAAATGAACCAAGAAAATCACATTCACACTACTCTTGGAGCAAATTAAAATTCTTCTCATCCATAAATGTCTTTAATTCCATGCTTACAATCAAATAATTCCTGTTGCCCATGGATTCTGTTGCATGCTGCCTAGAAAACTCGAATTTTGATTCGTTTTTCTTTATCCGGTTCCCTTTATTGCATTCTGCAGCAAGAACACAAAATTCCAGGGTGAAATTCAAACAATACTGTGCAGTGTATGAAGAATGCACAGAAAACACAAACAAACACAGAGGTTGTAGCAAGATCTATGATTGAGTTGGCCTCCCCAAACTGTTTTTTTCTGGATTGAACCAGACATATCCAGACAAAGTGTTGTGGAATTAAGGTGAAATACCCCCAGAAAATCACATTCAAACTGCTGTTGGAGAAAACTGAAATTCTTCTCATCAACAGATGTCTTTAATTCCATTTTTACAAACAGATATTTCATTTTGCTCACGGTTTCCGTTGCATGCTGCCTAGAAAACTCGAATTTTTATTTGCTTTCTTTTATCCGGTTCCCTTTATTGCATTCAGCAGCAAGGAAACAAATTTACAGGCTAAAATTCATTCAATACTGTTCAGTCTATGAAGAATGCACAGAAAACACAAACAAAACAAAGGTTGTAGCAAGATCTGTGATTGAGTTGGCCTGAACACGCCGGTTTTTTCTGGTTTGAACCAGCCATATCCCGACAAAGTGTTGTGGAATTAAGGTGAAATGAACCAAGAAAATCACATTCCAACTGCTATTGGAGCAAATTGAAATTCTTCTCGTCCAAAAATGTCTTTAATTCCATGCATGCAAACAAATAATTCATGTTGCCCATGGATTCTGTTGCATGCTGCCTAGAAAAATCGAACTTTTATTTGTTTTCCTCGTATCCGGTTATTTTTTTTTTGCATTCAGCAGCAAGAAAACAAATTTACATGCTACAATTCATACAATACTGTACATTCACTGAAGAATGCACAGAAAAAACAAAGAAACATAGAGGTTGTAGCAAGATCTGTGATTGAGTTGGCCTCAACAAACTAGTTTTGTCTGGTTTGAATCAGACATATCAGACAAAGAGTTTTGTAATTCGGGTGAAATGCCCCCAGAATATCACAGTCAAACTGCTGTTGTAGCAAATTTTAATTCTTCTCCTCCAAATGTCTTTATTTCCATGCTTACAAACGTATAATTCATGTTGCCCACTGTTTCTGTTGCATGCTGCCTAGAAAACTCAAATTTTTATTTGTTTTTCTTTTATCCGGTTCCCTTTATTGGATTCAGCAGTAAGAAAACATATTTACAAGCTAAAATTCATACAATACTGTGCAGGCTATGAAGAATATCCAGAAAACACAAACAAACACAGAGGTTGTAGCAAGATCTGTGATCGAGTTGGCCTCCCTGAACTACTTTTGTCTGGTTTGAACCAGACATATCCACACAAAGTGTTTTGGAATTCGGGTGAAATGCCCCAGAATATCATATTCAAACTGCTGTTGGAGCAAATTGAAATACTTCTCCAAAAATGTCTTTATTTCTACGCTTACAAACAAATAATTCATGTTGCCCACGGTTTCTTTTTCATGCTGCATAGAAAACTCAAAATTTTTAACTTTTTCTTTTATCCAGTTCCCTCTATTGCTTTCAGTAGCAACAAACCAAATTTATATGCTAAACTTCATTTAAAACCATGCAGGCTATGAAGAATGTCCAGAAAACACAAACAAACACAGAGGTTGCAGCAAGATCTGTGATTGAGTTGGCCTCGCCAAGCTGGTTTTGTCTAGTTTGAACCAGTCATATCCAGACAAAGTGTTTGGGAATTCGGGTGAAATGCCCCCAGAAATTCACAGTCAAACTGCTGTTGGAGCAAATTGAAATTCTTCTCATCCATAAATGTCTTTAATTCCATGTTAACAAGAAATAATTAACTGTTGCTCAATGTTTCTGTTCCATGCTGCCTTGAAAACTCGAATTTTTATTTGTTTTTCTTTTTCCGGTTCCCTTTGTTGCTTTCAGTAGCAACACACCAAATTTACATGCTACAATTCATGCAATACTGTGCAGTATATGAAGAATGCACAGAAAATACAAACAAACACAGAGGTTGTAGCAAGATCTGTGATTGAGTTGGCCTCACCAAACTGGTTTTGTTTGGTTTGAAGCAGCCATGTCCGGACAAATTGTTCTGAATTTAAGGTGAAATGTACACAGAAAATCACAGTCAAACTGCTGTTGGAGCAAATTGAAATTATTCTCGTCCACAAATGTTTTTAATTCCATGTCTACAAACAAATAATTCCTGTTGGCCACAGTTTCTGTTGCAAGCTGCCTAGAAAACTTAAATTTTTATTTGTTTTTCTTTTATCCGAATCCCTTTATTGCATTCAGAAGTAAGAAAACAAATTTACAAGCTAAAATTCATACAATACTGTGCAGTCTATGAAGAATATCCAGAAAACACAAACAAACACAGAGGTTGTAGCAAGATCTGTGATTGAGTTGGCCTCACCAAAGTGGATTTGTCTGGTTTAAACCAGACATATCCAGACAAAGTGTTTGGAAGTTGTGTGAAACGCCCCCAGAATATCACAGTCAAACTGCTGTTGGAGCAAATTGAAATTCTTCTCGTACACTATTGTCTTTTATTTCATGTTTACAAGAAACAATTAATTGTTGCCCAATATATCTGTTTTATGCTGCCTAGAAAACTCGAATTTTTATTTGTTTTTATTTAACCAAGTTTCCTTTGTTGCATTCGGCAGCAAGAAAACAAATTTATATGATAAAGTTCATACAATACTTTGCAGTCTATGAAGAATGCACAGAAAACACAAACAAGCACAGAGGCTGTAGCAAGATCTGTGAATCAGTTGCCTTCAACAAACTGGTTTTCTCTGGTTTGAACTAGACATATCCAGACAAAGTGTTTTGGAATTAAGGTGAAATGCCCCCAGAAAATCACAGTCAAACTGCTGTTGGAGCAAACTGAAATTCTTCTCATCCATAAATGTCTTTAAGTTCATGTTAAAAAGAAATAATTAATTGTTGCCCATTGTTTCTGTTTCATGCTGCCAAGAAAACTCGAATTTGTATTTGTTTTTCTTTTATCCAGTTCCCTTCATTACATTCAGCAGCAACAAAACTAATTTACAAGCTAAAATTAATACAATACTGTGAAGACTATGAAGAATGCACAGAAAACACAAACAAACACAGAGGTTGTAGCAAGATCTGTGATTGAGTTGGCCTCCCCAAAATGGTTTTGTCTGGTTTGAATGAGACATATCCAGACAAAGTGTTTTGGAATTAAGGTGAAATGCCGCCAGAAAATAACTGTCAAACTGCTGTTGGAGCAAATTGAAATTCTTCTCATCCATAAATGTCTTTAATTCTATGCTTACAAACAAATAATTCATGTTGCCCATGGTTCCTTTGCATGCTGCCTTGAAAACTCGAATTTTTATTTGTTTTTCTTTTATCTAGTTCCCTTTATTGCATTCAGCAGCAAGAAAACAAATTTACACAAAAAAATTCATACAACACTCTGCAGTCTATAAAAAATGTCCAGAAAACACAAACAAAAACAGAGGTTGTCGCAAGATCTGTGATTGAGTTGGCCTCACCAAACTGGTTTTGTCTGGTTTGAAATAGAAATATCCAGACAAAGTGTTTTGGAATTCAGGTGAAATGCCCCAGAAAATCACAGTCAAACTGCTTTTGGAGTAAATTGAAATTCTTCTCATGCATAAATGTCTTTAATTTCCTGTTATGAAGAAATAATTAATTGTTCCCCATTGATTCTGTTGCATGCTGCCTAGAAATCTCAAATTTGTATTTGTTTTTTTTATCCAGTTCCCTTGATTGCATTCAGCAGCAACAAAACAAATTTACATGCTAAAATTCATAGAATACTCTACAGTCTATGAGGAATGCACAGAAAAAACAAACAAAACAGAGGTTGTAGCAAGATATGTGATTGAGTTGGCCTCCTCAAACTGGTTTTGTATGGTTTGAACCAGCCATATCCCGACAAAGTGCTGTGGAATTAAGGTGAAATGAACTGAGAAAAATCACATTCACACTGCTCTTGGAGCAAATTAAACCTCTTCTAATCAACAAATGACTTTAATTCCATGCTTACAAAGAAATAATTCATGTTGCCCATGGTTTCTGTTGCATGCTGCATAGAAAACTTGAAATTTTATTTATTTTCTTTTATATAGTTCCCTCTTTTGCTTTCAGTAGCAACAAACCAAATTTACAAGATACACTTCTTTCAAAACCATGCAGGATATGAAGAATGTCCAGGAAACACAAACACACACAAAGTTTTTAGCAAGTTCCGTGATTGAGTTGGCCTCAACAAACTGGTTTTGTCTGGTTTGAATGAGACAAATCCAGAAAAAGTGTTTTCGAATTAAGGTGAAATTTCCCCAGAAAATCACAGACAAACTGCTGTTGGAGCAAATTGAAATTCTTCTCGTCCTCTATTGTCTTTTATTTCATGTTTACAAGAAACAATTAATTGTTGCCCAATATATCTGTTTTATGCTGCCTAGAAAACTCGAATTTTTATTTGTTTTTATTTAACCAAGTTTCCTTTGTTGCATTCGGCAGCAAGAAAACAAATTTATATGATAAAGTTCATACAATACTTTGCAGTCTATGAAGAATGCACA
The DNA here is from genome assembly GCA_949820135.1 of Sylvilagus floridanus. Lineage (NCBI taxonomy): Eukaryota > Metazoa > Chordata > Mammalia > Lagomorpha > Leporidae > Sylvilagus > Sylvilagus floridanus. The sequence continues at coordinate 48,664,473 of OX463230.1, read as the reverse complement.
GAAAACACAAACAAGCACAGAGGCTGTAGCAAGATCTGTGAATCAGTTGATTCAACAAACTGGTTTTCTCTGGTTTGAACTAGACATATCCAGACAAAGTGTTTTGGAATTAAGGTGAAATGCCCCCAGAAACTCACATTTAAACTGCTGTTGGAACAAATTGAAATTCTTCTCATCTACAAATGTTTTTAATTCCATGATTACAAACAAACAATTCATGTTCCCTGAAAACTCGAATTTTTATTTGTTTTTCTTCTATCTGGTTTCCTTTATTGCATTCAGTAGCAACAAAACAAATTTACATGCTACAATTCATACAATACTATGCAGTCTATGAAGAATGCACAGAAAACACAAACACAGAGGTTGTAGCAAGATATGTGATTGAGTTGGCCTCAAAAAACTGGTTTTGTCTGGTTTGAACCAGACATATCCAGACAAAGTGTTTTGGAATTCGGGTGAAATGCCCCCAGAAAATCAGTCGAACTGCTGTTGGAGCAAATTAGAATTCTTTTATTCAAGAAATGACTTACATGAAATTAAAAGAATTTACAGAATTTACAAGAAATTACATGAAATTACTTACAAGAAATGACTTAATTCCATGCTTAGAAACAAATATTTCCTGTTGACCATGGTCTGTTGCATGCTGCCAAGAAAACTCTAAATTTTATTTTTTTTTCTTTTATCCAGTTCCCTCAATTGCATTCAGTAGCAACAAATCTAATTTACATGGTAAACTTCATTCAAAACCATGCAGGCTATGAAGAATGTACAGAAAACACAAAGAAACACAGAAGTTGTATCAAGATCTGTCATTGAGTTGGCCTCCTCAAACTGGTTTTTTCTGGTTTGAACCAGACACATCCACAAAAATTGTTTTGGAATTGGGGTGAAATGCCCCCAGAAAATTACAGTCCAACTGCTGTTGGAGCAAATTGAAAGTCTTGTCCTCCACTAATGTCTTTAATTCCATGCATACCAACAAATATAAATTACAGACTTTACCCAGTGAAGTTTGTTTCTGTTGGGGAAACAGAAAAGCGATCAAGAATTACAATATAGTGGTGGGTGATGTGGCAGTGTGTTAAGCTGCTACTTGTGATGCCTGCATCATATCGGAGTGCTGTTTGAGTCCTGGCTTCTCTGTGTTCTGATCCAGCTTCGTACTGATGCTCTAAGAATTGTTTGGGTCCCTGCCACCCAAAAGGGAGATCCAGATAGATTTTCTGGCTTTTGGCATTGGCCTGCCCTACCCCCAGCAATGGTGGGCATTTGGGAAGTAAACCAGAGAATGAAAGACTCTCTCTCTCTCTCTCTCTCTTTCATCACTCCTTCCCTCTCTCCATCTCTGTCATTCTGCCTTTCAAATAAGAGAGTTTAAAAAAAGAATTACATTATGTGTAATTGATGCTACCCTAGAGAAGGCAATATCAGAACACAGAAGAGAGTGTTAAATCGGACAAATTGGGGATTCCAAGATCTGTACTTAAAGGGTGAGGGCAGATTTTACGGAAGGATGTTTTGTGCAGAGGAATGCCATTCAATTATTTATCCATGTATTTATGCAGTAAATATCACCTACATATACACTAAGTGCCATGTACCATTTGGTTACTGATGATACAGCAGTAAATAAAACAGACAGGATCTCTTCTCATAATTCTAACATTCTAGTAGGGGAGAGAGACAGTAATACTCAAACTAGAAGAGCATTAGGTAGTGAGATGTGCTTTAGGAAAATAGGCAGGCAGTATGAGGTGGTAGCAGATGGGTAGGGAGCTACTTTAGAATGAGTGCGGGAAGGGCTTTTCTGGGAGATGTCATTTACAGTGAGATCTGCATGGCAACTGTGGAACTCAGGATGTTCATAGCAGGCTGAGAGAGAAGCTACTGCAAATGTCTTTCTTCCACTTCCATCACATGCACATTATCAGGAAAAAATTTAATAAAAGTGGAGCTATTGTAGTCTCAGGGAAGAGTTAGGGGAAAAATGGCAGAGGAATCTCTTCTGTAATTAGAGGGATACAGTGGACCTACTTGGAGAGCACAGGCACCCACAGCTTGGGATTCCAATAGCAAGGGACTACACCAGCACTGGAAAGTGAGGCTCCCTGTTCTCCACCCTGTAGCCACTCTACACCATGTTCAAGTCGTCTTCTGGCTGGGCTACTTTTTTGTTTTGTGACAGGCAGATTTAGACAATGAGAGAGAGAGAGACAGAGGGAAAGGTTTTCCTTTTCCATTGATTCACCTCCCAAATGGCCACTACAGCTGGTGCTGTGCCAATCCAAAAGCAGGGGCCAGGTGCTTCCTCCTGGTCCCATGTGGGTGCAGGGCCCAAGCACTTGAGCCAACCCTCACTGCCTTTTGGGCCACAGTTGGACTGGAAGAGGAGCAATCGGGACAGAACTGGTGCCACAACTGTGACTAGCACCCGGAGTGCCAGCGCCACAGGTGGAGGATTAGCCTAGTGAGCCATGGCGCCGGCCATGGCTGGGCTACTTCAACAACAGCCTCAAACCTATCATCTACCCATGCTCCAGCAAGTTCAGACACACTTTTCTACATATCCTTGTGTGTCAGTGCGGCCGCTGCCGGGGCCATCTGCGCCTGGGTAGCTGCGCCTACACCAACGGGCTGTGGACACACTGTGGCTCACTGGGGCACTGGCAGTCATGCAAGGACTCGCTGGACTACAGCAGCAGCTGCTTGTTGGCAGCAAGGTGAACCCTTCCCTCGGCCTTGCAGAGCCCAGGCTACCTGGGTGCTGGTCAAGATGTACACTAACCTGAGAGGAAGGTGCCCAGTGCCCTGCTGAGCCTGCCCTCCTCCAAGCCTGCCAGCTGCAGCAGTGGCCAGGGCTTGGGCCAGCTCTTTACCTTTAAGCTCCTGGCCGACCCCGAGAACCCCAGGACCAACAAGGGCTCCAGCAACAGTAGCTACAAGTCTGCGGCCAAAGTGGCCAATGGGCAGCAGGGCTTCAGAAGCAACATGTCCCTGGCACCCAGGCACTTTTAGGGGCCCCCAGCGTACAGCTTCCTTTCCCAGGGGAGGTGATCCTGGTTGGGGGGAGGGCTGACGAAGGGGAGAGGGCAGTGTATGAGCCAGTGGGCCTCTGGGTCGGGGAGCAGGCGGGGAGAGGGCAGCTGCTTTTCTGGCTGGGGCATGGGTGCCAGGTATGGGGCTGAGAGATGGGTAGAACATGCTGAAAGCCCGGGGGGACCGATGTCTACTTGCTCTATCTCTCTATAGAAATGAGTCCCTTGCTACATGTAGTCAACCATGGTTGCATTTGTATGTGTCTGTGCAGTGTGCGTGTGGCCTGTGTGTGAGCATGTGAGGGTGGGCGCCCATGCTGGCAGAGCGAGTGTGCACCCATGTGGTGGGTGGGCACTGTTGTGTCTCCTGACTCCATACCTCTCCAGCCCATCCTTTTTCTTCACTGAAGTGATAGCAGTGCAGGGGGCTGGAAACAAAGACATTAAAGATCATTTCCCCTGAAAAAAAATATTTAAAAATGCCTGGTCAGTGGATGAGACTTACACTGGAGCAGTGTGACCCTTGCAGTTATTAGTTTCTACGCATTGAGTAAAGTTATCTAGAAAATGTCAAAGAATAACAATAAATTAACTGAAGAAAGACCTGAGAAGGTGTGTGTCAGGACTGTTCACACACTGACCAGAAGCAGAGGCTAATCCAAGGCAGGACAAACTTCAAACCCAGGACCACCCATGTCAGCCATCTTGGGCATGGCTCCATGAACTATTCTGATATGACAAATGACTCAAGATTTCGCAGATTCTTGAAGTTGCCGGTTATGACCTAGAGCTGAGAGTTGCAGGATTATCATTCTTCACACAAGCAGATGACAGCAGTGCTGATAAACAAGGTGTTCCTTGAAGAAGTAATCAACTTGACCAAGAGATATTTCCAAAAGAGCAAAGGCACTGTTTTACGCACAGCCCAACCAGATTCAAAAAAGAGAAAGACTGTCTAACTGAAAAGTGTTATCAGATGTTGGAATGTGGATGAAAATTCTGCCTGCATCTACAGGATGGGTTATCAAGAAGGGGAGACAGAACTCTCAGGCACATGTGAGAACTGCTTCCCATGGTGGAGTGTCTGCTTCTTCAGGGGAGACTCATTTTCACCTTAGGGCCTTGTGACTGAGTCAGCCCCACCAAGTTCATCTGGGGTAATCCCCCTGACTTAAAGTCAATTGATTATGGACTTTAATCATATCTACAGAAGACCATCACAGCAACCTACATTAGTGTTTTACTGAATAACTGGAGACTGGAACCAACCAAGATAACTCACAAAATGGACCATCACAACAATTTCTGTTCATTCCACTTCTCTTCTCAGATGAACACTGCTGCAACAAACCCTTAATGAAAAGTTTTATGTCTCGGTCCTCAACTGAACAAGGTTTTTTCCATGGGTAAATTTTATTTAGAAAGATTCTGTAGGACAACGTTATCCACATTTGACATTTTTTTCTCCAGGTAAAAGCAATTTATAATCCAAATGAATTTACATATTTAATGTAATCCCAAAGTTTCAAACAATTATTCTCAGATTTGAAACAAATGACTCTAAAACTCGTATGGATTACAAGAAACTCCAAATAGCTAAAGCAATTCAAAATAATAAAAGTAAAGCTGGTGGCATCACAATAAAGATTTAAAGACATATTACATATTTTGGCAGTTACAATCAAAACAGCTTGGTACTGGCACAAGAACAGAAATGTGGTCAAATGGAACATACTAGTAACTCCAGAAATTAGTTCACATATCTACAATCTAGTAAACTTCAGCAAACAAACTAAAATCACTCCTGGGAGTGTCTTTGAGTGTTGGGGAACTTTGATCACTGATCACAGAAATACGAAAGAAGACCCTTCCCTAACAACTTATACAAAAATCAACTCACAATGGAACAAGGATCTAAATCTAAGACTTGATGCCATCAAATTACCAGAGGAAAAGTTCAGGGGAAACACTGAAAGACATTGCATAGTAAAGACTTCTTGAACAAGGACCTGGAAGCATAGGCAATAATGGCAAAAACACACAAATGGGGTTACATCAAGCTAAGAAGCTTCTGAACAGCAAAGGAAATGCTCAAGAAAATAAAGAGGCAACCAAAACTCTTGGAAACAATATTCACAAACTATACACCTCATAAAAGGCTAATATCCAGCATATAGAAGGGGCTCAAAACAATTGACAAATGATCTAGTTAAGAAATGATAAGGATATGGAAGGCATTTTTGAAAGGGTTAAATACAAATTGCCTACAGGCATAAGATGCTCAGGATCACTAGGCATCAGGGAAATGCAAAGAAAAACCACCACAAGGTTTCACCTTACCCCTAAAGAAATTCTGGTGTGGGACTGACTGCCAAGTGTCCAGGGCCACAGAAAACCACAGAGGACTGTGCCCCCAAAGGAGAGCCCTGGGGGTCAGGAATGCCTCACCATCCAAAACTGTTGGGAATATTAACCACCAAGTGCTTTTGTTGAGGGACAAAGGCTCTGAGCCAGAAGGGCAGTGCCCATCTTGCCCACAGTCCGCAGTATAGCATTCCCTTTCTGAGAGTCTTCTGGGCTGCTATGAGAGGCCCATGAAAGGTTTCCAAGTGCAACAATTACCTCAGATGATCTGCAATAATATGAGGATTCCCCAGTCTGTTGCCTCTCGAAATAGCAAATCCATTATGTCATAGTTAAGATACAAGCATAACAATGAAAACAGCAAGATTAACTTTACAGCTGTTTCAGAATCATTTCTTCTGTGTTAAACATGAATGCAAAAGGCAGGTCCCTGCCATGGTTTCTGTGAGCAGACCAAGTCAAGTCTGGGTTAAATCCACACAAAGCCTGCTGACGCTGAAGGAGATTTTTGAGAGTGTTTTCAACTGTGCTCCACAGACATTCAGGTGGGGGAAATTACTCAGGGCTTGACCAATCAGCCACCTGTGAATACAGCATCCACAAAGGACAGAAAAGTGTCACCTGGAGTTGTCTTTTTATATCCAGCTCTCATCCTAAATGGCCAATGTCCCCAAGAACGTCTCTGGTCACCATGCAGATATGGGGATTTGTAGAGTAAGCCCCACTGGACTTTAAGTCTTGCTTAGTGCAGGATAAGCCATAACCATTTCTGCATTGGGTGTAATTGTTTGGGTCCACAGCAAAGTTTGTTCTCCTTACTCAGCACCCCTTCCTTCCAAGGCTATGCAGTTTGAAAAGTGACCCTTCAGCAGGAGCTGCAATATTAAACTTAATTTCAGGGTCATCACCTCCAGCTGGGAACTCCTGCCATGCAGCCCCAAATAAAAACAGCTTGAGTCCACTGAATATGGCATGGTGCTGAGAAACAAATCCAGAGAGTCCCTTACAGAAATCTCCTGGGAACTAGGAATTCTGGCATCTTTTACACTAAGGATGATTGATTCAGTTAGTTAGTAAAGTGACCCAGTCTATTTTGGTTTCCTGGTCATGGGGAGGCATTGCTCCACCCTTCAGGGCTGAGCCCTCCCACGGCAAGGGTTCAGGCTCATCGGAAGAGGGCTCTGGTGATCAAATCCAGCCATGGTTGCAGGAGAAGAGGCACAAGTGTCAGAGTCCTGGAATGGTGAGGTGTCGTGGAATGCAGGGAGAGGGGCAAGCCAGAGAGCTGGTGCAGACTCCTGCTGAGACAGCAGTGGCATGATTTTGAGATGAGGGTCTGCACTGCAGTCTGCAGAGGCACTGCATGCAGGGCAGGAGCGACCCACCATGGTTCCAAGTCCTTTGGGCACTGGGGCCTGCCCTGCCTCCCTGCAGCATGAGAGGACCAGCCACATTCAGCAGCTTACCCAGCCAGCAGGTGGAGCCTCACCCAACTCCCAGTAGCAGTTGAACTCCTTCTGCCCCAGGAAAAGTTTGGGCACATCACACACATGGTGCAGCCAGAGCTCCAGCTCCATTGACGTCAGCGCCTCCAGTGGGTCAGTTCAGCGTCCATGCCACCCAGGGTGTGCACTGACCGTGGGGATCCCCGGCACCACAGGACGCAGGGCCTGCCTATATCACCACCTTCTGCTGCAGGTGTGGGCTGTCCGCACCCGAGGCAGTGTGGTAGGAAAGGGCTGGAAAGAGTCTGGTGGCCCAAAGGCCACAAGTGCCAGAACCGGGTGGAGGTGGCAGCGGTCCTAATAGAACCCCCAGTTCCATGACCCACCATCCAAGCCAGAGCCCATGTACCACTGCAAACTCTATAGTGCGTGGGCACCGTAGGTTAGCAAGGTGGACTGTGGCCTTGGCACCAAGCAGTAGCTCTCAGTGAAAGACATGGTAGGCAATGGTAGGCAATGGCGGTGGGCAGGGGGTCATGGCAGGGTTCCTGTGCCAATCCGAAATGGGGAGCCAGGTGCTTCCTCCTGGTCTCCCATGCAGGTGCATGGCCCAAGCATTTGGGCCATCTTCCACTGCCTTCCTGGGCCACAGCAGATAGCTGGAATGGAAGTGGGCAACCGGGACAGAACAGGCGCCCCAACCAGGACTAGAACCCGGGTGCCAGTTCCACAGGTGGAGCCTAGTGAGCCACAGCACCAGCGCTGTACCAGGTTTTTTTTTTTTAATTTTTTAATGCAGAGTGGACAGTGAGAGAGAGAGACAGAGAGAAAGGTCTTCCTTCGCCGTTGGTTCACCCTCCAATGGCAGCCGCAGCCAGCACGTTGCGACCGATGCACTGTGCTGATCCGATGGCAGGAGCCAGGTGCCAGGTGCTTTTTCCTGGTCTCCCATGGGGTGCAGGGCCCAAGCACTTGGGCCATCCTCCACTGCACTCCGGGGCCACAGCAGAGAGCTGGCCTGGAAGAGGGGCAACCGGGACAGAATCTGGTGCCCTAACCGGGACTAGAACCCAGTGTGCCAGCGCCGCAAGGTGGAGGATTAGCCTGTTGAGCCATGGCACCGGCTTTCTACCAGGTTTTAAAAATGAAATAGCACAATCTCTCTCAAGCTCTTCCAAAAAGTTGAAATGCTTGGAGTCTTCCCAAACTCTTTGAAGACAGAATTTCATTCAGAAAAGAACTGGGCAGGGATCTGCATAAAGATTTCCCAGAAAAATAAATATAGATAGTAAGAACATGTGAGAAAATGATCTATGTCACTAGCCATTAAGTAAACACAAATCAAAACATAATATTAGGGCCAGCACTATGGAGTATCACGTAAAGCCACCATCTAGGGCTGCCACTGTGGTGTATCGGGTAAAGCCACTGCCTGCAGTGCCGGAATCCCGAATATAGGCACTGGTTCGAGTCCTGGCTGCTCTGTTTCTGATCGAGCTCTCTGCTGTGGCCTGTGAAAGCAGTGGAAGATGGCCCAAATGCTTGGGCCCCTGAAACTGTGTAGGAGACCTGGAAGAAGCTCCTGGTTCCTATCTTTGAACAGGCCCACCACCGGCCATTGCAGCCAATTAGAGAGTGAAACAATGGATGGAAAATCTCTCTCTCTCTCTCTATCTCTCTGCCTCTGTTTTTCTCTCTGAGTAACTGACTTTCAAATAAACAAATCTTTTTTTTTAAAGATTCATTTTATTTATTTGAAAGACAGAGTTAGATAGATGTAGAGACAGATGTCTTCCATTCTGCTGGTTCACTCCCCAAATGGCTACAATGGCCAGAGCTGAGCTGATTGGAAGCCAGAAGAGTCTTCTGGGTCTCCTACATGGGTGCAGGGGCCCAAAGACATGAGCCATCTCCCACTGCTTCCCCAGGCCATAGCAAAGAGCTGGATCAGAAGTGGAGCAGCCAGGACTCAACCCGGCACACATATGGGATGCCAGTGCAGCAGGCTGGGGCTTTAATCCACTGTGACACAGCACTGGCCCCAGCAAATAAACCTTGGGGAAAAAAAGCTACTGCCTGCAGTTCTGGCATTCCATGGGGTGCCAGTTCCAGTCCTGGCTCCTCCACTTCCTATCCATCTCTCTGCTATGGCCTGGGAAAGCAGTCAAAAGTTGTCAAAGTCCCTGGCCCACTGCACCCATGTGAAAGACCCAGAGGAGGCTACTGGCTCCAGATCAGTGCAGCTCCAGCCATTGCAGCCATCTGGAGAGTGAGCCAACAGATAGAAGATACCTTTCTCTTTCTGTATTTCTCTCTCTCTCTCTCTCTCGCTCTCTCGCTCTCTCACTCTCTCTCTCTCTGCCTCTGCCTCTCCCTCTCCCTCTCCCTCTCCCTCTCTCTCTCTCTCTCCATCTCTGTAACACTTTTTCAAAAAAACTCTCTTTAAAAAATTAGGAAACAATCCTGTATATAATAACATAAAATCAGGAGCCAGTGTCCTCCAGCACTGTTGGGGATTAATCAAATACACTGTCTTCTTATCAACCATTCAAGGTGGCCAGGTTGGGGTCATACCAAAAAGAGGAACCTGGATTTTCATCTGGTCCTTCCATGGGGGTGGCAGGGACCCAAGCACCTGGGTCATCTTCTACCACTTTCCCAGGTGCATTAGCAGGCAGTTGGATTGGAAATGGAGCAGGCAGGTCTCAAATGGGATGCCAGTGTCCCAGCAGTGGCTTAAACTGCTGTACCACAATGCAGTTCCCCTCCACCTTAAAATTTTTTTCTGGTTTCTTTAAAAAGATTTATTTACTTATTTTAAAGGCAGAGGTAAAGAGAGAGAGGGAGAGATAGAGAGATAGTCCAATCAACTGGTTCACTCCCCAAATGGCTGCAAGAGCAGGGGCTGGGCCAGACTAAAGCAAAGAACCTTATCTGGATCTCCCACAGGTATGCAGAGGCTCAAGTATTTGGAGCATCAACTGCTGCTTCCCCAGACACATTATCAGGTATCTGGATCAGAAGTGGAATATCCAGGACTAGAAATGGTGCCCATGTGTGAGACTGGCATTGCAGGTGGGCCTTGACCTACTGTGCCAGATTGCCAGATCTCCCTTGGAATTTTCTGATCAGCCCTTACATGAGATACAACTAGGCAATCTGGTATCCTGAAATGCCACTAATGGAAAACTGACCTTGAAGACAGATGGAAGGATCCTTACACTGTTTGATTTGTTGTTAATACTGCTGTCAAACTACAGGCAGGTAGTTCAATTTTGTATCTGTCTCACAGTTAAAACACAGAATGGGGGTGGGACATAGCCTAACAGTACAGAAGTCTGTGCCCTTCATTGGAGTATGTGGGTTCAATTCCTGGATATGGATATGGCTCATGACTCCAGCTTCCTCTTAATGAGACCCTGGGAAATAGCGGTGATGGCTCAAGTGATTGGGCTCATGAAACCCACAGGGAAAACTTGGATTGAGTTTCCAGCTCCCAGCTTTTGTCTTGTCCTTGACATGGAAGCTTTGAGCATTTGGGGAGCAAATCAGTGGGTAGGAGGTCTCTGTCTGTCCCTAAGTTTCTCAAAGAAATAACCAAAAAAGGAATTCACTCAAAAAAAAGAGACATATAATTTAAATGTCCAATCACATAAAGTAATGTTTTTAAAGAGCTAAATGAGAGACTGGTGCTGTGGCTTAGCAGGCACAGGTCAAGTTCCAGCTGCTCCATTTCCAATCCAGCTCTCTACTATGATCTAGGAAAGCAGTAGAACATGATCCAAGCCCTTGGGCCCTTGCATCCACATCGGAGACCCAGATAAAGCTTCTGGATCCTGGCTTTGGTCTGGCCCTGCTCTGGCCATTGTAGCCATCTAGAATGTAAACCAGCAGGTGGAAGAGCTCTCTCTGTTATTCTTTCAAATAAATAAACAAATCTTATAAAAAAAGAACTAAATGACAGTGTTATAAAATAGTTACTTCATTCCCACAAGATCTAATAAATAAACTTTTATTCAAGGCAATACTATAAACAATTTACTGGGTTATTACAGCTTCTAACAGTTAAAGAAAATTATATAGGGGCTGGCCCTGTGGTATAATGGGTTAGGCCGTTTCCTGCAGAGCCAGCATCCCATATGGGCACTGTTGAAGTCCCAGCTGCTCCATTTCTGATCCAGCTCCCTGCTAATGCACCTGGGAAAGCAGCAGATGATGTTCCATGTGCTTGGGATCTGGTACCCACATGGGAGACCCAGTAGAAGCTCCTGGCTCCTGGCTTTGGATCTTCCCAGCTCTGGCCATTGCAGCCATTTGGGGAATCAACCAGCAGATGGAATATCTCTCTATCTGTGTGTGTGTGTCTCCCCCCCTCTTTCAAATAAATAAATCTTTTTTTTAAAAAAATAAAATATTTAAAGAATAGGGCAAAGGAATTGAGGACGTTTTAACTTTAGTGTCCAAGAAATAACATTATTATTTTAAGGTTTTATTATTATTTAAATCAGTTAGAAATATATATTGTATACTCAAGGGAAATTATCAAAACAAAAATTTAGGAAAACCATACCCATGGTACCTTAATAGAGGAGACAAAATGGCATCCTATAGGAAGCTCAATTAAAATAAGAGAGGGGTAGGCATGGCATAGTGATTAACAGGGTACTTGAAATGCCCTCATCCCCTATGGGAGTGCTTGTGTTTGAGTCCTGGCTCCATTCCCAATTCCAGCTTTCTGCTAACGCACCCTCTGTGGGAAGCAGGAGATGACTCAAGTACTTTGATCCCTGTCAACTCAATCTGAGATCCAGATTGAAATCCTGGCTTGGCCAGGACCAGCACAAACTATAGCAGACATTTGGGGAATAACCTGCAGATCGTAGACTTCTCTCTCTCTCTCTCTCTCTCTCTCTCTCTCTCTCTCTCTCTCTTTCTCTCTCTCTCTCTGTGTGTGTCTCTCTACTCTTCAAATAAAATAAACATAAATATTTTAGCAATAAAAACAGAAGACAGAAATGATTTTAAAAACAAGAATTGTGGTTGGGGTTTGTTATGTTAGTTTAAAATAAGTAGGTAAGATGCCCACTGTGACGATCATATCCCATATGGAAGTGACTGGACTGAGTCTGGTTACACAGTTTCTGGTTAAAGTTCCTGTTAACACTCACCCTGTAAGACAGCAGCCGATGGCTCAAATACTTGGGTTCTTCCACACAGGTCGGAAACCCAGAGTTCCTGTCACCTAACCTTCCGGGCCTAGCCATGGCTATTTGAGAAATTTGGGGAGTGAACCAGCAGATGGAAGATTTTTCTGTCTCTGTCTTCCCATTAACGAAAACATAAGATTTTAGAAAAACAAGAACTACCACAGAAAATGATTATAATTATGGAAAATATTAATCTAATGATATAAATAGTTAAATGCACATTATCTAAATATATCAATTATAAGGGCAATGGTAGTGAGACCCTGGCGAGATCTGAAAGTCGCTGGAACCACAACTGCCATAGGGGCCCTGCAGAGAGCCAGAGCCCTGGTGTGGTGCTCAGAGGCTGTGGCTTTGGAGCTCCAGTGCCCATGGGGCTGGAAGGGAAGCTGGGGGCTCTGGTGCTGCAGCTGGTGCTCACCCTTCTCTGAAGCCTGGTGCCCCTCTGCATGCTGTGGTGGCCTGCAGCCAACCACATAGCCTCAGGTTCCCTCCAGACAGCCCTGAGCCTAGTGAGCTGCTTGGGTTGGGGGGAGGATGTGCTTTTGGCCACCTGTCTCCAGTTTCTCCTACAAGAGTTCATCTTAGCCATGAGATTCTTCCTGGTCCTCATGATGGAACAGATCACACTGGCTAACAAGGAGCAGTTGGGGCCACCACCATGGGAGGAAACAAGGGCTCTGTTGGGAACAGTGAATGGTGGGCCACAGCATCGGCAAGATGGTCCAGGCATCCCACAGGCACGTGGAGCCCCGGAAGCCCTTTCATCCCTGCATGCCTGTGTACTGGTCTTTTCCCTGGCACTGCACTCAGTGATCAAGGGGCTGGCAGTGGGGCTGCAGCGAGACTGGGCTCAGGTCATGGAGCTGTGTCTGACTTTGCTACTCCACAAGGTTATCCTGGCTATAGGCCTGTCTCTCTGGCTGCTGCAGAGCCACCTATGAGCAAAATTTGTGGGATCTTCTTCTCAAGGATGACACCGCTAGGCACTGGGCTGGGTGCAGCTCTGGCAGAGTTGGCAGGACCTTGCACCAGCTGGCCCAGTCTATGCTAGAGGGCATGGCAGTGGGCACCTTCTTCTACATCACCTTCCTGGGTATCTTGCCTCAGGAGCTAGCCACTTCTGAGCATAGGGTCCTCAAGCTCATTCTGCTCCTGGCAGGCTTTGCTCTGCTCACTGGCCTGCTCCTCATTCAAATCTGGGACACATCAAGAGAGGGCCAGGGGAGGTTGATTAGCAGATGTCCCTACCCTCCCTTCATCCCCTCCCCAGTATGTGGGGGGAAAGGAAGGAATGGGGAAGGGAGGTACTGAGGACCAAAGAGTTCTCTGAGAGGTAGGGATGGAGGCTTTAGAATTATCTTGACCAATGAGAAGGCAGTTGGTAGACAAAGGTTGTCCCAAGAAACAAGACAATCAAGTCATTAGAGAGATGATCAGAAGACACTGACTGGTCAGGGACTATGGATAAGGACAGGCTGACACTAGGAAAGCTAGAGGTAGGACCACGCTGCTATGGGGTAAGTGTAAGGGAACATGGGCCCAGAGTCAGTGCCCTATTGGATTTAGCCCATTTCAATCTCAGCACCTACTACTGGAGCAGACTCCTCCTACTTTCACGATTTTGTACTCATGTAAGTTTCCCACTTCCCTTCTCCCAGGGGATTAGGGCCAAATAGTCTCTCCTTGCCAGTTTTGGTACCTTCTAGGGCATCTCCAGTTCTGCACACTCCTCTATTTCTAAAGTGACAAATAGCTTCCTCCCTTTTTTCTCAAAGCACAGTGATGTGGCAGTGAGCCCTGCCCAGCACCTCAGTAGAGGGAATCTGCTTTATTTTGGTTCCAGATGCTTGGGGGAGAGTGGAGAGCAAAAATGTTTGCTGGGCTTTGTGTCAGAGGACTGTTGGAGAGCTGGGGCCACCTATCACTGCTGTACCTTAGGAATATGGAACATGGACATGGTGCCCCAGGCACAGATGATAAACACTGAGCTACCAAAACTTTTTTTTTTTTAATACCTGGAGGAGCCCAAGTGGATCGGGAGATTTCTACCCACCAGGGTTATTTTTGCGTAAAGAGGGCTACGCATCAGGCTGTATTCTTTTTAACCTACTTTACTAACTGACCTGTTTTGGGACATGTTACCCAAATTAAAAAAGGTTTATACAAAAAGAGAGTAACATAGGAAAATTAAAAGAGAGAGAGGTCTTCCATTCGCTGGTTCACTCCCCAGATGGCAGCAACAGCCAGAGCTGCGCTGATTCGAAGCCAGGAGCCAGAGGCTTCTTCCAGGTCTTCTACATGGGTACAGGGGCCCAAGGACTTGGGCCATCTTCTACTGCTATCTCAGGCCATAGCAGAGAGCTGGATTGGAAGAGGAGCAGCCAGGACTAGAACTGGCACCCATATGAGATGTCAGCGCTTCAGGCCAGGGCATTAACCCACAGCACCACAGCACTGGTCCCAACAATTAAAAAAAAAAAAAAAAGACACACTGGAGGGGATTTGAGGTAATGTTGTCCAAGGGATAATAATTTCATCGACATAAGAAGAAGAAGTTTAAGAGGTCCAATATATAATTTAGTGACAATAATCAATAACAATGTATCCTATTGACATTAATGAACAGATTAGATTTCATTGTTTTTACCATAAAAAAAAAGTATTGGGGGCTGGCATTGTGTCACAGTGGGTTAAGCGACCATCTGCTATACCAGCATTCCATGAGTGCTGGTTCATGGCCCAGTTGCTCTACTTCTGATCTAGCCCCCTGCTAATTCACCTGGGAAAACAGTGGAAGATGGCCCGAATCCTTAGGCTCCCACCACCTATGTGGGAGACCAGGATGGAGTTCCAGGTTCTTGGTTTTGGCCTAGCCCAGTCCTGACCATGTGGCCACCTGAGGAGTAAACCAACAGAAGAAAAAACCTCTGCCTCCTCTGCCTCCTTCGCCTCTCTGCCTCTTCTGCCTCATCTCCTCTCTCTATAACTGCCTTTCAAATAAATAAATAAAATCTTTAAAAATAAGTATGTGACAAAATGCATACCTTTAATTAGCTTAATTTATCTATTTCTCAGTGTATAAGTAGTTCCAAACTTCATTTTAAATGGTCAAGACATGTCTGCCAACTTAAGATACACAAATAGGTATTTTAAAAGATAAGCAAAGAGATGTAAATTTAAATATATACAGAAATATAGGGGGATAGGCACTGTGGCTCTCTTGGCTAATCCTCCACCTCCAGTGCCAGCATCCCATGAGGGCACTGGATTCTAGACTTGGTTACTCCTCTTCCAGGCTAGCTAACTGCTGTGGCCCAGGAAGGCAGTGGAGAATGGCCCAGGTGCTTGGTCCCCTGCACCCACATGGGAGACAAGGGGGAAGCACCTGGCTCCTGGATTTAGATCAGTGCAGCACACTGACCGTAGCAGCCATTTAGGGAGTGAAGCAATGGAAGGAAGACCTTTCTCTCTGTCCCTCTCTAACTCTGCCTGTCAAGAAAAAGAAAAGAAAAGAAAAGAAAAGAAATATATTATAAATCATTATAATTCAGCCCAAAGAAACCTGGAATACTTATAATACCCATTTCAGACAAATCAGGATTTAGGTCAGAAATATCTGCAGAGTTACATAATGATACAGCAGGCAGTTCTCGGAAAAAAAAAAACATTACAATGCTTCATATCTATGCATATAATAGAGCATCACACTCAATAAGGACAAAACTCATAGAATTGCAAAGAAAAATACACATATACCGTAGCTAAACAGTGTAAACAAAAACAACAGTTATATAACAAGTGGTTATTATTATTTAGCAAATGTGTAATCACACAGAGATGCCAGTTAATACCAGATTAAAAAAAGTCAAGAAATAAGGTCACTCCTCCAAGTGTTGGTATACTGTAAAACAAACACACAGGCATGTATCAACACTTGCTACTGAATTTCAGATTATTCAGTCTACAAAACAACAGAACTTTCCCAATTTGCAACAAAGTTTATCAAGTATTACTTCTTGCAGAATTAAACAAATAAAATTATCACCAACATCAAAAATAAACTTGACGGGCCGATGCTGTGGTGCTGCAAATTAAACCACCCACCAGCTACAGTGCAGGTATCCCATATGGGTACCAGTTTGATTCCCAGCTGCTCCTATTCTGAACCAGTTCCCTGCTAATGTGCCTGAAAACAGCACAAGATGGTCCTTGGGCCCTGTCCACCTATATCAATACCTAAATGAAGATCCTCGCTTTAACCTGGCCCAACCTAGGACATTGCAACCATTTGGGGAGTGAACCAGCTGATGGAAGTTCTCTTTCCTTCTCTCTGTAACTCTGCCTTTCAAATCAATAAACCTCAAAAACAAATAAATGAATACATAAATAATCTTGAAACAAGCCAAGTTCCATGAACAGCAGCAGCAGTGAGGGAATTGGGTGAACCCACAGCTTCAGACAGCTCATGCTGCAAGTGTAAATGCCTGAGGCAAAAAAAAATTAGTGTAGTATCATTAGGTAACATCAACTTCTTGGAAAATTCATGAAGGCAAAACCAAACAAACCTCTGCTTTGGGAAAAATTGACAATAAGCCACAAAGAACATCAAAGAGAATCAAGACTTCATCATCTCTGAGTGGAGAAGCAGAAAAGATCAGGAACACAGCTGAACTTACCAAAACCCATTTATTCACCTGGGTAATCATTCCATAGCTGTCAAGAATTCTGTTTCTCTTTTCAAGCCTTATTGAATAGCACAAGTTCCAAGTAAGACAATAAAAATCTAACACTCAAACCATGACACATAATTCCTAAATAAGTGGGCAAAGTAGAATTAGAAAATACCAAGCATCTACAAAGCACATAAAAGAACCACCTCTGGGAAGCAGTCTGCTTAACCCATGGTTCACAAAGTACCCACATTCAGAAGTTTAAACAGGTTTCCATGCCTTGGCAATCACTCTCCATGTGGAGATGGGAGGTGCAAGGTGTCCGGCATAAGAAATCTTCCCAGGCAGATGAATCAATTAATCCACATGCTTTCATTGGGTTCTGCTCCAGAGCAAGGTTCCCCAGACCCAACAGAGCAGGGGCCAGGGAAGTTGCGCGGCAGAGATTGGGAGGGCTCCTTTTATAGATTCAGGGCATGGGAGTTAAAGGTAAAGGCAGGTCTGATCCTAACTGGTTGACCTTTAGGCACCCGTGGGGATCTTGACAAGGACTTTTCTTGCCCGGAAGTACTGGTAGGGACTCTCCTCTTCCAGAAGTATAGGACTTCTCTCCTTGCAGATCCCAAAGCTATCATCCTGACCTTTTGAGATAGGAAAGAGGGTGACGAGGAGTCTCTCTGGCTACTTCCTGCTGACTGGGGACATCATCTACAGGGGCCCACTGGGGGTATCTTGGGGCTCTGCAGGACAGGCATGTATGGATGGAGAAGCATCTGGTTGACTGCCTGGTTGCTGAAGGCCTCGGTTCTTTCCATTATCACCTGCTGTGAACATTTAAACAGACACTGTAGTATACAAGTCAGGGTGAGAATAGCAACCAATGATCCTAAGAGTGGCATTAACCAGGTAATGAAAGGATTTCATAGAGGACAGGAAATGAGGGGGGTCTCTGGACCCTTGTGAGGATTGTCTGATGGACATGGTTTAAATCTGACCCTAGCCAAGACCAGGAGAAAGGCCACTCAACTTTTGCAGGTAGAGGGGTTTGTCTGTAGAGAAATTCTGAATAATCATACAAATTAAGTGGAGGAGAGGACCATCAATACACACAGGTTGGGAGTAGAGTCAACGAAGTTTTCTGATTGAGAGGCAAATAGGATCTGACAGAAGGGGCTTGATCATAATCTGGTGGGCTTTAGGCCTTGTAAGTTAAGAGGCCCAGACCTATCTCTTCACATAGGGTACATCCTAAGGGAGGTGTGAACCTCCTTGGGGAAGGCACCCTGTTGACTTCCATTACCTAACTGGCCTGGGAGGAGAGCTGGCTAAGGAAAGGCATGTGGCATCTCTAACAGGAAATTTACAGTTCTGCCTGCAATGTTACTGACCCTACTTGGCCATTTCCTCAGCTGTGGTGGTCACTTTGAAAGCTGGGCTGAGGGAAGGGCTTTTCAGCTTAGAGCCAATAAGATCTGTGGCTCTGACCTGAAGTCCTTAGACTCCAGGGCAGTTCCATTTCCAGTGATCCAACTCTTGGCTGGCAGAGCTGCAGGGCTCTTCACAAGCTGACTTCTGCTGAAGCTGCAGGGCTTCAGGAGTGCAGATGTTCACTAACTGCCAAAGCTAAGTCACATGTGGCCTCCATCAGTGCAGAGCAGCAAAGCCCAGTATGGCGGCCAGAGAGAAGACCCCGCCTGATTATGCAGTGTTGCCTGGAGAGTCTGAATAGACAGTTTGCACAGCCAGTGAGCACGTGAGATGTCATAGATGACACAGCCAATCAGAATCGCCCCTCGCATGGGGACAGTCACTTGTGACCCCTGCAGGTAGTGAAGGGTGAGGCCAGGGCTTGGTCCCACACTGCCTCTCCATCCTGGGACCTGACTGTCTGGACACCAGGGGGTGCTGTCTCCTCCCTGATGCCCTACCTCCTGGGAGATTGGGACATGCAATATTCACTGATTTGAAGAATATTTCAAGAAACAACATAGATGAATCCTTTGTTTCATTTCTCTTATAAAAGGTGATGCTGCTTTTAAAAAAATAATTCCTGGGGCCGGTGCTGTGGAGTAGCGGGTAAAGCTTCTTGCTATACGCAGGTAACACATATCCCTAAGCTGCGTCAACTACACTCAGGTAATAGAATCTATTTAAACTGCATCTCCTACACTAAGGCTCCAGAATTCTCGTATACTGCTTCTCATTACACACAAGTTGCAGAACTCCCCGAAGCTGCGTCTGCTACACTCAAGCTACTGAACTGCAGTAAGTAGCATCTCCTACACTCAGGCTACAGTAGCCCTGTATACTACGTCTCCTACACTAAGGCTACAGAACTCCTGTATACTGCTTCACGTTACATCCAGGTGACAGATATCCCGTAAGCTGTGTCTGCTACACTCAGGCTACTGAATGGTAATAAGTAGTGTCTGCTACACTCAGGCTGCAGAAGCCCTGTAAACTGTGTCTCCTACACTAAGGCTACAAAACTTCCGTATACTGCTTCTCTCTACACCCCAGGTTACAGAACTCCCAGATGTTGCATCTGCTACACTAGGGCTACTGAACTCTGGGGTGTTGCGTCTCCTTCACTCAGATACAGAAGCCCTCTAAACTGTTTCTCCTGCACTAAGTCTACAGAACTCTCGTATGCTGCTTCTATATACACCCAGGTGACAGATACCCCATAAGCTATGTCTGCTACACTCAGGCGACCGAACTACAGTAAATTGAATCTCCTAAACACAGGCTTCAGAAGCCATAGAAACTGCCTCTCCTACACTAAGGCTACAGAACGGTGTATACTGCTTCTCAATAGCTCCAAGTTACAGATGTCCCATAAGCTACATCTGCTGCACTCAGGCTACCGAACTCTGGTAAGTTGCATCTCCTACACTCAGAATACAGAAGCCCTGTAAACTGCATCTCCTACACTAAGCCTCCCGAACTTCGGTATACAGCTTCTCGCTACATGTAGGTTACACATATCATTAAGCTGCGTCCGCTACACGGAGGCTACAAAAGCTCTATAAACTGCATCTCCTATATTAAGACTACAAACTCCCGTATACTGCTTCTCACTACACTCATGTTACAGAACTCCCTGAAGCTGCATCTGCTATACTCAGGCTACCGAACTCCGGGAAGTTGCGTCTCCTAAACTCAGGCTCTAGAAGCCCTGAAAACTGCGCCTCTACACTAAGGCTACAAAACTCCCGTAAACTGCTTCTCACTACACTGATGTTACAGATATCCCATAAGCTGCATCTGCTACACTCAGGCTACCAAACTCCAGTAAGTAGCATCTCCTACACTCGAGCTAGAGAAGCCCTGTAAACTACATCTCCTACACAAAGGCTACTGAACTCCCATATAATGTTTCTCGCTACAACAAAGTTACAGAACTCCCCAAAGCTGTGTCTGCCACACTCAGGCTACCGAACTCCAGGAAGTTGTGTTTCCTACACTCAGGCTACAGAAGCCCTGAAAACTGCACCTCTACATGAAGGATACTGAACTCCCCTATATTGCTTCTCGCTACACTCAGGTGACAGATTTTCCCTAAGCTACATCTGCTACACTCAGTCTACAGAAGCTATGTAAACTGCATCTCCTACACTAAGGCTACAGAATTGATGTATACTGCTTCTTGCTACACACATGTTACAGAACTCCCCAAAGCTGCATCTGCTACACTCAGGCTACCTAATTCAGGGAAGCTGGGTCTCCTACACTCAGGCTACAAAAGCACTGTGTACTATGTCTCCTAAAGTAAGACTACAGAACTCCAGTATACTGTTTCTTGCTACACCCAGGTTACAGATATTTCCTAAGCTACATCTGCTACACTCATGCTACAGAAGCACTGTAAACTGCATCTCCTCCAGTAAGGCTACAAAACTCCCGTATACTGTTTCTCATTACAACCAGATTACAGATATCCGATAATCTGCATCTTCTAGTCTCAGGCTACTGAACCCCAGTAAGTTGCGTCTCAGGCTATAGAAGCCATAAAAACTGCTTCTCCTACACTAACGCTACATAACTCCCGTATACTGCTTCTCACTAGATCCAAGTTACAGATGTTCTCTAAGCTGCATCTGCTATACTCAGTGTATGGAACCCCAGTAAGTTGGGTCTCCTACACTCAGGCTACAGAAGCCCTGTAAACTGCATCACCTACACTAAGGCTACAGAACTTCGGTATACAGCTTCTCGCTACACGCAGGTTACACATATCCATCCCCTAAGCTGTGTCCGCTACTATCATGCTACCACCCCCAGCAATGTGCGTCTCCTACATTCAACTACAAAACTCCCATATACTGGATCTTGTTAAACCCAGGTGACAGATATCCTGTAAGATGCATCTTCTACACTCAGGCTATCGAACTCTGGTAAGGTGTGTCTCCTACACTCAGACTACAGAAACCTTCTAAACTGGGTCTCCTACACTAAGGCTGCAGAACTCCCGTATTCTGCTTCTCGCTACACCCAGGTTACAGATATTCCATAAGGTGCAAATGCTACTCTGAGGCTACCGAATTCCAGTAAGTATCATCTCCTATACTCCAGCCACAGAATCCCTGTAAAGTGCGTCTCCTACACTAAGGGTACAGAACTCCCTTATACTGCTTCTCACTACACCCAGGATACCCAATTCCCAGAATCTGTGTCTGGTCACTCAGGCTACTGGACTCCAGGAAGTTGTGTCTCCTACACTCATGCTAAAGAAGCCCTGTAAACTGCATCTCCTACACTAAGGTACAGAACTTCACTATACAGCTTCTCTGTACACCCAGGTTACACATATCCCCTAAGCTGTGTCCGCTACACTCACACTACATTAGCACTGTACACTGCGTCTCCTACACTAAGGCTACAAATCTCCCGTATACCTCCTCTCGCTATACCCAGGTTACAGACCTCCCCTAAGCTGCACTTGCTACACTTGGGCTATTGAATTCCCAGAAGTTGCATCTCGTTCACTTAGCTACAGAAGCCCTGTAAACTGCTTCACCTGCACTAAGGCTACAGAACTCTCGTATGCTTCTTCTATATACACCCAGGTGACAGATACACTGTAAGCTGTGTCTGCCACACTCATCCTACCCTAAAACTAACATTAACCCTAACTGTAACCCTAGAATTAATCTTAGCCCTTGTGCAAACCGCAGCACTAGCCCTAACCCCAACCCTAACATGAAACATAACAGTAACCATAACTCTAACCCTCACCCCAAATGTAACCCAAACCTAACCCTAACCCTGACACTAGCCCTCACTAGAACCCTAACACTAACACTAGCCCTAACCGAAACCCTAACTTTAACCCTATCCCTCACCTTAACCCTAACCCTAACCTTAAAACTAAGCCTAGCCCTAACTCTAACATTAAACCTAATCCAAACCCTAACAATAATCTTAGACCTAACCCTAACCCTAGCCCTAATCATAACACTAACACTAACCCCAGCTGTAGCCCTACCCTAATGCTAACACTAGACATAACACTAAAGGTAACTCTAAACCTCACCCTAAACCTAATCCTAAACCTAAACCTAACCCTAAACCTAACCATATCCGAAACCTAACTCTAACGCTAGCCCTAACACTAGCCCTAATCCACACCCAAACCCTAACACTAAACCTAGCCCAAACCCTAACACTAACCCAAGGCCTAACCCTAACCCTAACCCTAGCCCTAACACTAGCTCTAAACCTAACCCTAAACCTATCCCAAACCCTAACCTTAAACCAGCTCTAACCATAACATTAAACTTAACCCTAACCCTACACTAATATTAATTCTAAACATACCCCTCACCCTAGACCTAATCATATCACTAGTGCTAACACTAACACTGATCCTAAGGCTAACCCGAACCCTAACCCTAACCCTGACATTAAACCTAACCCTAACACTAAAAATAACCTTAGCCATAACCGTAACCCTAGCCTTAATCGTAACACTAGCACAACCTCGGCCATGGCCCTACCCCTAACCCTAACATGAGACATAACACTAACCGTAACTATAACCCTCGCCCTAAACCTAATCTTAAACCTAACCATAACCCTAACCCTAGGCCTAACACAAAACCTAACTGTAACCCTAGCACTAAACCTAACCCTAATCCAAACCATAACCCTAACCCTAAGCCTAGCCCAACCCTAAGCCTAAACCTAGCCATAACCCTAGTCCTAACCCTAGCCCTAACCCTAAAACCAAACGTAACCCTAAGCCAAACCCTCACCTTCACACTATCCTTAATGCTAACCCTAATCCTCATCCAAGCCCTAATCATAACACTATTGCTAACCCCAGCCCAAACCCTAACCCTAACCCTAACACTAGACATAAGGCTAACCCTAACCCTAACACTCGCTCTAAACCTAACCCTAAACCTAACCCTAACCCTAACGCTAGCTCTAACACGAACTCTAACTCTAACAGTAGCCCTAACACTAATCCTAATCCTAACCCTAACCCTAAGGCTAAGCCAATCCTAACCATAACACTAACACTAGCCCTAATCTGAACTCTAACCCTACCCATATATCAACCCTAAACCCAGCACTAAACCTAACCCTAAACCTATCCCTAACCCTTAACCTAAATCTAGCTCTAAAACTAACAATAACCCTAACATTAGTATTAACCGTAAACCTAACCCTCATCCTAGCCCTAATCACAACACTAGTGCTAACCCCAACACTAACCTTAGTCTTAACGCTAACCCTAGCCCTAGCCCTAGCACTAACCCTAACCCTAATGCTAATGCTAACCCTAACCCTAGCCCTACCCCATACCCTAACACTAACCCTAATGTTAATGCTAACAATAACTCTAGCTCTAGCCCTAGCCCTAGCCCTAACACTAACCCTAACATGAACCATAACCCTAGCCTTAGCCCTAGGCCTAGCCCTAACCCTAACCTTAACCCTAACCCTAACCCTAACACTAAACCTAACCATACACCGAACCCGAACCCTAACCCTAGCCCTGCACCTAGCACTAGACCTAGCCATAGCCCTAGGCCTACCCCAACCCTAAACTTAATTCTGACCCTGACCATAGCCCTAACCCTAGCCCTAGCCCTAATTCTAACCATAACACTAACAATAACTCTAGCCCTGACTCTAAGCCTAACCCTAAACCTAACCCTAGCACTAACCTAACCCTAACTCTAGACCTAAACATTACGCTAACACTAGCTCTAACCCTAGCATTAAACCTAACCCTGATCCAAACACTAACCTTAACTCTAACCTTACCCCAGCCCTAATCATAACACTAGAGCTAACCCCCGCCCTAGCCCTAATCCTAACACTAACACTAGACATAACACCAAACTCAACCCTAACACTCACCCTAAATCTAACCTTAAAAATGACCTTAACCCTGAAATTAGCCTTAACCCTAACCCTAACTCTAACACAAGCCCTAACGCTAATATAATCCTAACCCTAATGCTAACCCCAAACCCTAATCCTAACACTACCCTAAATCTAACCCTAACCCTAACCATATCCATAGTGCTAAACCTAGACATAGCCCTAGCCCTAACCCTAGACATAGCTCTTGCCCTAGCACTAGCCATAGCTCTAGGCATAACTCTAACCCTCAAGCTAACTCTAACCGTAACCTAACCCTAGGC
The DNA here is from genome assembly GCA_949820135.1 of Sylvilagus floridanus. Taxonomy (NCBI): domain Eukaryota; kingdom Metazoa; phylum Chordata; class Mammalia; order Lagomorpha; family Leporidae; genus Sylvilagus; species Sylvilagus floridanus. The sequence goes on along the minus strand of OX463230.1, from coordinate 48,640,082 downwards.
CTAACCATAACCCTAACCCTAACCCTAACCTTAACCCTAAACCTAGCCCTAGCCCTAGCGCAAGCCCTAACCTTAACCCTAACCCTAAATTAGCCCTAACATTAGCCCTATCCCTAACCCTAACCCTAGCTCTAACCCTACCCCTAGTCCTAGCCCTAACCCTAATGCTGACTAACCCTAGCCCTAGCCCTTGCCCTAACCCTAAATTTAACCTAGCCCTAACCCTAACAATAACCCTAACCGTAACCCTAACAATTAACCTAGACCTAACCCTAACCCTAGCCTTAATCATAACACTAGTGCTAACCCCATCCCTAGCCCTAACCCTAACAATAACACTAGACATAATGCCAAAGGTAACTCTAAACCTCCCCCTAAACCATATCCTAAACCTAACCCTACCCCAAACCATAACCATAACCAAAACCTAATTCTAACGCTAGCCCTAACCCTAACCCTAACCCTAATCCAAATCCAAACCCTAACCCTAAGCCTAGCACTAACACTAACCCTAGGCCTAACTCTAACCCTAACCCTAATGCTAACACTAACCCTAGCGCTAAACCTAACCCTAACCCTATCCCAAACCCTAACCATAACCTAGCTCTGACCCTGATATTAAACCTAATCCTAACCCCACGACTCACATTAACCCAAACCCTACCATCACCCTAGACCTAATCATAATCCTAGTGCGAACACTAACTCTAACATTAAACCTAACCCTAACCCTGACCCTAACCCTAGCCCTAAACCTAACATTAAACCTAACCCTAACACTAACAATAACCTTAGCCCTAACCTAAACTTAGCCCAAATAATAACACTAGAGCAATCTAACCCTAACCATACACTAACCCTAATCCTCTCCCTTACACTAACCCTAACAGAAACCTAATCCTGACCCTAAACCTAACACTAACCTTAACCTAACCCTCACCTTAACACTATCCTTAACCCTAACCCTAATCCTCACCCAAGCCCTAAACATAACACTATTGCTAACCCCAGCCCAAACTCTAACCCTAACCCTAACCCTAACACTAGACATACAGCTAAACCTAAACCAGTCCCTAGCCCTAAACCTAATCCTAATCCTAAGCCCAACCATAACCATAGACCTAGCCTTACCCCTAACCCTACCCCTAGCCCTAACCCTAGCCCTAACCTTAACCCTTAACTTAGCCCTAGCCCTAGCCCTAGCCCTAACCCTAAATCTAACCCTAACCCTAACCCTAACCCTAACCCTAGCCATGAATAACCCTAACCCTGACCCTAGCCCTAGCCCCAGCCCAAACCCTAAACTTGACCCTAGGCCTAACCCTAACGCTAACCCTAACCTTGCTCTAGCACTAGCTCTAACCCCAACCCTAGCCCAAACCCTAACCCGAACCGTAACCCTTACCTAGCCCTAACCCTAAATCTAACTCTAACACTAACCCTAATCCTAGAGCTAAAACTAAGCCTAACCCTAGCCCTAACCCTTAGCCTAACCCTAGATCTAACCCTAACCTTAAATCTAACCCTAACCCTAACGCTAATTAACCCTAACCCTAACCCAGGCACAAACCATAACCCTAACACTACACATAACCCTAACACTAACCCTAACCCTAGCCTTAACCCAAACCCTAAACGTACCCCTAATGCTAACCTCAACCCTAAACCTAACCCTAACACTAACCTTGAACCTAGCCCTAAACCTGACACTAACACTAACCATAGCCCGAACTCTAACCCTAACCGTAAAACTTGCGTTAAATCTAATCCTAACCCTAGCCCTGACTCTAATCCTAACCCTGACCCTAGCACTAGCCCTTGCCCAAGCCCTAACCTTAACCCTAACCCTTACCCTAACCCTAACCCTGACACTAACCCTAACCCTAGCCCTAGCCCTAGCCCTAAACCTAAACCAAACCCTAACCCTAACCATAGCCCTAGCCCTAGCCCTAACCATAAACCTAACCCTAACCCTAACCATAGCCCTAACTCTAACCCTAACTATAAATCTAACCCTGACCCTAGTGCTAAACCTCTCCCTAACCCTAGTTCTAACTGAAACATTACACCTAACTCTAACCCTAACACTAACATTAACCCTAAGGCTAACACTCACCCTAGCACTAATTATAACACCAGTGCTAACCCTAATCCTAAACATAAACAAAAATAGCCCTAACCCTAAACATAACTTTAACTGCAACCCTAGCCCTAATGCGAACCCTAAACCTAACCCTAAGCCGAAAACCTAACCCTAACACTAACCCTCAACCTAAACCTAGCAATAGCCCTAGCCCTAGCCTAACCCAAACTTAAAATTAGACCTAGCCCTAACACTAAACATGAACCTAACGCTATCCTTAACCCTAGCCCTAATCCTAACAATAATCCTAACCCCTAATCCTAACACTAACCCTAACCCTAACCCTAGCCTTAAGCATAACACTAACCCTAACCCTAACCCTAAACCAACCCTAACCCTAACCCTAACACTAACACTAAATTTAACCCTAACCCTAACACAAAACCTAACACTAAACTTAACTCTACCCATAACCATCACAGTAGCCCTTATCATAACACTAGCATTGACCCCAGTCGAAACCCTAAGCCTAACCATAACACTAGACATAATGCTAACACTAACCCTAACATTCGCCCAAAACCTGATCCAAAACCTAACCCTAACCATAACCCTAACCCTTGCACTAACCAGAGCCCTAACTCTAACTTTAGCCTTAACCCTATCCCTATTCCTAATCCTAAACCTAGCCCTAGCCATAGTCCTAGCTCTAGCCCTAACCCTAACCCTAGCCCAAACCATGAACCAAACCTAACCCTAACTCTAAACAAAGCCCTAGGCCTAGCCCTAACCCTAACCCTAACCCTAACAATAATGCTAACCCTAACCCTACATATAAACCTAACCATAACCCTAACCGTATCCTAATCCTATCCCTAACCCTAACCCTAACCCTAAAACTAACCTTAACCCACACCATAGCCCTAGCCCTAACCATAACAAAAACACTAATGCTAACTCTAACTCTAACCCTAGCCTTAGCCCTACCCCTTTTCCTAACCCTAACCTTAAACCTAACCCTAATGCTAACAATAATGCTAGTCCTAAACCTAGCCCTAGCCCTAAGCCTAACCTTTTCCCGAACCCTAAACAAAGCCCTAGCACTAGCCCTAGCCCTAAGCCTAGCCCTAACCCTAACCTTAACCCTAACCCTAACCCCAACCCTAACCCTGAACATAACCCTAGCCCTAACCCTAACCCTAACCCTGACCCTGACCCTAACCCAGCCCTAGCCCAAGCCGTAACCTTAACCCTGACCCAAAGCCTATCCCAACCCTCACCCTAACGCTAACACTAACCTTAACCCTAAACCTAACCCTAAACCTCCACAAAACCCTAACCCTAATCATAACACTAGCACTAACCCAAACCCTAACTCTAACCCTAGACCAGACCCTAACCCTAATCCTAACCCTAACCCTAGCCTAACCTAGACCTAACCGTAACACTAACATTAACCCTACCCCCAACACTAAGTCTAAACTTAACCCTAACCCTAGCACTAAACCTAATGCTAAACCTAGCCCTAACCCTTACCCTAATCCTAGCTCTAACCCTAATATTAAACCTAACCCTAATCCTAACACTAACCTTAACCCTAACCCTAACCCTAGTCCTAATCTTAAAACAAGCACTACCCAAGCCCCAGCCCTAACCATAACCATAACACTAGACATAACTGAACCCTAAACCTAACCCTCTCCCTAAACAAAACACTAAACCTAACCCTAAACCTGATTCTAGGCCTAACTTGAACCCTAATTCTAACACTAACACTAAAACTAACAATAATCCTTACCCTAACTCAAACCCTAACCCCTAACCCTAACCCAAACCCTAACCCTAAACCAAAACTAGCCCTAACCCTAAAACTAGACATAATGCTAACCCTAAACCAAACCCTGCACCTAAACTTAAACGTAAACCAAACCTTAACCATAACCCTAACCCTTGCACTAACCAGAACCTTAACTCTAACTTTAGTCTTATCCCTAAACCTACTTCTAACCCTAACCCTAGCCCAGGACCTTGTCCTAGCTCTAGCCCTAACCCTAAACCTAACCCTAGCCCTAGTCCTAGCTCTAGCCCTAAACCTAACCCAAACCCTAACAATAATGCTAACCCTCACCCTACACATAAACCTAACCATAATCCTAACCCTAACACAAACCCAACTCTAACCCTAACCCTAACACTAACCTAAACCAAACCCTAACGCTCACCTAAAACTAACCGTAACCAAAACTCTAATTCAAATCCTAGCCCTAATCATAAAAATATCACTACCCCAGCCCAAACCCAGACCCTAACCAAAACCCTAACCCTAGCCCTAGCCCTAACCCTAATGCTAACAATAATGCTAACCCTATCCCAACACATAAATCTAACCATAACCCTAGCCCTAACACTAACCCTAAACCAAATCTAAACCTAACCCTAACCCTAACACTAAACTAAAACCTAACCCTAACCCTAACAATAACCTTAGCCCTAACCCTAACCCTAGCCCTAATCATAACACTAGCGCTAACCCCAGGTGTTGCCCTAACCCTAACGCTAACACTAGACATAACGCTAAATGTAACTCTAACCCTCACCCTACACCTAATCCTAAACCTAAGAATAACCCTAACCCTAGCCACAACCTGAACCCTAACACTAACCCTAGCCACAACCCTAATCCTAATCCTAACCCTAAACCTAACCCTAAGCCTAGCCCACCATAACACTAACACTAACCCTATCTCTAACCCTTAACCTAACCCTAGCTCTAACTCAAACATTAAACCTAACCCTAACCCTGTAACCCTAACCCTCATCCTATCCCTAATCAAAACACTAGTGCTAACCCTACCTTAGCCCTAAACCTAACCCTAGCCCTAGCCCTAACCCTAAACCTAAACCTAATCCTAACCCTAACCCTAGCCATAACCCTAAACCTAACCCTAGACCCTAAACCTAGCTCTAACCCTAAACCTAACCCTAACACTAACCTTAACTTTAACCCTAACCCTCACCCTAAAAATGACCTTAACCCTAACCATAACCCTCATCCTAGACCTAATCATAACACTATCACTAACCCAAGCCCAAACCCTAACCCTAACCATAACCCTAACACATAACGCTAACCCTAACCATATCCCTCACCTTAGCCCTAATCATAACACTAGTGCTAACCATAGACCTCACCCTAAACCTAACCCTAATGTAGCCCTAAGGCTAAACCTAACCCTAATCCTAACCCTAAACCTACCACTAACCCTAACCATAACCCTAGCCCTAAACCTAACTCTAAGCCTAGCCCTAACTCTAACCCTAAACCTAACCATAACACTAACCTTAACCCTAACCCTAACTCTAGCCCTAAACATAACACTAGTGCTACCCAAGCCCCAACCTAACTCTAACCATAACAATAGAGATAACTCTAGCCCTAAACCTAACCCTCGCCCTAAACAAAACACTAACCCTAGCCCTAAACCTAACTAACCCTAATGCTAACACTAACCCTAACCCTAACCCTAAACCTAACATTAACTCTAACACTAACCCTAAAAATAACCTTACCCCTAACCCTAACCCTAATGCTCCACTATTCATAACACTAGCGCTAACCCCAGCCATAGCCCTAACCCTTACGCTAACACTAAAAAAAAGAGTATCCGTAACTCTTACCCTCGCCCTAAACCTAAACCTAATCCTAAACCTAACCCTAAACCGAACCCTAGCCCTAACACAAAAACAAATTTTAACCCTAGTGCAAACCCTAACCTTCATTTTAGACCTAAACCTAACCCTATGCCTAGCCCTAAACTTAACATTAAACCTAACCCTAACCCTAACACTAACCTTAACCCTAACCCTAACCCTAGCCCTAATCATAACAAGAGCACTAACCCCAGCCATATCCCTAACCCTAACCAAAACGCAAGACATTACACTAACATTAATCCTAAACCTAACCCTAAAACTGACCCTAACCCTGACACTAGCCCTAACACTAACCCTAATTCTAACACTAGCCCTAGCCCTAACCCTAACCGAAATGCTAACGCTAACCCTAACCTAAAGCTAGCCCAAGTCTTGCTCTACCCCTACCCCTAAATGTAACCCTAGACCTAGACATTGACCTAGCCCTAGACCAAGCCCTAAACTTAATCCTAACCCTAACCCTAACCTTAGCCCTAACCGTAACATTAACCCTAACCCTAACCCTAACCCTAACCCTAACCCTAACCCTAACCTAACACTAATAATAACACTAGCCCAGGCCTAGTCCTAGCCCTAGACTACCTATACCCCTAACCATAACCTTAGCCATAGCACTAGCCCTAGCCCAAACCCAAAACCTAACCCTAGCTCAAGACCTAGCGTAACGTTAACCCTAACCTGACGCTAACCATAGCCCTAGACCAAGCCCTAACCTTAATCTTAACCCTAACCCTAACCCTAATCCTAACACCAGCCCTAAACCTACCCCTATCCCTAACCCTAACTCTAACCCTATCCCTAAATCTAACTGTAACTCTAACCTTTACCCTAACCCAAACACTAAACCTAACCCTAACCCTAAGCCTAAACTTAACCCTAAACCTAACACTAGCCAAACCCTAACCTTAGCTCTAGCCCTAGCCCTAACCCTAATGCGAACCCTAAACCTGGCCCTAGACATCGCCCTAACCCTAATCCTAGCCCTGACACTAACACTAACATAAACCGTATACCTAACTCTCATCCTAGCCCTAATCATAAAACTTGTGCTAACCTTAACCCTAACCCTAGAACTAACCCTAACCCTAGACTTACCCCAAGCCTTAACCCTAAAGCTAAGCCTGACCCTAAACCTGACCCTAAGCCTAACCCTAGCCCTGACTGTAACGCTAAACCTGAACCTAGGCCTAGCCCTAGCACAAGACCTAACCTTAACGCTAACACTAATCATAAAACTCACCGTAACGCTAACCGTAACCCTAACCCTAGCCCTAAACCTAACATTAATCCTAATCCTAACCTAACACTAACCTTAACCCTAACCTTACCTTAGAACTAATCGTAAAACTAGCTTTAAACCCATCACTAGCCTTAAACCCAACACTAACACGAGACATAATACTAACCCTAACCCTGGCCACAACTAGAACCCTAAATCTTACACTAGCCCTAACCCTAACCTTAACCCTAACCCTGAACATACCCTAGCCCTAACCAAAGCCCTAACCTTAACCTTAACCCTAATCCAAGCCCTAGCCCTAACCCTAACACTAAACCTAACCGATAGGCTAACCTTAACCCTAACCCTAACCCTAACCCTAACCCTAACCCTAGACCTAACCCTAACCCTAGCCTTAGCCCTAGCACTGGCCCTAACCCTAACACCAACACTAGCACTAACGTAAGCATTAACCCTAACCCTCACACTAGCCCTAATCATAACACTAGTGCTAACCCTAACCATAACCCTAAGCCTAAACATAACAATAAATGTAAGCCTAACCCTAATTCTTGTGGTAAACGTAGCCCTATTGCTAACCCTAACCCCAACACTAACCCTATCCCTAGTGCTAACCCTAACCCTAAACCTAGCCAATAAACCTAACCCTAAGCCTAACCTTAACGCTAACACTAAACCTAAACCTAACTCTAACATTTACCCTAAATCTAACCCTAACACTAACACTAACATTAGCACTAACCCCAACCCTAGACAGAATGCTAACCCCAACACTAGATATAAGGTTAACCCTAACCCTAAGCCTCACCCTAAACCTAACCCTAAATGTGACCCTAGCCCTATCTTGAACCCTAACACTAACAGTAGCCCTAACCCTAACCATAATTCTAAAACTAACCCTAACCCAAAACCCTAACCCTAGCCCTAGCCCTACATCTACCAGTACACCTACACCTACCCCTACCCATAAACCTAACCTTAGCTCTAGCTCTAACCCTAATGCTAACCCTAACCCTAGCCCTAGCCCTAGCCCTAACCTAAACCTAACAATAACACTAACACTAACCCTAGCCCTAACTCTAACACTAACACCAACACTAACGCTAACCCTAATATTAAACCTAACCCTAACTCTAACAATAACCTTAGCCCTAACCCTAACCCTAACCCTAATCATAACACTAGAACTAACACAAGCCATACCCCTAACCCTAATGCTAACACTAGACATAATGCTAAATGTAACTCTAACCTTCACCATAACCTAATCCTAAACCTAACCCTAACGATAACCCGAAACCTAACTCAGACCCTAGCCCTAAACCTAACCCTAATACAAACCCAGACCCAAACCTTAAGCCTAACCCTAACCCTAACACTAACCCTAACCCTAACCCTTCGCTAAACCTAACCCTAACCCTATCCCTAAACCTAAACTTAAACCTAGCTCTAACACTAACATTAAACTTACCACTAACCCTAACACTAACATTAACACTAACCCTACCCCTCAACCTAGACCTAATAATAATATTAGTGCTAACCCTAACCCTAACCCTAAACCTAATCATAAGCCTAACCCTAAGCCTAAAGTTAACCCTAACCCTAACGCTAGCCCTACCACTAACATTAAACCTAATTCTAACCCTAACAATAAACTTAGCCCTAACTCTAACCCTGGCCCTAATCATAACACTAGTGCAACTGCAGCCCTAGACCTAACCTCAACCCTACCACGAGACATAACAGTAACCATAACCCTAACACTCGCCCTAAACATAACCCTAAACCTAACCCAAACCTTGACACTGGCCAAACTAGAACCCTAATTCTAACAGCAGCCCTACCTCTAAGCATAATCCTAACCCTAACCCTAACCCTAACCCTAACCCTAACAATAAACCCCAACCCTAACCCTAATCCTAGCCCAACCCTAACCCTAACCCAAAGCCTACCCGTAAAACTAACCCTAGCCCTACCCTAGCCCTAACCCTAACCCTAACCCTAAATGTAACTGTAATGCTAACAGTAACCCTGACCCTAACGCTAACCCTAGTCCTAGCCCTAGCCCTAACCTTAATGCTAACCCTAACCCAAGCCCTAGCCCCCGCCCTAACCCAAAACCTAACCCTAACCCTAACCCTAACCGTAACACAAACATTAACCCTAACTTTAACCCTCATGCTAGCCCTAATCATAACACTAGTGCTAACCCTAAACATAACTCTAAACCTAAACCTAAACGTAAATCTAAGCCTAACCCTAATTCTTGCACTAAACGTAGCCCTAATGCTAAGCCTAAACCCAACACTAACCCTAACACTAGCGTGAACCATAACCTTAAAACTAGAACTAACCCTAACCCTAACCAAAGCACTAAACCTAATCCTAACCCTAATCCTATCCCTAACCATATGCCTAACCCTAACCCTAGAGCTAACTGTAGCTGTAAAGCTAACCCCACGCTAACGCAAACCTTAATCATAACACTAGTGCTAACCCCAGCCCTAGGCCTAACCCTAACCCTAACACTAGACATAACGCTAACCTTAACCAAACCCATTCCCTAAAACTAACCCGAAAACAGGACCTAATCCTGACCCTAGCCATAACACTAACCCTAACTCCAACACTAGCCCTAACACTAACCATAATTCTAAACCTAAACGTAAACCCTAACAGTAAACCTAACCCTAGCTCTAACCCTAACCCTAACCCTAACCTTAACCCTATCCCTAGGCTTAACTCTAGCCCTAAACCTAACCTCAGCCCTAGCCCTAGCCCTAACCCTAATGCTAACCCTAACCCTAGCCATAGCCCTCGCCCTAACCCTAAACCTAACCCTAACCCTAACGCTAACATTAACCTTAACCCTAACCATCATGCTAGCCCTAATCATAACACTAGTGCTAACCATACCCATAAACCTAAGCCTAACCCTAATTCTTGCGCTAAACATAGCCCTAATGCTAACCCTAACCCCAACACTAACCATAACACTAGCGCTAACCATAACCCTAACCCTAGCACTAAATCTAACCCTAACCCTAACCCAATCTCTACACTGACCATAGCGCTAACTGTAGCCGTTACGAAAATCCTAACCCTAACCCTAACCGTAACAATAACCCTAACCCTACCCTAGCGCTAATCATAACACTAGTGCTAACCCCAGCCCTAGCACTACACCTAACCCTAACACTAGACATAACGCTAACCTAAACCCTAACCCTCACCCTAAACCTAACCCTAAAACCAGCCCTAATCCTGATGCTAGCCCTAAACTGAACTCTAACTCAAGCCCTAAAACTAACCATAATCCTAACCCTAAACCTAAGCCCTAATACGAACCCTAACCGTAGCCCTAGCACTGACCCTAACCCTAACCCTAACCCTAACCCTAACCCTAAACTAATCAGAACGCTAAACGTAACCCTAAACCTAACCCTAGCCCTAAACCTAACCCTAGCCCTAGCCCTAGCCCTAACCCTAATGCTAACCCGAACCATAACCATAGCCCTCCCCCTAACCCTAAACCTAACCCTAACCCTAACACTAACATTAAACCTAACCGTAACATTCACACTAGCCCTAATCATAACACTTGTGCTAACCCTAAACCTAACCCTAACACTAACCCTAAGCCTAACCCTATCTTATACTAAATGTAGCCCTAATGCTAACCCTAAACCAAACACTAACCCTAACACTAGTGCTAACCCTAACCCTAACACAGGAACTAAACCTAACCCTAACCCTAATCCTAAACCGATCCCTAACCCTAACCCTAGTGCTAACCATAGCCATAACGCTACCCTAACCCTAACCCTAACCCCAGCGCAAAACCTAACCCTATCCCTAGCCCTAATCATAACACTAGCACTAACCCCAGTCCTAGCCATAACTCTAACCCTAACACTATGCATAACGCTAACCTTAACCATAACCCTCGCACTAAACCTAACCCCAAAACTGACACAAACCTGACCCTAGCCCTAAGTTTAACCCTAACACTAGACATAATGCTAACCTTAACCCTAACCTTCACCTTAAACCTAACCATAAAACTGGCCCTATACCTGACCCCAGCCCTAACCCTAACCCATTCTAACCCTAGCCCTAACCCTAACCTAATCCTAACTCTAACACTAACCCTAACTCGAGCCCTAGCTCTACCCTAACCCTAAACCTAACAGTAATGCTAATTGTAAAATAAACCTAACCCTAACCCTAACACTAACCCCAATCCTAACCCTAACCCTAATGCTAACTTTAACCCTAGACCTAACTCTAACCATAGCCCTAACCATAACCCTAGCCCTAACAATAACATTAAACCTAAACCTAACCTTAACAATAACCTTAGCCCTAACCCTAGCACTAGCCCTAACCATAACACTAGCACTACCACTGACGTAGCCCAAAGCCTAATGCTAACACTAGACATAAGGCTAACCATAACTCTAACCCTCACCCTAAACCTAATCCTAAACCTAACACTAAAACTAACCCTATCCCTAAACCAAAAAATAACTCTAACGCTAGCCCTAACCCTAAAACTAACCATAATCCAAACCCTAACCCTAACCCTAACCATATCCCTAAATCTTACACTAACAGTAACCCTAGCCCTAACTCTAACCCTAACCCTAAACCTAACCGTAACCATAACACTAACCCTAACAATAACCCTAACCCAGGTGATAAACCTAAACCTAACCCTAACCCTAGCTCTAACCCTAACAAAACTAACGCTAACACTAACACTAACATTAACCCTAACCCTAACCCTCACCCTAGACCTGATCATAAGACTAGTGCTGACACTAACCCTAACATAAAATTAAACCTAACCCTAACCCTAACTCTAAAGCTAGCCATAACACTAAGCCTAGCCCTAACCATAATATTAAACATAACCCTAACCCTAAAAATAAACTAACCCCTAACCCTAACCCTACACTTAGCCCAAATCATAACACTAGCACTAACCTCAGCCCTAGCCATAAACATAACCCTAACACTAGACATAATGCTAACCTTAACCATAACACTTGCCCAAACCTAACCCAAAAACTGACACTAACCATGACCCTAGTCCTAAGCCTAAACCTATTCTAACCCTAGGCCTAACCCTAACCATAATCCTAACCCTAAAGCTAACCCTAACACTAACCCTAACCCAAGCCATAGCCCTAACCCTAACACTAACCCCAAACCTAACCATAAAAATAAACATAACCCTAACCCTAACACTAAACCTAACCCTAGCCCTAATCCTAACCCTAGCCCTAGCCCTAGCCGTAACCCTAATGCTAAACCTAACCCTAGCCATAGCCCTCACCATAACCCTAACCCTATAACTAACCCTGATTCTAGCGCTAACCATAGTCATAATGTTAACTTTAACCCTAACCCTAGCCCTAGCCCTAAACCTACCCTATACCTAGCCCTAAACTTAACATTAAACCTAACCCTAACACTAACCTTAAGCCAAACCCTAACCATAGCCCTAATCATAACACTAGCGCTAAGCCCAGCCCTAGCCCTAACAATAACTCTGATACTAGAAATAACGCTAACATTAACCCTAAACCACATCGTAAACCTAACTCTAAAACTGAATATAACCCTGACCCTAGCCTAACCCTAACACTAATTCTAACAAGCCCTAAACCTAACCATAATCCTAACCCTAACTCTAACCCCTAACACTAACCCTAGCACTAACCCTAGCCCTAAATCTAACCCTAACCCTATCCATAGCCCTAGCCCTAACCCTAGCCCTAAATCTAACCCTAACCCTATCCATAGCCCTAGCCCTAGCACTACCCTAAACCTAAGCCTAGACCTAGCCCTTGCCCTTGCCCTTGCCCTAGCCCTAGCCCTAGCCCTAGCCCTAGCCCTAGCCCTAAACCTAACCCTAACGCTAACGCTAACCAAGATCTAAACCTAGCCCTAGCCCTACCCCTACCCCTAAATGTAACCCTAGACCTAGCCATTGCCCTAGCCCTAAACCAAGCCTTAACCTTAATCTTAACCGTAACCCTAGCCCTAAACATAGCCCTAGCCCTAACCCTAACCCTAACCGAAAGCCTTACCGTAAACCTAATCCAATTTATAACTCTAACCCTAACCCTAACTCTTACCCTGACCCTAGTCCTCACTTAACCCTGATGCTAACCCTAAACCTCAACGTAATGCTAACCATAAACCTAATCCTAACCGTAACCCTAATCCTAGGCCTAAACCTAACCCTAACCCTAAACCTAACCCTAACTCTAGCCCTAGCTCAAACCCTAATGCTAACCCTAACCCTAACATGAGCCCTTGCCCAAACACTAACCCTAACCCTAACAATAACCTTAGCCCTAACCCTATTCCTAGCCTTAAATATGAAACTAGTGCTAACCCGAGCCGTAGCCCTAACCCTAATGCTAACACTAGACATAATGCTAACCATAACTCTAACCCTCACAATAAACCTAACCCAAACCCTAACCCTAACAATAACCAGAAACCTAACTCAGACCCGAGCCATAACCCGAACCCTAATGCAAACACAAACCCTAACCCTAAATCTAACCCTAACCCTAACCATAACACTAACCCTAGCACTAAACCTAACCCTAACCCTATCCCTAACCCTAACCTTAAACCTAGCTCTAACTTTAACGTTAAACCTAACCCTAACCACAACACTAACATTAACCCTAAACCTAACCCTCACCTTAAACCTAATCATAACACTATTGCTAACACTAACCCTAACCCTAACCCTAGCCATAACCCTAACATTAAACCTAACCCTAACCCTAACATTAACCCTAACCCTAACCCTAACAATAACCTTAGCCCTAACCCTAACCCAAGCCCTAATCATAACACTAGCTTAACCCCAGCCTTAGCCCTAACCATAACCCTAACACAAGACATAAAGCTAACTGTAACTCTAATCCTCACCCTAAACCTAATCCTCAAGCTAACTCTAACTCTAACCCTAGGCCTAACCCGAAACCTAACTCTAACCCTAGCCCTAACCCAAACCCTAATACAAACCAAAACCGTAACACTAAGCTAGCCCTAACCTTAACACTTACAATAAACCTAGCCCTAACTCAAACCCTAACCCTAAACCTAGCGCAAAGCATAACCCTACCACTACCCCAATCATGACACTAACGCTAACCCCAGCCCTAGCCCTAAACCTAACCCTAAAACTGACCCTAAACCTGACCCCTAGCCTTAAACCTACGCTAACTCTAACACTAGCCCTAACCCTAACCATAATCATAACCTAAACCTAAACCTAAACCCTAAACCTAACCCTAACCCTAGCCCTAACTCTAACCCTAACCCTAACCCTAACCCTATGCATAGCCCCATCACTAGCCCTATCCCTAACCCTAATCCTAACCCTAATACTAACCCTAGCATTAGCCCTTGCCCTAGCCCTAGCCCTAGCCCCAGGGCTAACACTAAGCTAAAGCTAACGCTAACCCTAACAAACTTAGCCCTAGCCCTAGCCCTAGGCCTACCACTACCCTTAACCCTAAACATAGACCTAGCCCTAGCCCTAGACTTTCCCTAATTATTAACCTTAACCCTAACCCTAGCCCTCAAACTAGCCCTAGCCCTAGCACTCACCCTAACCCTAACCCTAATACTAACCATAAACCTAAACCTAACCTAAACCCTTGCACTAACCCTAACCCAACCCTAAACCTAACCCCTAACCCTAACCCTAACCCTAGCCAAAACTCTAACCCTAACCCTAACCCTAACCCTAACCCTATCTATAGCCCCACCACTAGCCGTATCCCTATTCCTAACTGTAACCCTAACCCTAGCATTAGCCCTTGCCTAGACCTAGCCCTAGCCCTAGTGCTAGCACTAATGCTAAAGCTAATGCTAACCCTAACCTAAACCTAGCCCTAGCCCTAGGCCTACCACTACCCTTAACCCTAAACATAGACCTAGCTCTAGCCCTAGCCCTAGCCCAGGTCCTAACATTAACCTTAACCCTAACCCTAGCTCTAACCCTAACCCTAGCCCTACCCTAACACTAACCCTAATACTAACCGTAACGCTAAACCTAACCTTAACCCTTACACTAACACTAGACAAACCCTAAACCGAAACCTCACCCTAACACTAACCTTAACCCTAAGCCGAACCCTCACCTTAACACTATTCTTAACACTAACCCTAATCCTCACCCAAGCACTAATCATAACACTATCTTTGACCCCAGCCCAAACCCTAAACCTAACCCTAACCCTAACAGTAGACATAAGGCTAACCCTAACCCTAACCCTTACCCTAAACCTAATCCTAAACGTAACCCTAACCCAAGACCAAAACCAATCCCTAATTCTAACCCTAACCCTAGCGCTAAATCTAACCCTAACCCTATCCCTAAACCTTAACCTAACCCTAGCTCTATCCCTAACATTAAACCTAACCCTAACACTAATATTAACTGTAACCCTAACCCACATCCTAGCCGTAATCATGACATTAGTGCTAAACCTAACCGTAACCCTAGCACTAACCCTTACCCTAACCCTAGCTCTAGTCATAACTTTACCCTAACCCTAATCATAATGTTAACAAAAACACTAGCACCAGCCCTAGCCCTAGCCCTAGCCAAAACCTAAACCTAACCTGAATGCTAACCATAGCCCTAGCCCTAGGCCTAGCCATAACCCTGACCATAACCCTAACCCTAACCCTAGCCCGAAACCAAACACTAGCCCTAGCCCTAGCCCTAAGCCTAGCCCTAACCCTAAACTTAATCCTGACCCTCTCCCTAGCCCTACCAAGCCCTAACTCTAACCTAACCCTAACCTTAACTATATCAATAGCCCCATCCCTAGCACTATCCCTAGCCCTACCCTAAACCTAGCCCTAGCCCTTACCCTAGACCTAGCCCTAGCCGTAACCCTAGCCCTAATGCTAAAGCTAACGCTAACCCTAAACTAACCCTAGATGTAGCCCTAACCGTATCCCTAACTGTAACCCTAGAAATAACCCTAGCCCTAGCCCTAGTGCAAGCACCAATATTAACCTTAAACCTAAACCTAAACCTAACCATAACCCTAACCCTAACCCCAACGCTAATGCTAACCCAAACACTAACCCCTTACCCTAATCCTAACCCAAACCCTAAGGCTAAAAATAAAGCCAACCCTAGCCCTAGCCCTAGAAAAATCCTAAACCTAACCCAAACACTAAACCTAGCCTTAGCCCTAGCCTTAGGCCTAGCCCGAACCCTAATTATAACTCTAACCCTAATCCTAACCCTAACCCTAGCCCTATCTCTAACCCTAATCCTAACCCTAACCCTGACATTAACCATAACCCTAACTTTTACACAAACCCTAACCCAACCCTAACCCTAACCTATACACTAACCCTTAACCGTAACCCTAACCCTCACATATACACAATCCTTAATGCTAACACTAATCCTCACTCACCCTAATCATAACACTATTGCAAAGCCCAGCTGAAACCCTAACTCTAAACCTAACCCTAAGCCTAGCCCTAAATGTAACACTAACACTAACCCTAACCCTAACCCTAACTCTAGCCCTAACCCTAACATTCAACCTAACCCTAACACAAAAAATAACCTTACGCCTAAACCTAACTCTAACCCTAGCCCTAATCATAACACCAGCACTAACTCCAGCCATAGCCCTAACCCTAAAGCTGACACTAGACATAACCCTATCAGTAATTCTTACCCTCAACCTAAACCTAATTCTAAAACTAACCCTAACCCTAGGCCTAACACAAAACCTTATTCTAACCCTAGCCCTAACCCTAACCCTACCAAACCATATCCCTAACCCTAAGCCCACCCCTAGCCCTAACACTAAAAATAACCCTAGCCCTAACCCTAACTCTAACCCTAGACCAAACCATAACCCTAACTCTAACCCTATACCTAACCATAACCTTAACCCTATACCTAACCCTAAGCCTAGCGCGAACCGTAGCAACAATGTTAACTCTAACCCTAACCCTAACCCTAGTGCAAACCCTAACCCTACCCCAAACCTAACCCTATGCCTAGCCCTAAACCTAACATTAAACCAAACCCTAAACTAGCCTTAACCCTGACACTCACCTAGCCCTAATCATAAAACTAGTGCTAACCCTAACCGTAACCCTAGACATAACCCTAACCCTAACCCTAACCCTAACACTAAACCTAGCCCTAGCCCTAGCCCTAAACCTAAACCTAACCCTAACCCTAACCCTAGACCTACCCTAGCCCTGACCATAACCCAAACCTATACCCTAGAACTAGCCCTAGCCCAAGGCCTACCCTTAACCCTAACCTTAACCCTAACCCTAACCCTAATGCTAACCCTAAACCTAACACTAACCTTAGCCTTAATGCTAAAATTAAACCTAACCCTAATCCAAACACTAACATTAGCACAAACCCTAACCCTCCACCTAGACCTAATCATAACAATAGTGCAAAAACTAACCCTAACCTTAACATAACCCTAACCCTAACCCTAAAGCTAACTCTAACCCTAACCCTAGCCCTAACCCTAACATAAACTTAACTCTAACCCTGAAAATAACCTTACCCCTAACCCTAACCCAAACCTTAGCCTTAATCATAACACTAGCGCTAAGCCCAGCCATAGCCCTAACACTAACCCTCACACTAGACATAACGCTATCCGTAAATCAACCCTCGCCGTAAACCTAATCCTAAACCTCAAACTAATCGTAACAGTAGCCCTAACACGAAACCTAATTCTGACCCTAGCGCTAACCCTAACCCTAATCCAAACCCTAGCCCTAAACCTAAGCCCAGCCCTAACCCTAACAATAACCCTAACCCTACTTAACCCTAGCCTAGCCATCATAATAACACTAGTGCTAAACTCAGCCCTACCCCTAACCATAACCCTAACACTAGACATAACGCTAATATTAACCCTAAACCTTGTCCTAAACCTAAACCTATAATAGACCCTAACCCTGACCCTAGCCCTAACCCTAAACCTAAATCTAACACTAGCCCTAACCCTAACCATAATCCTAACCCTAACCCTAACACCTAAACCTAACCCTAACCCTAGCCCTAACTCTAACTCTAAACCTAACCCTAACCATAACCCTATCCATAGGCCTAGCCCTAGCCCTAGCCCTAACCTAACCCTAACCATAAACCTAAACATAACTCTAAGCCTAACACTAATCCTAGCCCGAAAGTAACCCTAACCCTGACCCTAGGTCTAGACCTAGCCCAAGGTCTAACCCTAACCCGAACCCTAACTCTACACCTAACCCTAGCCCTAGCCCTAGCCAAACCCTAACGCTAACCCAAACCCTAACCCTAAACATAGCCCTAACGCTAACATTAAACCTAATCCTAAAGCTAACAGTAACCTTTACCCTAACCCTAACCCTAGAACTAACCATAACACTAGCACCAACCCCAGGACTAGCCCTAACTCCAACCCTAACACAAGACATAACACTAACCCTAACCTAACCCTAATCCCCACGCTAAACGTAACCCTAAATCTAACCCTAACCTGACCCTAGCCCTAACTAGAACCCTACTCTAACACTAGCCCTAACGCTAAACATATTCATAACCCCAAAACTAACACTAACCCCCAACCCTAACCATAACCCTAATGCTAAAGCTAACCCTAACCATAGCCCTAGCCCTAGTCCTAAGCCTTACCCTAACCCTAGCCCTGATTTTAACCCTAACCCTAGCCCTAACCCTAACATTAAGCCTAATCCTAATGCTAACATTAACCTTAACCCTAACCCTAACCCTAGAACTAATCATAACACTTGTGCTAACCCCAGACCTAGCCCTAAACCCAACCCCAACACAAGACATAACACTCACCCTAACACTATCGCTAACCCTCGCCCTAAACGAAACCCTAAAAATAACCCTAACCTGACCCAGGCCCTAACTAGAACCCTAACCCTAACCGTAGCCCTACTCTAACCCTAACCCTACCCTAGCCCTAGCCCTAGTCTTAGACCTAAACCTAACCCGAACACTAATGTTAACCCTAACCCTAGCCTAGCCCTAACCTTTACCCTAATCCTAACCCTAACGCTAATGCTAAAAATAACACTAGCCCTAGATGTAGACCTAGCCCTAAACCTAACCTTAACAGTAGCCCTAACCCTAGCCCAAACCCTAAACCTTACCCGAGCAGTAGCCCTAACCTTAACTAGAACCCTAAACCTGACGCTAGCCATAGCCCTAGCCCGAGCCCTAACCTTAATCCTAACCCTAGCCCTAACCCTACCCATAGCCCTAACCATAACACTAACCCTAAACCTAACCATAACACTAGCCATAACCCTAACCCAAGCACTAACCCTAACCCTAACCATAAGCCTAACTCTAAAGCTAGCCCTAAATCTAACACTAGCCCTAGCTCTAGCCCTTGCCCTAACCCTAATGCTAATCGTAACCCCAGCTCTAGCCACATCCTTAACCCTAATGCTAACCCTAATGCCAAACCTAACCCTGGCCCTAACCATAATCCTAAGCTTAACCCAAACAATAAGCCCCAATCATAACCCTAACCATAGTCCTACCACTACCCTAACTCTAAATCTAGCCCTAGGCCTAGTCTATCCCTAACCCTAACACTAATGCTAACCCTACCCTAGCCCTAACCTAGCCCTAAGCTTAACAGACCCCTATCCCTAAACCAAATGCTAATGCTAACAATAAAGCTAGCCCTAGCCCTAGCCCTAACTGTAACCCTAACCAAAACCCGAAACCCCAACCATAGCCATAGCCCTAACCCTAGCCATAGGCCTAGCCCTAGCCAAAGGCCTACCCTAACCCTAAGATTAACTCTAACCCTGACCCTAACCCTAGCCCTAGCCCAAGCCCTAACCTTAACCCTAACCCTAACCCTAATGCTAACAATAACGATAACACTAGGACAAGCCATAGCCCTAGCCCTAACCCTAACCGTAACCCGAACCCTAACCACAGCCATAGGCCTAGCCCTAGCCATAGGCCTAGCCCTAACCCTAACACTAATGCTAACCCTACCTTAGCCCTAACCTAGCCCTAAGCTTAACAGACCCCTATCCCTAAACCAAATGCTAATGCTAACAATAAAGCTAGCCCTAGCCCTAGCCCTAACTGTAACCCTAACCAAAACCCGAAACCCCAACCATAGCCATAGCCCTAACCCTAGCCATAGGCCTAGCCCTAGCCATAGGCCTACCCTAGCCCTAACCTTAACTCTAACCCAGACCCTAAACCTAGTCCTAGCCCAAGCCCTAACCTTAACCCTAACCCTAACCCTAACCCTAATGCTAACAATAACGATAACACTAGGACAAGCCATAGCCCTAGCCCTAACCCTAACCGTAACCCGAACCCTAACCACAGCCATAGGCCTAGCCCTAGCAATAGGCCTAGCCCTAACCCTAAAACTAATCATAACACTAACCCTAGCCCTAGTCCTAACCTTAACTCTAACCCAGACCCTAACCCTACCCTAACCCAAGTCCTAACCTTAACCCTAACCCTAAACCTAACGCTAACAATAATGATAGCCCTAGGCCAAGCCACAGCCCTAGCCATAACCCTAACCATAACCCAAACCCTAACCACAGCCATAGCTCTAGCCCTAGCCATAGGCCTAGCCCTAACCCCAAAACTAACCATAACGCTAACCCTAGCCCTAGCCCTAACCTTAACTCTAACCCAGACCCTAAACCTAGTCCTAGCCCAAGCCCTGACCTTAACTCTACCCTAACCCTCACACTAACGATAACGCTAAACGTAATTGTAAACCTCACCCTAATCCTAACCCTAACCATAGCACTAAACCTATCCCTAACCCTCACCCTAGCCTTAGCCCTAAACTAACCCTAACCCTAAATCTATCCCTAAACCTAGCCCTGATTTTAATCCTAACCCTGACCCTAGCCATAGCACTAGCCCAAGGCCTAAACTTAACCCTAACCCTAACCCTAAAGCTAACCCTAACCCTAGCTCTAGCCCTAGCCCCAAATCTAATGCTAAATTAAACCTAATCCTAACCCTAACACTAACCCTAACCCTAACACTAACTCTAAGAACTATACATAAAACTAACGCTAACCCAAGCCTTAGCCCTGACCCAACCCTAATACAAGACATAACATTAACAATAACCCTAACCCTCATCTTAACATAACCCTAAACCTGACCCTAACGCTGACCCTGGCCGTAAACAGAACCCTACCTCTAACACAAGTGCTAACCCTAACAATAATTCTAACCTTAACCCTAAAAATAAACCCCAACCCTAACGCTAATCCTGCCCTAACCTAACCATAACCCTAGCCCTAACACTAACCCTAAATATAGCCCTACCCTAAGCCTTACCCAAACCCTAACCCTAAACGTAACCCCAACCCTAACCCTAATGATAACAATAACGCTAGCCTTAGCCCTAGCCCTAGCCCTAACCCTAACTGTAAAACGAATCCTAACCATAGCCATAGCCCTAGACCTAGAACGAGGCCTAGCTCTAATCCTAAACTTAACACTAACCCTGACCCTAACCCTAACCCTAGCCCTAGCCCAACCCCTAACCTTAACAATAACCCTAACCCTAAACTATCCCTAACCCTAACCCTAAACCTAACCATCACGCTAACCGTAATCCTAAGCCTAACCCTAACCCTGATCCTAACCCTAACCCTAACCCAAACCCTAATCCTAGGCCTAGCCCTATCCCTAAACCTAATACTAACCTTAACCCTAACCCTAAAACTAATGCTAACAATAACGCTATCCCTAGTCCTAGCCCTATCCCTAACCCTAACCGTAACGCTATCCCTAGAACTTCCAAACCCTAAACCTAACTGGAGGGCTACACTTGGACAACTTGAGCCCTAAACCTGAGGCTAACCATAGCCCTAGCCCAAGCCCTAACATTAAACATAACCATACCCCTAGCCTTAACCCTAGCCCTAGCCTGAATACTAACCCTAATGCTGAATCTAACCATAATGCTAACCATAACTGTAACCCTAACCCTAACCCTAATCCTAACCCTAACCATAGCCTTAACTCTAACCCTAGCCATAGCCCAAACCCTAACCCTTACCCTAACCCTAGCCCTGATTTTAACACTAACCCTGACCTAGACCTAGCCCTAGCCCTAGCCCAAGCTCTAATCTGAACCCTAACCCTAACCCTAACCCTAACCCTAAATCTACCCTTAGCCCTAACTCTAAACCTAAACCTAAACCTATCCACAACGCTAACTGTAACTGTAACCCTAACCCTAATCCTAACCCTAACCATAGCCCTAACCCCAACCCTAGCCCTAGCCCTAACCCTAACCCTAACATTAAGCCTAATCCTAAAGCTAACAGTAACCTTAACCCTAACCCTAACCCTAGAAATAATCATAACACTAGAGCTAACTCCAGCACTAGCCCTACCCCAACCCTAACAAGAGACATAACACTAACCCTAACGCTATCCCTAACCCTTGCTCTAAACGTAACACTAAAACTAACCCTAACTTGACCCTAGCCCTAACTAGAACCCTAACCTTAACCCTAGCCGTACCCTAACAAAACCCTACCACTAACCCTAACATTAAGCCTAATCATAACCCTAACCCTAACGCCAGAACTAATCATAAAACTAATGTTAACCCAAGCCCTAGCCCTAACCCCAACCCTAACACATGCATAACAATAATCATAACCCTAACCCTCATCTTAACATAACCCTAAACCTAACCCTAACCCTGACCCTGGCCCTAAATAGAACCCTACCAGTAACACAAGCCCTAACCGTAACCATAATTCTATCCCTAACAATGACAATAAACCACAACCCTAACCCTAACGCTAGCCATACTCTAACCCTAAAGCTAGCCATAGCACTAACCCTAACCATAGCCCTACACTAAGACTTACCATAACCCTAACACTAAAACTAACCCTAAACTTAATGCTAACTATAATTCTAACCCTAGCCCTAGCCGTAGCCCTAGCCCTAGCCTTAAACCTAATCCTAAATGTAACCCGAACCCTAACTATAGCCCTAGGCCTAGTCCTAACCCTAACCTTAACCCTAACCCTAGCCCTAACCCAAACCCTAAATTTAACCCTAACCCTAAACCTAACACTAACCCTATCCCTATCCCTAACCTAACACTGAACCTAACCATCATGTTAACAGTAATCCTAACCCTAACCCAA
>OX463230.1:46799172-46801672 GCA_949820135.1 Sylvilagus floridanus | reverse complement strand
CTAGGGCTTGGGTTAGTGTTAGGGTTAGGGATAGGGTTAGGGCTAGGGTTAGGGTTAGGGCTAGGGCTAGGGTTAGGGTTAGGGCTACGGCTAGGGTTTGAGCTAGTGCTAGGGCTAAGGCTAGGGTTAGGTCCAGGGCTAGGGCTAGGGGTATGGTTAGGGTTAGGGCTAGGGCTAGGGCTAGGGTTAGGATTAGTGTAGGGTTAGGGTTAGGGCTAGGGCTAGGTTTAGGGTTAGCGCTAGGGTCAGGGTTAGAGTTAGGGTTAGGGCTAGGGCTAGGGCTAGGGCTAGGGTTAGGGTTAGGGTTAGGGTTAGGTTTAGAGTTAGGGCTAGGGCTAGCGCTAGGGCTAGGGCTAGGGCTAGAATTAGGGCAAGGGTTAGAGTTAGGGTTAGGGATAGGGTTAGGCCTAGGGCTAGGGCTAGGGCTAGGGCTTGGGTTAGTGTTAGGGTTAGGGATAGGGTTAGGGCTAGGGTTAGGGTTAGGGCTAGGGCTAGGGTTAGGGTTAGGGCTACGGCTAGGGTTTGAGCTAGTGCTAGGGCTAAGGCTAGGGTTAGGTCCAGGGCTAGGGCTAGGGGTATGGTTAGGGTTAGGGCTAGGGCTAGGGTTAGTGTTAGGGTTAGGGTTAGGGCTATGGTTAGGGTTAGGGTTAGGGTAAGGGCTAGGGCTATTGCTATTGCTAGGGCTAGGGCTAGGGTTAGGGTAAGGTTTAGGGCTAGGGCTAGGGCTAGTGCTAGGGCTAGAGTTATGGTTAGGGTTAGGGTTAGGGCTAGGGCTAGGGTTAGCTGTAGGGTTTGGGTTAGGGTTAGATTTAGGGCTAGTGCTAGGGCTAGGGCTAGGCTTACGGTTAGGGTTAGGGTTAGAGTTCGGGCTAGGGCTATGGCTAGGGCTAGGGCTAGGGCTAGGCTTAGGGTTAGGGCTACGGCTAGGGTTTGAGCTAGTGCTAGGGCTAAGGCTAGGGTTAGGTCCAGGGCTAGGGCTAGGGGTATGGTTAGGGTTAGGGCTAGGGCTAGGGTTAGTGTTAGGGTTAGGGTTAGGGCTAGGGTTAGGTTTAGGGTTAAGGTTAGGGCTAGGGCTTGGGCTAGGGCTAGGGCTAGGGCAATGGCTAGGGTTAGGGTTAGGGTTAGGGTTTGGGTTAGGGCTAGGGCTAGGGTTAGAGTTAGGGCTAGGGCTAGGGTTAGGGTTAGGGTTAGGGTTAGGGCTAGGGTTAGTGTTAGGGCTAGGGTTAGGGTTAGGGTTAGGATTAGGGCTAGGGCTAGGGCTAGGGCTCGGGCTAGGGCAAGGGCTAGGGTTAGGGTTAGTGTTAGGGTTAGGGTGAGGGTTAGGGGTAGGGTTAGGTCTAGGGCTAGGGATAGGGCTAGGGCTAGGGTTAGGGTTAGGACTAGGGTTAAGGTTAGGGCTAGGGTTAGGGTTAGGGTTAGGGTTAGGATTAGGGCTAGGGCTAGGGCTAGCGTTAGGTTTAGGTTTAGCGTTAGGGCTAGGGCTAGGGCTAGTGCTAGGGCTAGGGTTAAGGTTAGGGTTAGGGCTAGGGCTAGGGCTAGGGTTAGGGCTAAGGCTAGGGCTAGTGTTAGGGTTCGGGTTAGGGCTAGGGTTAGGGTTAGGGTTAGGGTTAGGATTAGGGCTAGAGCTAGGGCTAGGTCTAGGGCTAGGGTTAGGGTTAGGGCTAGGGCTAGGGCTAGGGCTAGTGCTAGGGCTAAGGCTAGGGTTAGGGCTAGGGCTAGAGCTAGGGCTAGGGTTAGGGTTAGGGCTAGGGCTAGGGTTAGGGTTAGGGTAAGGTCTAGGGCTATTGCTATTGCTAGGGCTAGGGCTAGGGTTAGGGTAAGGTTTAGGGCTAGGGCTAGGGCTAGTGCTAGGGCTAGAGTTATGGTTAGGGTTAGGGTTAGGGCTAGGGCTAGGGTTAGCTGTAGGGTTTGGGTTACGGTTAGATTTAGGGCTAGGGCTAGGGCTAGGTCTAGGCTTACGGTTAGGGTTAGGGTTAGAGTTCGGGCTAGGGCTAGGGCTAGGGCTAGGGCTAGGGCTAGGCTTAGGGTTAGGGCTACGGCTAGGGTTTGAGCTAGTGCTAGGGCTAAGGCTAGGGTTAGGTCCAGGGCTAGGGCTAGGGGTATGGTTAGGGTTAGGGCTAGGGCTAGGGTTAGTGTTAGGGTTAGGGTTAGGGCTAGGGTTAGGTTTAGGGTTAGGGTTAGGGCTAGGGCTTGGGCTAGGGCTAGGGCTAGGGCAATGGCTAGGGTTAGGGTTAGGGTTAGGGTTTGGGTTAGGGCTAGGGCTAGGGTTAGGGTTAGGGCTAGGGCTAGGGTTAGGGTTAGGGTTAGGGTTCGGGCTAGGGCTAGGGCTAGCCTAGGGCTAGGGCTAGCGTTAGGTTTAGTGTTAGGGTTAGGGCTAGGGCTAGGGCTAGGGCTAAGGCTAGGTTTAGGGTTAGTGCTAGGGCTAGGGCTAGGGCTAGGGCTAGGGTTAGGACTAGGGTTAGGGTTAGGGGTATGGCTAGGGCTAGGTTTAGGGTTAGCG
>OX463230.1:46789172-46794172 GCA_949820135.1 Sylvilagus floridanus | reverse complement strand
TTAGGGTTAGGGTTAGGATTAGGGCTAGGGCTAGGGCTAGGGCTCATGCTAGGGCAAGGGCTAGGGTTAGGGTTAGTGTTAGGGTTAGGGTGAGGGTTAGGGGTAGGGTTAGGTCTAGGGCTAGGGATAGGGCTAGGGCTAGGGTTAGGGTTAGGGCTAGGGTTAAGGTTAGGGCTAGGGTTAGGGTTAGGGTTAGGGTGAGGATTAGGGCTAGGGCTAGGGCTAGGGCTAGGGCATGGGCTAGGGTTAGGGTTAGGGTTAGGGTTAGGGTGAGGGTTAGGGCTAGGGTTAGGTCTAGGGCTAGGCTTAGGTTTAGGGCTACGGCTAGGGCTAGGGCTAGGGCTAGCGTTAGGTTTAGGTTTAGGGTTAGGCCTAGGGCTAGGGCTAGTGCTAGGGCTAGGGTTAAGGTTAGGCTTAGGGCTAGGGCTAGGGCTAGGGTTAGGGCTAAGGCTAGGGCTAGGGTTAGGGTTAGGGTTAGGGCTAGGCTTAGGGTTAGGGCTATGGCTAGGGCTAGGGCTAGGGCTAGCGTTAGGTTTAGGTTTAGGGTTAGGTTTATGGCTAGGGCTAGGGCTAGGGCTAGGGTTAGATTTGCGTTAGGTTTAGGGTTAGGGCTAGTGTTAGGGTTAGGGTTAGGGTTAGGGCTAGGGCTTGGGCTAGGGCTAGTGCTAGGGCTAGGTTTAGGGTTAGGGCTAGGGCAAGGGTTAGGGCTAGGGCTAGGGTTAGGGATAGGGTTAGGGTTAGGGCTAAGGGTAGGGGTAGGGCAAGGCCTAGGGCTAGGGCTAGGTTTAGGTTTAGGGTTAGGGTTAGGGTTAGGGCTTGGGCTAGGGCTTGGGCTAGGGTTAGGGTTAGGATTAGTGTAGGGTTAGGGTTAGGGTTAGGGCTAGGGTTAGGGTTAGGGCTAGGGTCAGGGTTAGGGTTAGAGTTATGGCTAGGGCTAGGGCTAGGGCTAGTGTTAAGGTTAGGGTTAGGGTTAGGTCTAAGGCTATGGCTAGGGCTAGGGATAGCGTTAGGGTTGGGGTTAGGGTTAGGGCTAGCGTTAGGGTTAGGGTTAGGGCCAGGGCTAGCGCTAGGGCTAGGACTAGGGCTAGGATTAGGGCTAGGGTTAGGGTTAGGGATAGGGTTAGGGCTCGGGCTAGGGCTAGGGCTAGGACTAGTGTTAGGGTTAGGGTAGGGCTAGGGCTAGTGTTAGGATTCGTGTTAGGTTTAGGGTTAGGGCTAGGGCTAGGGTTAGGGTTAGGGCTAGGTATAGGGTTAGGGTCAGGGTTAGGGCTAGGGCTAGGGTTAGGGATAGGGATAGGGGTAGGGCTACGGCTAGGGTTAGGGTTAGGGATAGGGTTAGGGCTAGGGCTAAGGCTAGGGCTAGGGCTAGGGTTAGGATTAGTGTAGGGTTAGGGTTTTGGCTAGGGCTAGGTTTAGGGTTAGCGCTAGGGTCAGGGTTAGAGTTAGGGTTAGGGCTAGGGCTAGGGCTAGGGCTAGGGTTAGGGTTAGGGTTAGGTTTAGAGTTAGGGCTAGGGCTAGCGCTAGGGCTAGGGCTAGGGCTAGGATTAGGGCAAGGGTTAGGGTTAGGGTTAGGGATAGGGTTAGGCCTAGGGCTAGGGCTAGGGCTAGGGCTTGGGTTAGTGTTAGGGTTAGGGATAGGGTTAGGGCTAGGGTTAGGGTTAGGGCTAGGGCTAGGGTTAGGGTTAGGCCTACGGCTAGGGTTTGAGCTAGTGTTAGGGCTAAGGCTAGGGTTAGGTCCAGGGCTAGGGCTAGGGGTATGGTTAGGGTTAGGGCTAGGGCTAGGGTTAGTGTTAGGGTTAGGGTTAGGGCTAGGGTTAGGTTTAGGGTTAGGGTTAGGGTTAGGGCTATGGCTAGGTTTAGGGCTAGGGCTAGGTCTAGGGTTAGGTTTAGGGTTAGGGCAAGGGCTAGAGCTAGGGCTACGGCTAGGGCTAGGGCTAGGGCTAGGGTTAGAGTTAGGGTTAAGGCTAGGGCTAGGGTTAGGTTTAGTGTTAGGGTTAGGGTTAGGGCTTGGGCTAGGGCTTGGGCTAGGGTTAGGGTTAGGATTAGTGTAGGGTTAGGGTTAGGGTTAGGGCTAGGGTTAGGGTTAGGGCTAGGGTCAGGGTTACGGTTAGAGTTATGGCTAGGGCTAGGGCTAGGGCTAGTGTTAAGGTTAGGGTTAGGGTTAGGTCTAAGGCTATGGCTAGGGCTAGGGATAGCGTTAGGGTTGGGGTTAGGGTTAGGGCTAGCGTTAGGCTTAGGGTTAGGGCCAGGGCTAGCGCTAGGGCTAGGACTAGGGCTAGGATTAGGGCTAGGGTTAGGGTTAGGGATAGGGTTAGGGCTCGGGCTAGGGCTAGGGCTAGGACTAGTGTTAGGGTTAGGGTTAGGGCTAGGGCTAGGGCTAGTGTTAGGATTCGTGTTAGGTTTAGGGTTAGGGCTAGGGCTAGGGTTAGGGTTAGGGCTAGGTATAGGGTTAGGGTCAGGGTTAGGGCTAGGGCTAGGGTTAGGGATAGGGATAGGGGTAGGGCTACGGCTAGGGTTAGGGTTAGGGATAGGGTTAGGGCTAGGGCTAAGGCTAGGGCTAGGGCTAGGGTTAGGATTAGTGTAGGGTTAGGGTTTTGGCTAGGGCTAGGTTTAGGGTTAGCGCTAGGGTCAGGGTTAGAGTTAGGGTTAGGGCTAGGGCTAGGGCTAGGGCTAGGGTTAGGGTTAGGGTTAGGTTTAGAGTTAGGGCTAGGGCTAGCGCTAGGGCTAGGGCTAGGGCTAGGATTAGGGCAAGGGTTATGGTTAGGGTTAGGGATAGGGTTAGGCCTAGGGCTAGGGCTAGGGCTAGGGCTTGGGTTAGTGTTAGGTTTAGGGATAGGGTTAGGGCTAGGGTTAGGGTTAGGGCTAGGGCTAGGGTTAGGGTTAGGCCTACGGCTAGGGTTTGAGCTAGTGTTAGGGCTAAGGCTAGGGTTAGGTCCAGGGCTAGGGCTAGGGGTATGGTTAGGGTTAGGGCTAGGGCTAGTGTTAGTGTTAGGGTTAGGGTTACGGCTAGGGTTAGGTTTAGGGTTAGGGTTAGGGCTAGGGCTTGGGCTAGGGCTAGGGCTAGGGCAATGGCTAGGGTTAGGGTTAGGGTTAGGGTTTGGGTTAGGGCTAGGGCTAGGGTTAGGGTTAGGGCTAGGGCTAGGGTTAGGGTTAGGGTTAGGGCTAGGGCTAGGGTTAGTGTTAGGGCTAGGGTTAGGGTTAGGGTTAGGATTAGGGCTAGGGCTAGGGCTAGGTCTCGGGCTCGGGCTAGGGCAAGGGCTAGGGTTAGGGTTAGTGTTAGGGTTAGGGTGAGGGTTAGAGGTAGCATTAGGTCTAGGGCTAGGGATAGGGCTAGGGCTAGGGTTAGGGTTAGGGCTAGGGTTAAGGTAAGGGCTAGGGTTAGGGTTAGGGTTAGGGTTAGGATTAGGGCTAGGGCTAGGGCTAGGGCTAGGGCAAGGGCTAGGGTTAGGGTTAGTGTTAGGGTTAGGGTGAGGGTTAGGGCTAGGGTTAGGTCTAGGGCTAGGCTTAGGGTTAGGGCTACGGCTAGGGCTAGGGCTAGGGCTAGCGTTAGGTTTAGGTTTAGCGTTAGGGCTAGGGCTAGGGCTAGTGCTAGGGCTAGGGTTAAGGTTAGGGTTAGGGCTAGGGCTAGGGCTAGGGTTAGGGCTAAGGCTAGGGCTAGTGTTAGGGTTCGGGTTAGGGCTAGGGTTAGGGTTAGTGTTAGGGTTAGGGTTAGGATTAGGGCTAGAGCTAGGGCTAGGTCTAGGGCTAGGGTTAGGGTTAGGGCTAGGGCTAGGGCTAGGGCTAGTGCTAGATCTAAGGCTAGGGTTAGGGCTAGGGCTAGGGCTAGGGTTAGGGTTAGGGCTAGGGCTAGGGTTAGGATTAGGGTTAGGGTTAGGGTTAGGGCTAAGGTTAGGGTTAGGGTTAGCGTAAGGGCTAGGGCTATTGCTATTGCTAGGGCTAGGGCTAGGGTTAGGGTAAGGTTTAGGGCTAGGGCTAGGGCTAGTGCTAGGGCTAGAGTTATGGTTAGGGTTAGGGTTAGGGCTAGGGCTAGGGTTAGCTGTAGGGTTTGGGTTACGGTTAGATTTAGGGCTAGGGCTAGGGCTAGGGCTAGGCTTACGGTTAGCGTTAGGGTTAGAGTTCGGGCTAGGGCTAGGGCTAGGGCTAGGGCTAGGGCTAGGCTTAGGGTTAGGGCTACGGCTAGGGTTTGAGCTAGTGCTAGGGCTAAGGCTAGGGTTAGGTCCAGGGCTAGGGCTAGGGGTATGGTTAGGTTTAGGGCTAGGGCTAGGGTTAGTGTTAGGGTTAGGGTTAGGGCTAGGGTTAGGTTTAGGGTTAGGGTTAGGGCTAGGGCTTGGGCTAGGGCTAGGGCTAGGGCAATGGCTAGGGTTAGGGTTAGGGTTAGGGTTTGGGTTAGGGCTAGGGCTAGGGTTAGGGTTAGGGTTACTTTTGGTTTAGGGTTAGTGGCTAGGGTTAGGGTTAGGGTTAGGGTAAGGTTTAGGGCTAGGGCTAGGCCTAGGGCTAGGGCTAGGGCTAGGGCTAGTGTTAGGGTTAAAGCTAGGGCTAGGGCTAGTGTTAGGTTTAGGGTAAGGTTTAGGGCTAGTCCTAGACCTAGGTCTAGGGCTAGGGCTAGGGCTAGGGTTAGCGTTAGGGCTAGGGCTAGGGCTAGTGGTAGGGTTAGGGTTAGGGTTAGTGTTAGGGTTAGTGCTAGGTTTAGGTCTAGGGCTAGGGTTTAGGTTAGTGCTAGGGCTAGGGCTAGGGCCAGGGCTAGGGTTAGGTTTAGGGTTAGGGTTAGGGTCAGGGCTAGGGCTAGGGCTAGGGCTAGGGCTAGGACTAGTGTTAGGGTTAGGGTTAGTGTTAGGGCTAGGGCTAGGGCTATTTCTAGGGCTAGGCCTAGGGCTAGGGTTAGGGTTATGGCTAGGGCCATGGCTAGGGCTAGGGTTAAGGTTAGGGTTAGGGTTAGGTCTAGGGCTAGGGATAGGGCTAGGGTTAGCGTTAGGTCTGGGGTTAGGGTTCGGGTTAGGGCT
>OX463230.1:46756672-46766672 GCA_949820135.1 Sylvilagus floridanus | reverse complement strand
AGGGTTAGGGCTAGGGCCAGGGGAGAGTTTGGTCTAGGGCTAGGGCTAGGGATAGGGCTAGGGCTAGGGTTAGGTTTAGGGCTATGGCTAGGGCTACGGCTAGGGCAAGGGCTAGGGTTAGAGTTAGGGCTAGGGCTAGGTTTAGGGCTAAGGCTAGGTTTAGGGTTAGGGCTAGGGCTAGGTTTAGGGCTAGGGCTAGGGTGAGGGTTAGGGCTAGGGCTAGGGCTAGGGCTAGGGTTAGGGTTAGGTTTAGGGCTAGGGCTAGGACTAGGACTAGGGCTAGGGTTAGTTTTAGGGTTAGGGTTAGGTTTTGGGCTAAGCCTAGGGTTAGGGTTAGGGCTAGGGCTAGGGTTAGGGCTAGGGTTAGGGTTAGGGCTAGGGCTAGTTTTAGGGTTAGGTTTAGGGTTAGGGCTAGGGCTAGGGCTAGGGCTAGTGTTACGTTTAGGGTTACGGTTAGAGATAGGGCTAGGGCTAGGGCTAGGGCTATGGCTAGGGTTAGGGTCAGGGCTAGGGCTAGGGCTAGGGCTAGCGTTAGGTTTAGGGTTAGGGTTAGGGCTAGGGCTAGGGCTAGGGCTAGGTTTAGGGTTAGGGCTAGGGCTAGTGCTAGGGTTTGGTTAGGGCTAGGGCTAGGGTTAGGGTTAGGGCTAGGGCTATGGTTAGGGTTAGGGTTAGGTTTAGGGCTAGGGCTAGGTCTACGTCTAGGGCTAGGGCTAGGCCTATGGATAGGTTTAGGGTTAGGGTTATGGCTAGGTCTATGGTTATGTTTAGGGCTAGGGCTTGGCTTAGGGTTAGGGTAAGGTTTAAGGCTAGGTCTAGGGCTAGTGCTAGGGCTAGGGCTAGGGCTAGGGTTAGGGTTTGGGTTAGGGCTAGGGCTAGGGCTAGGTTTAGGGTTAGTGTTAGTGTTAGGGCTAGGGCTAGGGTTAGGGCTAGGGTTAGGGTTAGGGCTAGGGCTAGTTTTAGGGTTAGGTTTAGGGTTAGGGCTAGGGCTAGGGCTAGGGTTAGGGTTAGGGTTACGGTTAGAGTTAGGGCTAGGGCTAGGGCTCGGGCTATGGCTAGGGTTAGGGTTAGGGCTATGGCTAGGGCTAGGGCTAGCGTTAGGTTTAGGGTTAGGTTTAGGGCTAGGGCTAGGGCTAGGGCTAGGGCTAGGTTTAGGGTTAGGGCTAGGGCTAGTGCTAGGATTTGGTTAGGGCTAGGGCTAGGGTTAGGGTTAGGGCTAGGGCTATGGTTAGGGTTAGGTTTAGGTTTAGGGCTAGGGCTAGGTCTACGTCTAGGGCTAGGGCTAGGCCTATGGATAGGTTTAGGATTAGTGTTATGGCTAGGTCTATGGTTATGTTTAGGGCAAGGGCTTGGGTTAGGGTTAGGGTAAGGTTTAAGGCTAGGTCTAGGGCTAGTGCTAGGGCTAGGGCTAGGCCTAGGGTTAGGGTTTGGGTTAGGGCTAGGGCTAGGGCTAGGGCTAGGTTTAGGGTTAGTGTTAGTGTTAGGGCTAGGGCTAGGGTTAGGTTTTGGGTCAGGTTTAGGGCTAGGGCTAGGGTTATGGTTAGGGTTAGGGTTAGGGCTAGGGCTAGTGCTAGGGTTAGGGTTAGGGTTAGGGTGAGGGTTAGGGATAGTGTTAGGGCTAGGGCTAGGGATAGGGCTAGGGCTAGGGTTAGGGTTAGGGCTAGGGCTAGGTTTAGGGCTAGTGCTAGGGTTAGGGTTAGGGCTATGGCTAGGGCTAGGGCTAGGGCAAGGGCTAGGTTTAGGGTTAGGGCTAGGGCTAGGTTTAGGGCTAGGGCTAGGGTTAGGGTTAGGGTTATGGCTAGGGCTAGGGCTAGGGCTAGGGCTAGGGTTAGGGATAGGTTTAGGGTTAGGGCTAGGGCTAGGGCTAGGGCTAGGGCTAGGGTTAGGTTTAGGGTTAGGGCTAGGGTTTGGGCTGGGGATAGGGTTAGCGTTAGGGCAAGGGCTAGGTTTAGGGTTAGGGTTAGGGTTAGGGCTAGGGCTATGGCTAGGGCTAGGTCTAGGGTTAGGGTTAGGGTTAGTTAGTGCTAGGGCTATGGCTAGGTCTAGGGTTAGGGTTAAGGCTAGGGCTAGGGCTAGGGCTAGCGTTAGGTTTAGAGTAAGGGTTAGGCCTAGGGCTAGGGTTAGGGCTAAGGCTAGGGCTAGGGCTAGGGCTAGGGCTAGGGCTAGAGCTCGTGCTAGGGCTAGGGCTAGGGTTAAGCCTAGGGCTAGGGCTAGGCCTAGGGTTAGAGTTAGGTCTAGGGCTAGGGTTAGGGCTAGGGGTAGGGCTAGGTTTAGGGTTAGTGTTAGGGTTAGGGCTAGGACTAGGGTTAGGTTTTGGGTTAGGGTTAGGGCTAGGGGTAGGGTTAGGGTTAGGGCTACGGCTAGTGCTAGAGCTAGTGCTAGGGCTAGGGCTAGGGTTAGGCCTAGGGCTAGGGCTAGGGCTAGGGTTAGAGTTAAGTCTAGGGCTAGGGCTAGTGCTAGGGCTAGGGCTAGGTTTAGGGTTAGTGTTAGGGTTAGGGCTAAGGCTAGGGTTAGGTTTTGGGTTAGGGTTAGGTCTGGGGCTAGGGCTAGGGTTATGGTTAGGGTTAGGTTTAGGAATAGGGCTAGTGCTAGGGTTAGGGTTAGGGTCAGGGTGAGGGTTAGGGCTAGGTTTAGGGCAAGGGCTGGTGATAGGGCTAGGGCTAGGGTTGGGGTTAGGGCTAGGGCTAGGTTAGGGCTAGGTCTAGGGCTAGGGTTAGGTTTAGGCCTTGGTTAGGGCTAGGGCTAGGGCAAGGGCTAGGGTTAGGGTTAGGGCTAGGGCTAGGTTTAGGGCTAGCGCTAGGGTTAGGGTTAGGGCTTGGGCTAGGTTTAGGGCTAGGGCTAGGGCTAGGGTTAGGGTTAGGGCTAGGGCTAGGGCTAGGGTTATGGTTAGCTTTAGGTTTAGGGCTAGGGCTAGTGCTAGGGTTAGGGTTATGGTTATGGTGAGGGTTAGGGCTAGGGTTAGGTCTAGGTCTAGGGATAGGGCTAGGGCTAGGGTTAGGGTTAGGGTTAGGGTTAGGGCTAGGGTTAGTGTTAGGGCTAGGGTTAGGGTTAGGGTTAGGATTAGGGCTAGGGCTAGGGCTAGGGCTAGGGCTAGGGCTAGCGTTAGGGCTAGGGCTAGTGCTAGGGTTTGGTTAGGGCTAGGGCTAGGGTTAGGGTTAGGGCTAGGGCTATGGTTAGGGTTAGGGTTAGGTTTAGGGCTAGGGCTAGGTCTACGTCTAGGGCTAGGGCTAGGCCTATGGATAGGTTTAGGGTTAGGGTTATGGCTAGGTCTATGGTTATGTTTAGGGCTAGGGCTTGGCTTAGGGTTAGGGTAAGGTTTAAGGCTAGGTCTAGGGCTAGTGCTAGGGCTAGGGCTAGGGCTAGGTTTAGGGTTTGGGTTAGGGCTAGGGCTAGGGCTAGGTTTAGGGTTAGTGTTAGTGTTAGGGCTAGGGCTAGGGTTAGGGCTAGGGCTAGGGTTAGGGCTAGGGCTAGTTTTAGGGTTAGGTTTAGGGTTAGGGCTAGGGCTAGGGCTAGGGTTAGGGTTAGGGTTACGGTTAGAGTTAGTGCTAGGTCTAGGGCTAGGGCTATGACTAGGGTTATGGTTAGGGCTAGGGCTAGGGCTAGGGCTAGCGTTAGGTTTAGGGTTAGGGTTAGGGAAAGGGCTAGGCCTAGGGCTAGGGCTAGGTTTAGGGTTAGGGCTAGGGCTAGTGCTAGGATTTGGTTAGGGATAGGGCTAGGGTTAGGGTTAGGTCTAGGGCTATGGTTAGGGTTAGGGTTAGGTTTAGGCCTAGGGCTAGGTCTACGTCTAGGGCTAGGGCTAGGCCTATGGATAGGTTTAGGATTAGGGTTATGGCTAGGTCTATGGTTATGTTTAGGGCTAGGGCTTGGCTTAGGGTTAGGGTAAGGTTTAAGGCTAGGTCTAGGGCTAGTGCTAGGGCTAGGGCTAGGCCTAGGGTTAGGGTTTGGGTTAGGGCTAGGGCTAGGGCTAGGGCTAGGTTTAGGGTTAGTTTAGTGTTAGGGCTAGGGCTAGGGTTAGGTTTTGGGTCAGGTTTAGGGCTAGGGCTAGGGTTATGGTTAGGGTTAGGTTTAGGGCTAGGGCTAGTGCTAGGGTTAGGGTTAGGGTTAGGGTGAGGGTTAGGGATAGTGTTAGGATAGGGCTAGGGATAGGGCTAGGGCTAGGGTTAGGGCTAGTGCTAGGGTTAGGGTTAGGGCTATGGCTAGGGCTAGGGCTAGGGCAAGGGCTAGGTTTAGGGTTAGGGCTAGGGCTAGGTTTAGGGCTAGGGCTAGGGTTAGGGTTAGGGTTATGGCTAGGGCTAGGGCTAGGGCTAGGGCTAGGGTTAGGGATAGGTTTAGGGTTAGGGCTAGGGCTAGGGCTAGGGCTAGGGCTAGGGTTAGGTTTAGGGTTAGGGCTAGGGTTTGGGCTGGGGATAGGGTTAGCGTTAGGTCTAGGGCTAGGTTTAGGGTTAGGGTTAGGGTTAGGGCTAGGGCTATGGCTAGGGCTAGGTCTAGGGTTAGGGTTAGGGTTAGTTAGTGCTAGGGCTATGGCTAGGTCTAGGGTTAGGGTTAAGGCTAGGGCTAGGGCTAGCGTTAGGTTTAGGGTAATGGTTAGGCCTAGGGCTAGTGTTAGGGCTAGGGCTAGGGCTAGGGCTAGGGCTAGGGCTAGGGTTAGGCCTAGGGCTAGGGCTAGGCCTAGGGTTAGGGTTAGGTCTAGGGCTAGGGTTAGGGCTAGGGTTAGGGCTAGGTTTAGGGTTAGTGTTAGGGTTAGGGCTAGGACTAGGGTTAGGTTTTGGGTTAGGGTTAGGGCTAGGGGTAGGGTTAGGGTTAGGGCTAGGGCTAGTGCTAGAGCTAGTGCTAGGGCTAGGGCTAGGGTTAGAGTTAAGTCTAGGGCTAGGGCTAGGGCCAGGTTTATGGTTAGTGTTAGGGTTAGGGCTAAGGCTAGGGTTAGGTTTTGGGTTAGGGTTAGGGCTGGGGCTAGGGCTAGGGTTAGGGCTAGGGCTAGGGTTAGGGTTAGGGTTAGGGTTCGGGCTAGGGCTAGGGCTAGCCTAGGGCTAGGGCTAGCGTTAGGTTTAGGGTTAGGGTTAGGGCTAGGGCTAGGGCTAGGGCTAAGGCTAGGTTTAGGGTTAGTGCTAGGGTTAGGGCTAGGTTTATTGTTAGGGTTAGGACTAGGGTTAGGGTTAGGGTTATGGCTAGGGCTAGGTTTAGGGTTAGCGCTAGGGTCAGGGTTAGAGTTAGGGTTAGGGCTAGGGCTAGGGCTAGGGCTAGGGTTAGGATTAGTGTAGGGTTAGGGTTAGGGCTAGGGCTAGGTTTAGGGTTAGCGCTAGGGTCAGGGTTAGAGTTAGGGTTAGGGCTAGGGCTAGGGCTAGGGCTAGGGTTAGGGTTAGGGTTAGGGTTAGGTTTAGAGTTAGGGCTAGGGCTAGCGCTAGGGCTAGGGCTAGGGCTAGGATTAGGGCAAGGGTTAGGGTTAGGGTTAGGGATAGGGTTAGGCCTAGGGCTAGGGCTAGGGCTAGGGCTTGGGTTAGTGTTAGGGTTAGGGATAGGGTTAGGGCTAGGGTTAGGGTTAGGGCTAGGGCTAGGGTTCGGGTTAGGGCTAAGGCTAGGGTTTGAGCTAGTGCTAGGGCTAAGGCTAGGGTTAGGTCCAGGGCTAGGGCTAGGGGTATGGTTAGGGTTAGGGCTAGGGCTAGGGCTAGGGTTAGGATTAGTGTAGGGTTAGGGTTAGGGCTATGGCTAGGTTTAGGGTTAGCGCTAGGGTCAGGGTTAGAGTTAGGGTTAGGGCTAGGGCTAGGGCTAGGGATAGGGTTAGGGTTAGGGTTAGGTTTAGAGTTAGGGCTAGGGCTAGCGCTAGGGCTAGGGCTAGGGCTAGGATTAGGGCAAGGGTTAGGGTTAGGGTTAGGGATAGGGTTAGGCCTATTGCTAGGGCTAGGGCTAGGGCTTGGGTTAGTGTTAGGGTTAGGGATAGGGTTAGGGCTAGGGTTAGGTTTAGGGCTAGGGCTAGGGTTAGGGTTAGGGCTACGGCTAGGGCTAGGGCTAGGGCTAGCGTTAGGTTTAGGTTTAGCGTTAGGGCTAGGGCTAGGGCTAGTGCTAGGGCTAGGGTTAAGGTTAGGGTTAGGTCCAGGGCTAGGGCTAGTGGTATGGTTAGGGTTAGGGCTAGGGCTAGGATTAGTGTTAGGGTTAGGGTTAGGGCTAGGGTTAGGTGTAGGGTTAGGGTTAGGGCTAGGGCTTGGGCTAGGGCTAGGGCTAGGGCAATGGCTAGGGTTAGGGTTACGGCTAGGGCTAGGGTTAGGGTTAGGGTTAGGGTTAGGGTTAGGGCTAAGGTTAGTGTTAGGGCTAGGGTTAGGGTTAGGGTTAGGATTAGGGCTAGGGCTAGGGCTAGGGCTCGGGCTAGGGCAAGGGCTATGGTTAGGGTTAGTGTTAGGTTTAGGGTGAGGGTTAGGGGTAGTGTTAGGTCTAGGGCTAGGGATAGGGCTAGGGCTAGGGTTAGGGTTAGGGCTAGGGTTAAGGTAAGGGCTAGGGTTAGGGTTAGGGTTAGGGTTAGGGTTAGGATTAGGGCTAGGGCTAGGGCTAGGGCTAGGGCAAGGGCTAGGGTTAGGGTTAGTGTTAGGTTTAGGGTGAGGGTTAGGGCTAGGGTTAGGTCTAGGGCTAGGCTTAGGGTTAGGGCTACGGCTAGGGCTAGGGCTAGGGCTAGCGTTAGGTTTAGGTTTAGCGTTAGGGCTAGGGCTAGGGCTAGTGCTAGGGCTAGGGTTAAGTTTAGGGTTAGGGCTAGGGCTAGGGCTAGGGTTAGGGCTAAGGCTAGGGCTAGTGTTAGGGTTCGGGTTAGGGCTAGGGTTAGGGTTAGTGTTAGGGTTAGGGTTAGGATTAGGGCTAGAGCTAGGGCTAGGTCTAGGGCTAGGGTTAGGGTTAGGGCTAGGGCTAGGGCAAGGGCTAGTGCTAGGGCTAAGGCTAGGGTTAGGGCTAGGGCTAGAGCTAGGGCTAGGGTTAGGGTTAGGGCTAGGGCTAGGGTTAGGATTAGGGTTAGGGTTAGGGTTAGGGCTAAGGTTAGGGTTAGGGTTAGGGTAAGGGCTAGGGCTATTGCTATTGCTAGGGCTAGGGCTAGGGTTAGGGTAAGGTTTAGTGCTAGGGCTAGGGCTAGTGCTAGGGCTAGAGTTATGGTTAGGGTTAGGGTTAGGGCTAGGGCTAGGGTTAGCTGTAGGGTTTGGGTTACGGTTAGATTTAGGGCTAGGGCTAGGGCTAGGGCTAAGCTTACGGTTAGGGTTAGGGTTAGAGTTCGGGCTAGGGCTAGGGCTAGGGCTAGGGCTAGGGCTAGGCTTAGGGTTAGGGCTACGGCTAGGGTTTGAGCTAGTGCTAGGGCTAAGGCTAGGGTTAGGTCCAGGGCTAGGGCTAGGGGTATGGTTAGGGTTAGGGCTAGGGCTAGGGTTAGTGTTAGGGTTAGGGTTAGGGCTAGGGTTAGGTTTAGGGTTAGGGTTAGGGCTAGGGCTTGGGCTAGGGCTAGGGTTAGGGCTAGGGTTAGGGTTAGGTTTAGGGTTAGGGTTAGGGCTAGGGCTAGGGCTAGGGCTAAGGCTAGGTTTAGGGTTAGTGCTAGGGCTAGGGCTAGGGTTAGGGTTAGGGTTAGGACTAGGGTTAGGGTTAGGGTTATGGCTAGGGCTAGCGCTTGGGCTAGGGCTAGGGTTAGGGCTAGGGTTAGGGTTAGGTTTAGGGCTAGGGGTAGAGCTAGGGCTGAGGCTAGGGTTATGGATAGGGTTAAGGCTAGGGCTAGCGCTTGGGCTATGGCTAGGGCTAGGGTTATGGATAGGGTTAAGGCTAGTGCTAGCGCTTGGGCTATGGCTAGGGCTAGGGTTAGGGCTAAGGTTAGGGTTAGGGTTAGGGTTAGGGTTAAGGCTAGGGCTAGGGCTAGGGTTAGGGCTAGGGCTAGGGCTAGAGCTAGTGCTAGGGCTAGGGCTATGGTTAGGCCTAGGGCTAGGGCTAGGGCCAGGGGTAGAGTTTGGTCTAGGGCTAGGGCTAGGGCTAGGGCTAAGGCTAGGGTTAGGTTTAGGGCTATGGCTAGGGCTACGGCTAGGGCAAGGGCTAGGGTTAGAGTTAGGGCTAGGGCTAGGTTTAGGGCTAGGGCTAGGTTTAGGGTTAGGTCTAGGGCTAGATTTAGGGCTAGGGCTAGGGTGAGGGTTAGGGCTAGGGCTAGGGCTAGGGCTAGGGTTAGGGTTAGGTTTAGGGCTAGGGCTAGGACTAGGACTAGGGCTAGGGTTAGTTTTAGGGTTAGGGTTAGGTTTTGGGCTAGGCCTAGGGTTAGGGTTAGGGCTAGGGCTAGGGTTAGGGCTAGGGTTAGGGTTAGGGCTAGGGCTAGTTTTAGGGTTAGGTTTAGGGTTAGGGCTAGGGCTAGGGCTAGGGTTACGGTTAGGGTTACGGTTAGAGTTAGGGCAAGGGCTAGGCCTAGGGCTATGGCTAGGGTTAGGGTCAGGGCTAGGGCTAGGGCTAGGGCTAGCGTTAGGTTTAGGGTTAGGGTTAGGGAAAGGGCTAGGCCTTGGGCTAGGGCTAGGTTTAGGGTTAGGGCTAGGGCTAGTGCTAGGGTTTGGTTAGGGCTAGGGCTAGGGTTAGGGTTAGGGCTAGGGCTATGGTTAGGGTTAGGGTTAGGTTTAGGGCTAGGGCTAGGTCTACGTCTAGGGCTAGGGCTAGGCCTATGGATAGGTTTAGGGTTAGTGTTATGGCTAGGTCTATGGTTATGTTTAGGGCTAGGGCTTGGCTTAGGGTTAGGGTAAGGTTTAAGGCTAGGTCTAGGGCTAGTGCTAGGGCTAGGGCTAGGGCTAGGGTTAGGGTTTGGTTAGGGCTAGGGCTAGGGTTAGGGTTAGGGCTAGGGCTAGGGTTAGGTTTTGGGTCAGGTTTAGGGCTAGGGCTAGGGTTATGGTTAGGGTTAGGGTTAGGGCTAGGGCTAGTGCTAGGGTTAGGGTTAGGGTTAGTGTGAGGGTTAGGGATAGTGTTAGGGCTAGGGCTAGGGATAGGGCTTGGGCTAGGGTTAGGGTTAGGGCTAGGGCTAGGTTTAGGGCTAATGCTAGGGTTAGGGTTAGGGCTATGGCTAGGGCTAGGGCTAGGGCAAGGGCTAGGTTTAGGGTTAGGGCTAGGTTTAGGGCTAGGGCTAGGGTTAGGGTTAGGGTTATGGCTAGGGCTAGGGCTAGGGCTAGGGCTAGGGTTAGGGATAGGTTTAGGGTTAGGCCTAGGGCTCGGGCTAGGGCTAGGGCTAGGGTTAGGTTTAGGGTTAGGGCTAGGGTTTGGGCTGGGGATAGGGTTAGCGTTAGGGCTAGGGCTAGGTTTAGGGTTAGGGTTAGGGTTAGGGCTAGGGCTATGGCTAGGGCTAGGTCTAGGGTTAGGGTTAGGGTTAGTTAGTGCTAGGGCTATGGCTAGGGCTAGGGTTAGGGTTAAGGCTAGGGCTAGGGCTAGGGCTAGCGTTAGGTTTAGGGTAAGGGTTAGGCCTAGGGCTACGGCTAGGGGTACGGCTAGGGTTAGGGTTACAGTTACGGTTAGGGCTAGGGGTACGGCTAGGGCTAGGGCTAGGGTTAGGATTCGTGTTAGGTTTAGGGTTAGGGCTAGGGCTAGGGTTAGGTTTAGGGCTAGAGCTCGTGCTAGGGCTAGGGCTAGGGTTAGGCCTAGGGCTAGGGCTAGGCCTAGGGTTAGAGTTAGGTCTAGGGCTAGGGTTAGGGCTAGGGGTAGGGCTAGGTTTAGGGTTAGTGTTAGGGTTAGGGCTAGGACTAGGGTTAGGTTTTGGGTTAGGGTTAGAGCTAGGGGTAGGGTTATGGTTAGGGCTAGGGCTAGTGCTAGAGCTAGTGCTAGGGCTAGGGATAGGGTTAGGCCTAGGGCTAGGGCTAGGGCTAGGGCTAGGGTTAGAGTTAAGTCTAGGGCTAGGGCTAGGGATAGGGCTAGGGCTAGGTTTAGGGCTTGGCTAGGGCTAGGGCTAGGGCAAGGGCTAGGGTTAGGGTTAGGGCTAGGGCTAGGTTTAGCGCTAGCGCTAGGGTTAGGGTTAGGGCTTGGGCTAGGTTTAGGGCTA
>OX463230.1:46744172-46746672 GCA_949820135.1 Sylvilagus floridanus | reverse complement strand
AGTGTTAGGGTTAGGGCTAGGACTAGGGTTAGGTTTTGGGTTAGGGTTAGAGCTAGGGGTAGGGTTATGGTTAGGGCTAGGGCTAGTGCTAGAGCTAGTGCTAGGGCTAGGGATAGGGTTAGGCCTAGGGCTAGGGCTAGGGCTAGGGCTAGGGTGAGAGTTAAGTCTAGGGCTAGGGCTAGGGATAGGGCTAGGGCTAGGTTTAGGGCTTGGCTAGGGCTAGGGCTAGGGCAAGGGCTAGGGTTAGGGTTAGGGCTAGGGCTAGGTTTAGCGCTAGCGCTAGGGTTAGGGTTAGGGCTTGGGCTAGGTTTAGGGCTAGGGCTAGGGCTAGGGTTAGGGTTAGGGCTAGGGCTAAGGCTAGGGTTATGGTTAGGGTTATGTTTAGGGCTAGGGCTAGTGCTAGGTTTAGGGTTATGGTTAGGGTGAGGGTTAGGGCTAGGGTTAGGTCTAGGGCTAGGGATAGGGCTAGGGCTAGGGTTAGGGTTAGGGTTAGGGCTAGGGTTAGTGTTAGGGCTAGGGTTAGGGTTAGGGTTAGGATTAGGGCTAGGGCTAGGGCTAGGGCTCGGGCTAGGGCAAGGGCTAGGGTTAGGGTTAGTGTTAGGGTTAGGGTGAGGGTTAGGGGTAGGGTTAGGTCTAGGGCTAGGGATAGGGCTAGGGCTAGGGTTAGGGTTAGGGCTAGGGTTAAGGTTAGGGCTAGGGTTAGGGTTAGGGTTAGGGTTAGGATTAGGGCTAGGGCTAGGGCTAGGGCTAGGGCATGGGCTAGGGTTAGGGTTAGGGTTAGGGTTAGGGTGAGGTTAGGGCTAGGTTTAGGTCTAGGGCTAGGCTTAGGGTTAGGGCTATGACTAGGGCTAGGGCTAGTGCTAGCGTTAGGTTTAGGTTTAGCGTTAGGGCTAGGGCTAGTGCTAGTGCTAGGGCTAGGGTTAAGGTTAGGGTTAGGGCTAGGGCTAGGGCTAGGGTTAGGGCTAAGGCTAGGGCTAGGGTTAGTGTTAGGGTTAGGGCTAGGGTTAGGGTTAGGGTTAGGGTTAGGATTAGGGCTAGAGCTAGGGCTAGGTCTAGGGCTAGGGTTAGGGTTAGGGCTAGGGCTAGGGCTAGGGCTAGTGCTAGGGCTAAGGCTAGGGTTAGGGATAGGGCTAGAGCTAGGGCTAGGGTTAGGTTTAGGGCTAGGGCTAGGGTTAGGATTAGGGTTAGGGTTAGGGTTAGGGCTATGGTTAGGGTTAGGGTTAGGGTAAGGGCAAGGGCTATTGCTATTGCTAGGGCTAGGGCTAGGGTTAGGGTAAGGTTTAGGGCTAGGGCTAGGGCTAGTGCTAGGGCTAGAGTTATGGTTAGGGTTAGGGTTAGGGCTAGGGCTAGGGTTAGCTGTAGGTTTTGGGTTACGGTTAGATTTAGGGCTAGGGCTAGGGCTAGGGCTAGGCTTACGGTTAGGGTTAGGGTTAGAGTTCGGGCTAGGGCTAGGGCTAGGGCTAGGGCTAGGGCTAGGCTTAGGGTTAGGGCTACGGCTAGGGTTTGAGCTAGTGCTAGGGCTAAGGCTAGGGTTAGGTCCAGGGCTAGGGCTAGGGGTATGGTTAGGGTTAGGGCTAGGGCTAGGGTTAGTGTTAGGGTTAGGGTTAGGGCTAGGGTTAGGTTTAGGGTTAGGGTTAGGGCTAGGGCTTGGGCTAGGGCTAGGGCTAGGGCAATGGCTAGGGTTAGGGTTAGGGTTAGGGTTTGGGTTAGGGCTAGGGCTAGGGTTAGGGTTAGGGCTAGGGCTAGGGTTAGGGTTAGGGTTAGGGTTAGGGCTAGGGTTAGTGTTAGGGCTAGGGTTAGGGTTAGGGTTAGGATTAGGGCTAGGGCTAGGGCTAGGGCTCGGGCTAGGGCAAGGGCTAGGGTTAGGGTTAGTGTTAGGGTTAGGGTGAGGGTTAGGGGTAGGGTTAGGTCTAGGGCTAGGGATAGGGCTAGGGCTAGGGTTAGGGTTAGGGCTAGGGTTAAGGTTAGGGCTAGGGTTAGGGTTAGGGTTAGGGTTAGGATTAGGGCTAGGGCTAGGGCTAGGGCTAGGGCTAGCGTTAGGTTTAGGTTTAGCGTTAGGGCTAGGGCTAGGGCTAGTGCTAGGGCTATGGTTAA
The DNA here is from genome assembly GCA_949820135.1 of Sylvilagus floridanus. NCBI lineage: Eukaryota > Metazoa > Chordata > Mammalia > Lagomorpha > Leporidae > Sylvilagus > Sylvilagus floridanus. Next base: position 46,744,578 of record OX463230.1, on the reverse strand, counting down.
GTTTAGGGTTAGGGCTAGGGCTAGGGCTAGGGTTAGGGCTAAGGCTAGGGCTAGTGTTAGGGTTCGGGTTAGGGCTAGGGTTAGGGTTAGGGTTAGGGTTAGGATTAGGGCTAGAGCTAGGGCTAGGTCTAGGGCTAGGGTTAGGGTTAGGGCTAGGGCTAGGGCTAAGGCTAGTGCTAGGGCTAAGGCTAGAGTTAGGGCTAGGGCTAGAGCTAGGGCTAGGGTTAGGGTTAGGGCTAGGGCTAGGGTTAGGGTTAGGGTAAGGGCTAGGGCTATTGCTATTGCTAGGGCTAGGGCTAGGGTTAGGGTAAGGTTTAGGGCTAGGGCTAGGGCTAGTGCTAGGGCTAGAGTTATGGTTAGGGTTAGGGTTAGGGCTAGGGCTAGGGTTAGCTGTAGGGTTTGGGTT
>OX463230.1:46724172-46734172 GCA_949820135.1 Sylvilagus floridanus | reverse complement strand
TAGGGCTAGGGGTATGGTTAGGGTTAGGGCTAGGGCTAGGGTTAGTGTTAGGGTTAGGGTTAGGGCTAGGGTTAGGTTTAGGGTTAGGGTTAGGGCTAGGGCTTGGGCTAGGGCTAGGGCTAGGGCAATGGCTAGGGTTAGGGTTAGGGTTAGGGTTCGGGCTAGGGCTAGGGCTAGCCTAGGGCTAGGGCTAGCGTTAGGTTTAGGGTTAGGGTTAGGGCTAGGGCTAGGGCTAGGGCTAGGGCTAAGGCTAGGTTTAGGGTTAGTGCTAGGGCTAGGGCTAGGGTTAGGGTTAGGGTTAGGACTAGGGTTAGGGTTAGGGTTATGGCTAGGGCTAGCGCTTGGGCTAGGGCTAGGGCTAGTGTTAGGGCTAGGGTTAGGGTTAGGGTTAGGGCTAGGGCTAGAGCTAGGGCTGAGGCTAGGGTTATGGATAGGGTTAAGGCTAGGGCTAGCGCTTGGGCTATGGCTAGGGTTAGGGTTAGGGCTAGGGTTAGGGTTAGGGTTAGGGTTAGGGTTAGGGTTAAGGCTAGGGCTAGGGCTAGGGCTAGGGTTAGGGTTAGGGATAGGCCTAGGGCTAGGGCAGGGCTAGAGTGGTATAGGGTTAGGGCTAGGGCTAGGGCTAGAGCTAGTGCTAGGGCTAGGGCTATGGTTAGGCCTAGGGCTAGGGCTAGGGCCAGGGGTAGAGTTTGGTCTAGGGCTAGGGCTAGGGCTAGGGCTAGGGCTAGGGTTAGGTTTAGGGCTATGGCTAGGGCTACGGCTAGGGCAAGGGCTAGGGTTAGAGTTAGGGCTAGGGCTAGGTTTAGGTCTAAGGCTAGGTTTAGGGTTAGGGCTAGGGCTAGGTTTAGGGCTAGGGCTAGGGTGAGGGTTAGGGCTAGGGCTAGGGCTAGGGCTAGGGTTAGGGTTAGGGTTAGGGTTAGGGCTAGGGCTAGGACTAGGACTAGGGCTAGGGTTAGTTTTAGGGTTAGGGTTAGGTTTCGGGCTAGGCCTAGGGTTAGGGTTAGGGCTAGGGCTAGGGTTAGGGCTAGGGTTAGGGTTAGGGCTAGGGCTAGATTTAGGGTTAGGTTTTGGGTTAGGGCTAGGGCTAGGGCTAGGGCTAGTGTTACGGTTAGGGTTACGGTTAGAGTTAGGGCTAGGGCTAGGGCTAGCGCTATGGCTAGGGTTAGGGTCAGGGCTAGGGCTAGGGCTAGGGCTAGGGCTAGCGTTAGGTTTAGGGTTAGGGTTAGGGCTAGGGCTAGGGCTAGGGCTAGGGCTAGGTTTAGGGTTAGGGCTAGGGCTACGTCTAGGGCTAGGGCTAGGCCTATGGATAGGTTTAGGGTTAGGGTTATGGCTAGGTCTATGGTTATGTTTAGGGCTAGGGCTTGGCTTAGGGTTAGGGTAAGGTTTAAGGCTAGGTCTAGGGCTAGTGCTAGGGCTAGGGCTAGGGCTAGGGTTAGGGTTTGGTTTAGGGCTAGGGCTAGGGCTAGGTTTAGGGTTAGTGTTAGTGTTAGGGCTAGGGCTAGGGTTAGGGCTAGGGTTAGGGTTAGGGCTAGGGCTAGTTTTAGGGTTAGGTTTAGGGTTAGGGCTAGGGCTAGGGCTAGGGTTAGGGTTAGGGTTACGGTTAGAGTTAGGTCTAGGGCTAGGGCTCGGGCTATGGCTAGGGTTAGGGTTAGGGCTAGGGCTAGGGCTAGGGCTAGCGTTAGGTTTAGGGTTAGGGTTAGGGCTAGGGCTAGGGCTAGGGCTAGGATTAGGGTTAGGGCTAGGGCTAGTGCTAGGGTTTGGTTAGGGCTAGGGCTAGGGTTAGGGTTAGGGCTAGGGCTATGGTTAGGGTTAGGGTTAGGTTTAGGGCTAGGGCTAGGTCTACGTCTAGGGCTAGGGCTAGGCCTATGGATAGGTTTAGGATTAGGGTTATGGCTAGGTCTATGGTTATGTTTAGGGCTAGGGCTTGGCTTAGGGTTAGGGTAAGGTTTAAGGCTAGGTCTAGGGCTAGTGCTAGGGCTAGGGCTAGGCCTAGGGTTAGGGTTTGGGTTAGGGCTAGGGCTAGGGCTAGGGCTATGTTTAGGGTTAGTGTTAGTGTTAGGGCTAGGGCTAGGGATAGGTTTTGGGTCAGGTTTAGGGCTAGGGCTAGGGTTATGGTTAGGGTTAGGGTTAGGGCTAGGGCTAGTGCTAGGGTTAGGGTTAGGGTTAGGGTGAGGGTTAGGGATAGTGTTAGGGCTAGGGCTAGGGATAGGGCTAGGGCTAGGGTTAGGGTTAGGGCTAGGGCTAGGTTTAGGGCTAGTGCTAGGGTTAGGGTTAGGGCTATGGCTAGGGCTAGGGCTAGGGCAAGGGCTAGGTTTAGGGTTAGGGCTAGGGCTAGGTTTAGGGCTAGGGCTAGGGTTAGGGTTAGGGTTATGGCTAGGGCTAGGGCTAGGGCTAGGGCTAAGGTTAGGGATAGGTTTAGGGTTAGGGCTAGGGCTAGGGCTAGGGCTAGGGCTAGGGTTAGGTTTAGGGTTAGGGCTAGGGTTTGGGCTGGGGATAGGGTTAGCGTTAGGGCTAGGGCTAGGTTTAGGGTTAGGGTTAGGGTTAGGGCTAGGGCTATGGCTAGGGCTAGGTCTAGGGTTAGGGTTAGGGTTAGTTAGTGCTAGGGCTATGGCTAGGTCTAGGGTTAGGGTTAAGGCTAGGGCTAGGGCTAGGGCTAGCGTTAGGTTTAGGGTAAGGGTTAGGCCTAGGGCTAGGGTTATTGCTAGGGCTACGGCTAGGGCTAGGGCTAGGGCTAGGGCTAGAGCTCGTGCTAGGGCTAGGGCTAGGGTTAGGCCTAGGGCTAGGGCTAGGCCTAGGGTTAGAGTTAGGTCTAGGGCTAGGGTTAGGGCTAGGGGTAGGGCTAGGTTTAGGGTTAGTGTTAGGGTTAGGGCTAGGACTAGGGTTAGGTTTTGGGTTAGGGTTAGGGCTAGGGGTAGGGTAAGGGTTAGGGCTAGGGCTAGTGCTAGAGCTAGTGCTAGGGCTAGGGCTAGGGTTAGGCCTAGGGCTAGGGCTAGGGCTAGGGTTAGAGTTAAGTCTAGGGCTAGGGCTAGTGCTAGGGCTAGGGCTAGGTTTAGGGTTAGTGTTAGGGTTAGGGCTAAGGCTAGGGTTAGGTTTTGGGTTAGGGTTAGGTCTGGGGCTAGGGCTAGGGTTATGGTTAGGGTTAGGGTTAGGAATAGGGCTAGTGCTAGGGTTAGGGTTAGGGTCAGGGTGAGGGTTAGGGCTACGTTTAGGGCAAGGGCTGGTGATAGGGCTAGGGCTAGGGTTGGGGTTAGGGCTAGGGCTAGGTTAGTGCTAGGTCTAGGGCTAGAGTTAGGTTTAGGCTTGGTTAGGGCTAGGGCTAGGGCAAGGGCTAGGGTTAGGGTTAGGGCTAGGGCTAGGTTTAGGGCTAGCGCTAGGGTTAGGGTTAGGGCTTGGGCTAGGTTTAGGGCTAGGGCTAGGGCTAGGGTTAGGGTTAGGGCTAGGGCTAGGGCTAGGGTTATGGTTAGCTTTAGGTTTAGGGCTAGGGCTAGTGCTAGGGTTAGGGTTATGGTTAGGGTGAGGGTTAGGGCTAGGGTTAGGTCTAGGGCTAGGGATAGGGCTAGGGCTAGGGTTAGGGTTAGGGTTAGGGATAGGGCTAGGGTTAGTGTTAGGGCTAGGTTTAGGGTTAGGGTTAGGATTAGGGCTAAGGCTAGGGCTAGGGCTAGGGCTAGGGCTAGGGCTAGGTTTAGGGTTAGTGCTAGGGCTAGTGCTAGGGTTTGGTTAGGGCTAGGGCTAGGGTTAGGGTTAGGGCTAGGGCTATGGTTAGGTTAGGGTTTGGGTTAGGGCTAGGGCTAGGGCTAGGTTTAGGGTTAGTGTTAGTGTTAGGGCTAGGGCTAGGGTTAGGGCTAGGGCTAGGGTTAGGGCTAGGGCTAGTTTTAGGGTTACGTTTAGGGTTAGGGCTAGGGCTAGGGCTAGGGTTAGGGTTAGGGTTACGGTTAGAGTTAGGGCTAGGGCTAGGGCTAGGGCTATGGCTAGAGTTAGGGTTAGGGCTAGGGCTAGGGCTAGGGCTAGCGTTAGGTTTAGTGTTAGGGTTAGGGCTAGGGCTAGGGCTAGGGCTAGGGCTAGGTTTAGGGTTAGGGCTAGGGCTAGTGCTAGGATTTGGTTAGGGATAGGGCTAGGGTTAGGGTTAGGGCTAGGGCTATGGTTAGGGTTAGGGTTAGGTTTAGGGCTAGGGCTAGGTCTACGTCTAGGGCTAGGGCTAGGCCTATGGATAGGTTTAGGATTAGGGTTATGGCTAGGTCTATGGTTATGTTTAGGTCTAGGGCTTGGCTTAGGGTTAGGGTAAGGTTTAAGGCTAGGTCTAGGGCTAGTGCTAGGGCTAGGGCTAGGCCTAGGGTTAGGGTTTGGGTTAGGGCTAGGGCTAGGGCTAGGGCTAGGTTTAGGGTTAGTTTAGTGTTAGGGCTAGGGCTAGGGTTAGGTTTTGGGTCAGGTTTAGGGCTAGGGCTAGGGTTATGGTTAGGGTTAGGTTTAGGGCTAGGGCTAGTGCTAGGGTTAGGGTTAGGGTTAGGGTGAGGGTTAGGGATAGTGTTAGGATAGGGCTAGGGATAGGGCTAGGGCTAGGGTTAGGGTTAGGGCTAGGGCTAGGTTTAGGGCTAGTGCTAGGGTTAGGGTTAGGGCTATGGCTAGGGCTAGGGCTAGGGCAAGGGCTAGGTTTAGGGTTAGGGCTAGGGCTAGGTTTAGGGCTAGGGCTAGGGTTAGGGTTAGGGTTATGGCTAGGGCTAGGGCTAGGGCTAGGGCTAGGGTTAGGGATAGGTTTAGGGTTAGGGCTAGGGCTAGGGCTAGGGCTAGGGTTAGGTTTAGGGTTAGGGCTAGGGTTTGGGCTGGGGATAGGGTTAGCGTTAGGTCTAGGGCTAGGTTTAGGGTTAGGGTTAGGGTTAGGGCTAGGGCTATGGCTAGGGCTAGGTCTAGGTTTAGGGTTAGGTTTAGTTAGTGCTAGGGCTATGGCTAGGTCTAGGGTTAGGGTTAAGGCTAGGGCTAGGGCTAGGGCTAGCGTTTGGTTTAGGGTAAGTGTTAGGCCTAGGGCTAGGGTTAGGGCTAGGGCTAGGGCTAGGGCTAGGGCTAGGGCTAGAGCTCGTGCTAGGGCTAGGGCTAGGGTTAGGCCTAGGGCTAGGGCTAGGCCTAGGGTTAGAGTTAGGTCTAGGGCTAGGGTTAGGGCTAGGGTTAGGGCTAGGTTTAGGGTTAGTGTTAGGGTTAGGGCTAGGACTAGGGTTAGGTTTTGGGTTAGGGTTAGGGCTAGGGGTAGGGTTAGGGTTAGGGCTAGGGCTAGTGCTAGAGCTAGTGCTAGGGCTAGGGCTAGGGTTAGAGTTAAGTCTAGGGCTAGGGCTAGGGCCAGGTTTATGGTTAGTGTTAGGGTTAGGGCTAAGGCTAGGGTTAGGTTTTGGGTTAGGGTTAGGGCTGGGGCTAGGGCTAGGGTTATGGTTAGGGTTAGGGTTAGGGCTAGGGCTAGTGCTATGGTTAGGGTTAGGGTCAGGGTGAGGGTTAGGGCAAGGTTTAGGGCTAGGGCTGGGGATAGGGCTAGGGCTAGGGTTGGGGTTAGGGCTTGTGCTAGGTTTAGGGCTAGGGCTAGGTCTAGGGTTAGGTTTAGGCCTTGGCTAGAGCTAGGGCTAGGGCAAGGGCTAGGGTTAGGGTTAGGGCTAGGGCTAGGTTTAGGGCTAGCGCTAGGGTTAGGGTTAGGGCTTGGGCTAGGGCTAGCGTTATGGTTAGGGTTAGGTTTAGGGCTAGGGCTAGTGCTAGGGTTAGGGTTATGGTTAGGGTGAGGGTTAGGGCTAGGGTTAGGTCTAGGGCTAGGGATAGGGCTAGGGCTAGGGTTAGGGTTAGGGTTAGGATTAGGGCTAGGGTTAGTGTTAGGGCTAGGTTTAGGTGTAGGGTTAGGATTAGGGCTAGGGCTATTGCTAGGGCTAGGGCTAGGGCTAGGGCTAGGTTTAGGGTTAGGGCTAGGGCTAGTGCTAGGGTTTGGTTAGGGCTAGGGCTAGGGTTAGGGTTAGGGCTAGGGCTATGGTTAGGGTTAGGGTTAGGTTTAGGGCTAGGGCTAGGTCTACGTCTAGGGCTAGGGCTAGGCCTATGGATAGGTTTAGGGTTAGGGTTATGGCTAGGTCTATGGTTATGTTTAGGGCTAGGGCTTGGCTTAGGGTTAGGGTAAGGTTTAAGGCTAGGTCTAGGGCTAATGCTAGGGCTAGGGCTAGGGCTAGGGTTAGGGTTTGGGTTAGGGCTAGGGCTAGGGCTAGGTTTAGGGTTAGTGTTAGTGTTAGGGCTAGGGCTAGGGTTAGGGCTAGGGTTAGGGTTAGGGCTAGGGCTAGTTTTAGGGTTAGGTTTAGGGTTAGGGCTAGGGCTAGGGCTAGGGTTAGGGTTAGGGTTACAGTTAGAGTTAGGGCTAGGGCTAGGGCTCGGGCTATGGCTAGGGTTAGGGTTAGGGCTAGGGCTAGGGCTAGGGCTAGCGTTAGGTTTAGGGTTAGGGTTAGGGCTAGGGCTAGGGCTAGGGCTAGGTTTAGGGTTAGGGCTAGGGCTAGTGCTAGGGTTTGGTTAGGGCTAGGGCTAGGGTTAGGGTTAGGGCTAGGGCTATGGTTAGGGTTAGGGTTAGGTTTAGGGCTAGGGCTAGGTCTACGTCTAGGGCTAGGGCTAGGCCTATGGATAGGTTTAGGATTAGGGTTATGGCTAGGTCTATGGTTATGTTTAGGGCTAGGGCTTGGCTTAGGGTTAGGGTAAGGTTTAAGACTAGGTCTAGGGCTAGTGCTAGGGCTAGGGCTAGGGCTAGGGTTAGGGTTTGGGTTAGGGCTAGGGCTAGGGCTAGGTTTAGGGTTAGTGTTAGTGTTAGGGCTAGGGCTAGGGTTAGGGCTAGGGCTAGGGCTAGGGCTAGGTTTAGGGTTAGTGTTAGTGTTAGGGCTAGGGCTAGGGTTAGGTTTTGGGTCAGGTTTAGGGCTAGGGCTAGGGTTATGGTTAGGGTTAGGTTTAGGGCTAGGGCTAGTGCTAGGGTTAGGGTTAGGGTTAGGGTGAGGGTTAGGGATAGTGTTAGGATAGGGCTAGGGATAGGGCTAGGGCTAGGGTTAGGGTTAGGGCTAGGGCTAGGTTTAGGGCTAGTGCTAGGGTTAGGGTTAGGGCTATGGCTAGGGCTAGGGCTAGGGCAAGGGCTAGGTTTAGGGTTAGGGCTAGGGCTAGGTTTAGGGCTAGGGCTAGGGTTAGGGTTAGGGTTATGGCTAGGGCTAGGGCTAGGGCTAGGGCTAGGGTTAGTGATAGGTTTAGGGTTAGGGTTAGGGCTAGGGCTAGGGCTAGGGCTAGGGCTAGGGTTAGGTTTAGGGTTAGGGCTAGGGTTTGGGCTGGGGATAGGGTTAGCGTTAGGTCTAGGGCTAGGTTTAGGGTTAGGGTTAGGGTTAGGGCTAGGGCTATGGCTAGGGCTAGGTCTAGGGTTAGGGTTAGTGTTAGTTAGTGCTAGGGCTATGGCTAGGTCTAGGGTTAGGGTTAAGGCTAGGGCTAGGGCTAGGGCTAGCGTTTGGTTTAGGGTAAGTGTTAGGCCTAGGGCTAGGGTTAGGGCTAGGGCTAGGGCTAGGGCTAGGGCTAGGGCTAGGGCTAGAGCTCGTGCTAGGGCTAGGGCTAGGGTCAGGCCTAGGGCTAGGGCTAGGCCTAGGGTTAGAGTTAGGTCTAGGGCTAGGGTTAGGGCTAGGGTTAGGGCTAGGTTTGGGTTAGTGTTAGGGTTAGGGCTAGGACTAGGGTTAGGTTTTGGGTTAGGGTTAGGGCTAGGGGTAGGGTTAGGGTTAGGGCTAGGGCTAGTGCTAGAGCTAGTGCTAGGGCTAGGGCTAGGGTTAGAGTTAAGTCTAGGGCTAGGGCTAGGGCCAGGTTTATGGTTAGTGTTAGGGTTAGGGCTAAGGCTAGGGTTAGGTTTTGGGTTAGGGTTAGGGCTGGGGCTAGGGCTAGGGTTATGGTTAGGGTTAGGGTTAGGGCTAGGGCTAGTGCTATGGTTAGGGTTAGGGTCAGGGTGAGGGTTAGGGCAAGGTTTAGGGCTAGGGCTGGGGATAGGGCTAGGGCTAGGGTTGGGGTTAGGGCTAGGGCTAGGTTTAGGGCTAGGGCTAGGGCTAGGGTTAGGTTTAGGCCTTGGCTAGGGCTAGGGCTAGGGCAAGGGCTAGGGTTAGGGTTAGGGCTAGGGCTAGGTTTAGGGCTAGCGCTAGGGTTAGGGTTAGGGCTTGGGCTAGGGCTAGCGTTATGGTTAGTGTTAGGTTTAGGGCTAGGGCTAGTGCTAGGGTTAGGGTTATGGTTAGGGTGAGGGTTAGGGCTAGGGTTAGGTCTAGGGCTAGGGATAGGGCTAGGGCTAGGGTTAGGGTTAGGGTTAGGGTTAGGGCTAGGGTTAGTGTTAGGGCTAGGGTTAGGTTTAGGGTTAGGATTAGGGCTAGGGCTATGGCTAGGGCTAGGGCTAGGGCTAGGTTTAGGGTTAGGGCTAGGGCTAGTGCTAGGGTTTGGTTAGGGCTAGGGCTAGGGTTAGGGTTAGGGCTAGGGCTATGGTTAGGGTTAGGGTTAGGTTTAGGGCTAGGGCTAGGTCTACGTCTAGGGCTAGGGCTAGGCCTATGGATAGGTTTAGGGTTAGGGTTATGGCTAGGTCTATGGTTATGTTTAGGGCTAGGGCTTGGCTTAGGGTTAGGGTAAGGTTTAAGGCTAGGTCTAGGGCTAGTGCTAGGGCTAGGGCTAGGGCTAGGGTTAGCGTTTGGGTTAGGGCTAGGGCTAGGGCTAGGTTTAGGGTTAGTGTTAGTGTTAGGGCTAGGGCTAGGGTTAGGGCTAGGGTTAGGGTTAGGGCTAGGGCTAGTTTTAGGGTTAGGTTTAGGGTTAGGGCTAGGGCTAGGGCTAGGGTTAGGGTTAGGGTTACGGTTAGAGTTAGGGCTAGGGCTAGGGCTCGGGCTATGGCTAGGGTTAGGGTTAGGGCTAGGGCTAGGGCTAGGGCTAGCGTTAGGTTTAGGGTTAGGATTAGGGCTAGGGCTAGGGCTAGGGCTAGGTTTAGGGTTAGGGCTAGGGCTAGTGCTAGGGTTTGGTTAGGGCTAGGGCTAGGGTTAGGGTTAGGGCTAGGGCTATGGTTAGGGTTAGGGTTAGGTTTAGGGCTAGGGCTAGGTCTACGTCTAGGGCTAGGGCTAGGCCTATGGATAGGTTTAGGGTTAGGGTTATGGCTAGGTCTATGGTTATGTTTAGGGCTAGGGCTTGGCTTAGGGTTAGGGTAAGGTTTAAGGCTAGGTCTAGGGCTAGTGCTAGGGCTAGGGCTAGGGCTAGGGTTAGGGTTTGGGTTAGGGCTAGGGCTAGGGCTAGTTTTAGGGTTAGTGTTAGTGTTAGGGCTAGGGCTAGGGTTAGGGCTAGGGTTAGGGTTAGGGCTAGGGCTAGTTTTAGGGTTAGGTTTAGGGTTAGGGCTAGGGCTAGGGCTAGGGTTAGGGTTAGGGTTACGGTTAGAGTTAGGGCTAGGGCTAGGGCTCGGGCTATGGCTAGGGTTAGGGTTAGGGTTCGGGTGAGGGTTAGGGATAGTGTTAGGGCTAGGGCTAGGGATAGGGCTAGGGCTAGGGTTAGGGTTAGGGCTAGGGCTAGGTTTAGGGCTAGTGCTAGGGTTAGGGTTAGGGCTATGGCTAGGGCTAGGGCTAGGGCAAGGGCTAGGTTTAGGGTTAGGGCTAGGGCTAGGTTTAGGGCTAGGGCTAGGGTTAGTGTTAGGGTTATGGCTAGGGCTAGGGCTAGGGCTAGGGTTAGGGATAGGTTTAGGGTTAGGGCTAGGGCTAGGGCTAGGGCTAGGGCTAGGGTTAGATTTAGGGTTAGGGCTCAGGTTTGGCTGGGGATAGGGTTAGCGTTAGGGCTAGGGCTAGGTTTACGGTTAGGGTTAGGGTTAGGGCTAGGGCTATGGCTAGGGCTAGGTCTAGGGTTAGGGTTAGGGTTAGTTAGTGCTAGGGCTATGGCTAGGTCTAGGGTTAGGGTTAAGGCTAGGGCTAGGGCTAGAGCTCATGCTAGGGCTAGGGCTAGGGTTAGGCCTAGGGCTAGGGCTAGGCCTAGGGTTAGA
>OX463230.1:46709172-46721672 GCA_949820135.1 Sylvilagus floridanus | reverse complement strand
TAGTGTTAGGGCTAGGGTTAGGTTTAGGGTTAGGATTAGGGCTAGGGCTAGGGCTAGGGCTAGGGCTAGGTTTAGGGTTAGGGCTAGGGCTAGTGCTAGGGTTTGGTTAGGGCTAGGGCTAGGGTTAGGGTTAGGGCTAGGGCTATGGTTAGGGTTAGGGTTAGGTTTAGGGCTAGGGCTAGGTCTACGTCTAGGGCTAGGGCTAGGCCTATGGATAGGTTTAGGGTTAGGGTTATGGCTAGGTCTATGGTTATGTTTAGGGCTAGGGCTTGGCTTAGGGTTACGGTAAGGTTTAAGGCTAGGTCTAGGGCTAGTGCTAGGGCTAGGGCTAGGGCTAGGGTTAGGGTTTGGGTTAGGGCTAGGGCTAGGGCTAGTTTTAGGGTTAGTGTTAGTGTTAGGGCTAGGGCTAGGGTTAGGGCTAGGGTTAGGGTTAGGGCTAGGGCTAGTTTTAGGGTTAGGTTTAGGGTTAGGGCTAGGGCTAGGGCTAGGGTTAGGGTTAGGGTTACGGTTAGAGTTAGGGCTAGGGCTAGGGCTCGGGCTATGGCTAGGGTTAGGGTTAGGGTTAGGGTGAGGGTTAGGGATAGTGTTAGGGCTAGGGCTAGGGATAGGGCTAGGGCTAGGGTTAGGTTTAGGGCTAGGGCTAGGTTTAGGGCTAGTGCTAGGATTAGGGTTAGGGCTATGGCTAGGGCTAGGGCTAGGGCAAGGGCTAGGTTTAGGGTTAGGGCTAGGGCTAGGTTTAGGGCTAGGGCTAGGGTTAGGGTTAGGGTTATGGCTAGGGCTAGGGCTAGGGCTAGGGTTAGGGATAGGTTTAGGGTTAGGGCTAGGGCTAGGGCTAGGGCTAGGGCTAGGGCTAGGGTTAGATTTAGGGTTAGGGCTAGGGTTTGGCTGGGGATAGGGTTAGCGTTAGGGCTAGGGCTAGGTTTACGGTTAGGGTTAGGGTTAGGGCTAGGGCTATGGCTAGGGCTAGGTCTAGGGTTAGGGTTAGGGTTAGTTAGTGCTAGGGCTATGGCTAGGTCTAGGGTTAGGGTTAAGGCTAGGGCTAGGGCTAGGGCTAGCGTTAGGTTTAGGGTAAGGGTTAGGCCTAGGGCTAGGGTTAGGGCTAGGGCTAGGGCTAGGGCTAGGGCTAGGGCTAGAGATCGTGCTAGGGCTAGGGCTAGGGTTAGGCCTAGGGCTAGGGCTAGGCCTAGGGTTAGAGTTAGGTCTAGGGCTAGGGTTAGGGCTAGGGGTAGGGCTAGGTTTAGGGTTAGTGTTAGGGTTAGGGCTAGGACTAGGGTTAGGTTTTGGGTTAGGGTTAGGGCTAGGGGTAGGGTTAGGGTTAGGGCTAGGGCTAGTGCTAGAGCTAGTGCTAGGGCTAGGGCTAGGGTAAGGCCTAGGGCTAGGGCTAGGGCTAGGGTTAGAGTTAAGTCTAGGGCTAGGGCTAGGGCTAGGTCTAGGGCTAGGTTTAGGGTTAGTGTTAGGGTTAGGGCTAAGGCTAGGGTTAGGTTTTGGGTTAGGGTTAGGGCTGGGGCTAGGGCTAGGGTTATGGGTAGGGTTAGGGTTAGGGCTAGGGCTAGTGCTAGGGTTAGGGTTAGGGTCAGGGTGAGGGTTAGGGCTAGGTTTCGGGCAAGGGCTGGGGATAGGGCTAGGGCTAGGGCTATGGTTGAGGTTAGGGCTAGGGCTAGGTTTAGGGCTAGGGCTAGGGCTAGGGTTAGGTTTAGGCCTTGGCTAGGGCTAGGGCTAGGGCAAGGGCTAGGGTTAGGGTTAGGGCTAGGGCTAGGTTTAGGGCTAGCGCTAGGGTTAGGGTTAGGGCTTGGGCTAGGTTTAGGGCTAGGATAGGGCTAGGGTTAGGGCTAGGGCTAGGGCTAGGGCTAGAGCTCATGCTAGGGCTAGGGCTAGGGTTAGGCCTAGGGCTAGGGCTAGGCCTAGGGTTAGAGTTAGGTCTAGGGCTAGATTTAGGGCTAGGGGTAGGGCTAGGTTTAGGGTTAGTGTTAGGGCTAGGGCTAGGCCTAGGGTTAGAGTTAGGTCTAGGGCTAGGGTTAGGGCTAGGGGTAGGGTTAGGGTTAGGGCTAGGGCTAGTGCTAGAGCTAGTGCTAGGGCTAGGGCTAGGGTTAGAGTTAAGTCTAGGGCTAGGGCTAGGGCTAGGGCTAGGGCTAGGTTTAGGGTTAGTGTTAGGGTTAGGGCTAAGGCTAGGGTTAGGTTTTGGGTTAGGGTTAGGGCTGGGGCTAGGGCTAGGGTTATGGTTAGGGTTAGGGTTAGGGCTAGGGCTAGTGCTAGGGTTAGGGTTAGGGTCAGGGTGAGGGTTAGGGCTAGGTTTAGGGCTAGGCCTGGGGATAGGGCTAGGGCTAGGGTTGGGGTTAGGGCTAGGGCTAGGTTTAGGGTTAGGGCTAGGGCTAGGGTTAGGTTTAGGCCTTGGCTAGGGCTAGGGCTAGGGCAAGGGCTAGGCTTAGGGTTAGGGCTAGGGCTAGGTTTAGGGCTAGCGCTAGGGTTAGGGTTAGGGCTTGGGCTAGGGCTAGGGTTATGGTTAGGGTTAGGTTTAGGGCTAGGGCTAGTGCTAGGGTTAGGGTTATGGTTAGGGTGAGGGTTAGGGCTAGGGTTAGGTCTAGGGCTAGGGATAGGGCTAGGGCTAGGGTTAGGGTTAGGGTTAGGGTTAGGGCTAGGGTTAGTGTTAGGGCTAGGGTTAGGTTTAGGGTTAGGATTAGGGCTAGGGCTAGGGCTAGGGCTAGGGCTAGGTTTAGGGTTAGGGCTAGGGCTAGTGCTAGGGTTTGGTTAGGGCTAGGGCTAGGGTTAGGGTTAGGGCTAGGGCTATGGTTAGGGTTAGGGTTAGGTTTAGGGCTAGGGCTAGGTCTACGTCTAGGGCTAGGGCTAGGCCTATGGATAGGTTTAGGGTTAGGGTTATGGCTAGGTCTATGGTTATGTTTAGGGCTAGGGCTTGGCTTAGGGTTACGGTAAGGTTTAAGGCTAGGTCTAGGGCTAGTGCTAGGGCTAGGGCTAGGGCTAGGGTTAGGGTTTGGGTTAGGGCTAGGGCTAGGGCTAGTTTTAGGGTTAGTGTTAGTGTTAGGGCTAGGGCTAGGGTTAGGGCTAGGGTTAGGGTTAGGGCTAGGGCTAGTTTTAGGGTTAGGTTTAGGGTTAGGGCTAGGGCTAGGGCTAGGGTTAGGGTTAGGGTTACGGTTAGAGTTAGGGCTAGGGCTAGGGCTCGGGCTATGGCTAGGTTTAGGGTTAGGGTTAGGGTGAGGGTTAGGGATAGTGTTAGGGCTAGGGCTAGGGATAGGGCTAGGGCTAGGGTTAGGTTTAGGGCTAGGGCTAGGTTTAGGGCTAGTGCTAGGATTAGGGTTAGGGCTATGGCTAGGGCTAGGGCTAGGGCAAGGGCTAGGTTTAGGGTTAGGGCTAGGGCTAGGTTTAGGGCTAGGGCTAGGGTTAGGGTTAGGGTTATGGCTAGGGCTAGGGCTAGGGCTAGGGTTAGGGATAGGTTTAGGGTTAGGGCTAGGGCTAGGGCTAGGGCTAGGGCTAGGGTTAGATTTAGGGTTAGGGCTAGGGTTTGGCTGGGGATAGGGTTAGCGTTAGGGCTAGGGCTAGGTTTACGGTTAGGGTTAGGGTTAGGGCTAGGGCTATGGCTAGGGCTAGGTCTAGGGTTAGGGTTAGGGTTAGTTAGTGCTAGGGCTATGGCTAGGTCTAGGGTTAGGGTTAAGGCTAGGGCTAGGGCTAGGGCTAGCGTTAGGTTTAGGGTAAGGGTTAGGCCTAGGGCTAGGGTTAGGGCTAGGGCTAGGGCTAGGGCTAGGGCTAGGGCTAGAGATCGTGCTAGGGCTAGGGCTAGGGTTAGGCCTAGGGCTAGGGCTAGGCCTAGGGTTAGAGTTAGGTCTAGGGCTAGGGTTAGGGCTAGGGGTAGGGCTAGGTTTAGGGTTAGTGTTAGGGTTAGGGCTAGGACTAGGGTTAGGTTTTGGGTTAGGGTTAGGGCTAGGGGTAGGGTTAGGGTTAGGGCTAGGGCTAGTGCTAGAGCTAGTGCTAGGGCTAGGGCTAGGGTAAGGCCTAGGGCTAGGGCTAGGGCTAGGGTTAGAGTTAAGTCTAGGGCTAGGGCTAGGGCTAGGGCTAGGGCTAGGTTTAGGGTTAGTGTTAGGGTTAGGGCTAAGGCTAGGGTTAGGTTTTGGGTTAGGGTTAGGGCTGGGGCTAGGGCTAGGGTTATGGTTAGGGTTAGGGTTAGGGCTAGGGCTAGTGCTAGGGTTAGGGTTAGGGTCAGGGTGAGGGTTAGGGCTAGGTTTCGGGCAAGGGCTGGGGATAGGGCTAGGGCTAGGGCTATGGTTGAGGTTAGGGCTAGGGCTAGGTTTAGGGCTAGGGCTAGGGCTAGGGTTAGGTTTAGGCCTTGGCTAGGGCTAGGGCTAGGGCAAGGGCTAGGGTTAGGGTTAGGGCTAGGGCTAGGTTTAGGGCTAGCGCTAGGGTTAGGGTTAGGGCTTGGGCTAGGTTTAGGGCTAGGATAGGGCTAGGGTTAGGGTTAGGGCTAGGGCTAGGGCTAGGGTTATGGTTAGGGTTAGGTTTAGGGCTAGGGCTAGTGCTAGGGTTAGGGTTATGGTTAGGGTGAGGGTTAGGGCTAGGGTTAGGTCTAGGGCTAGGGATAGGGCTAAGGCTAGGGTTAGGGTTAGGGTTAGGGTTAGGGCTAGGGTTAGTGTTAGGGCTAGGGTTAGGTTTAGGGCTAGGGTTAGGTCTAGGGCTAGGGATAGGGCTAAGGCTAGGGTTAGGGTTAGGGTTAGGGTTAGGGCTAGGGTTAGTGTTAGGGCTAGGGTTAGGTTTAGGGTTAGGATTAGGGCTAGGGCTAGGGCTAGGGCTAGGGCTAGGTTTAGGGTTAGGGCTAGGGCTAGTGCTAGGGTTTGGTTAGGGCTAGGGCTAGGGTTAGGGTTAGGGCTAGGGCTATGGTTAGGGTTAGGGTTAGGTTTAGGGCTAGGGCTAGGTCTACGTCTAGGGCTAGGGCTAGGCCTATGGATAGGTTTAGGGTTAGGGTTATGGCTAGGTCTATGGTTATGTTTAGGGCTAGGGCTTGGCTTAGGGTTAGGGTAAGGTTTACGGCTAGGTCTAGGGCTAGTGCTAGGGCTAGGGCTAGCGCTAGGGTTAGGGTTTGGGTTAGGGCTAGGGCTAGGGCTAGGTTTAGGGTTAGTGTTAGTGTTAGGGCTAGGGCTAGGGTTAGGGCTAGGGTTAGGGTTAGGGCTAGGGCTAGTTTTAGGGTTAGGTTTAGGGTTAGGGCTAGGGCTAGGGCTAGGGCTAGGGTTAGGGTTAGGGTTACGGTTAGAGTTAGGGCTAGGGCTAGGGCTCGGGCTATGGCTAGGGTTAGGGTTAGGGCTAGGGCTAGGGCTAGCGCTAGCGTTAGGTTTAGGGTTAGGTTTAGGGCTAGGGCTGGGGCTAGGGCTAGGTTTAGGGTTAGGGCTAGGGCTAGTGCTAGGGTTTGGTTAGGGCTAGGGCTAGGGTTAGGGTTAGGGCTAGGGCTATGGTTAGGGTTAGGGTTAGGGTTAGGTTTAGGGCTAGGGCTAGGTCTAGGGCTAGGGCTAGGGCTAGGCCTATGGATAGGTTTAGGGTTAGGGTTATGGCTAGGTCTATGGTTATGTTTAGGGCTAGGGCTTGGCTTAGGGTTAGGGTAAGGTTTAAGGCTAGGTCTAGGGCTAGTGCTAGGGCTAGGGCTAGGCCTAGGGTTAGGGTTTGAGTTAGGGCTAGGTCTAGGGCTAGGGCTAGGTTTAGGGTTAGTGTTAGTGTTAGGGCTAGGGCTAGGGTTAGGTTTTGGGTCAGGTTTAGGGCTAGGGCTAGGGTTATGGTTAGGGTTAGGGTTAGGGCTAGGGCTAGTGCTAGGGTTAGGGTTAGGGTTAGGGTGAGGGTTAGGGATAGTGTTAGGGCTAGGGCTAGGGATAGGGCTAGGTCTAGGGTTAGGGTTAGGGCTAGCTCTAGGTTTAGGGCTAGTGCTAGGGTTAGGGTAAGGGCTATGTCTAAGGCTAGGGCTAGGGCAAGGGCTAGGTTTAGTGTTAGGGCTAGGGCTAGGTTTAGGGCTAGGGCTAGGGTTAGGGTTAGGGTTATGGCTAGGGTTAGGGCTAGGGCTAGGGCTAGGGTTAGGGATAGGTTTAGGGTTAGGGCTAGGGCTAGGGCCAGGGCTAGGGCTAGGGCTAGGGTTAGGTTTAGGTTTAGGGCTAGGGTTTGGGCTGGGGCTAGTGTTAGCGTTAGGGCTAGGGCTAGGTTTAGGGTTAGGGTTAGGGTTAGGGCTAGGGCTATGGCTAGGGCTAGGTCTAGGGTTAGGGTTAGGGTTAGTTAGTGCTAGGGCTATGGCTAGGTCTAGGGTTAGGGTTAAGGCCTGGGCTAGGGCTAGGGCTAGCGTTTGGTTTAGGGTAAGTGTTAGGCCTAGGGCTAGGGTTAGGGCTAGGGCTAGGGCTAGGGCTAGGGCTAGGGCTAGGGCTAGGGCTAGAGCTCGTGCTAGGGCTAGGGCTAGGGTTAGGCGTAGGGCTAGGGCTAGGCCTAGGGTTAGAGTTAGGTCTAGGGCTAGGGTTAGGGCTAGGGGTAGGGCTAGGTTTAGGGTTAATGTTAGGGTTAGGGCTAGGACTAGGGTTAGGTTTTGGGTTAGGGTTAGGGCTAGGGGTAGGGTTAGGGTTAGGGCTAGGTCTAGTGCTAGAGTTAGTGCTAGGGCTAGGGCTAGGGTTAGGCCAAGGGCTAGGGCTAGGGCTAGGGTTAGAGTTAAGTCTAGGGCTAGGGCTAGGGCTAGGTTTAGGGTTAGTGTTAGGGTTAGGGCTAAGGCTAGGGTTAGGTTTTGGGTTAGGGTTAGGGCTGGGGCTAGGGCTAGGGTTATGGTTAGGGTTAGGGTTAGGGCTAGGGCTAGTGCTAGGGTTAGGGTTAGGGTCAGGGTGAGGGTTAGGGCTAGGTTTCGGGCTAGGGCTGGGGATAGGGCTAGGGCTAGGGTTGGGATTAGGGCTAGGGATAGGTTTAGGGCTAGGGCTAGGGCTAGGGTTAGGTTTAGGCCTTGGCTAGGGCTAGGGCTAGGGCAAGGGCTAGGGTTAGGGTTAGGGCTAGGGCTAGGTTTAGGGCTAGCGCTAGGGTTAGGGTTAGGGCTTGGGCTAGGTTTAGGGCTAGGGCTAGGGCTAGGGTTAGGGTTAGGGCTAGGACTAGGGCTAGGGTTATGGTTAGGGTTAGGTTTAGGGCTAGGGCTAGTGCTAGGTTTAGGGTTATGGTTAGGGTGAGGGTTAGGGCTAGGTTAAGGTCTAGGGCTAGGGATAGGGCTAGGGCTAGGGTTAGGGTTAGGGTTAGGGCTAGGGTTAGTGTTTGGGCTAGGGTTAGGGTTAGGGTTAGGATTAGGGCTAGGGCTAGGCCTAGGGCTAGGGCTAGGGCTAGGGCTAGGGCTAGGGTAAGGGCTAGGGTTAGGGTTAGTGTTAGGGTTAGGGTGAGGGTTAGGGCTAGGGTTAGGTCTAGGGCTAGGGATAGGGCTAAGGCTATTGTTAGGGTTAGGGCTAGGGTTAGGGTTAGGGCTAGTGTTAGTGTTAGGGTTAGGGTTAGGATTAGGGCTAGGGCTAGGGCTAGGGCTAGGGCAAGGGCAAGGGTTAGGGTTAGGGTTAGGGTTAGGGTGAGGGTTAGGGCTAGGGTTAGGTCTAGGGCTAGGCTTAGGGTTAGGGCTACGGCTAGGGCTAGGGCTAGGGCTAGCGTTAGGTTTAGGTTTAGGGTTAGGGCTAGGGCTAGGGCTAGTGCTAGGGCTAGGGTTAAGGTTAGGGTTAGGGCTAGGGCTAGGGCTAGGGTTAGGTCTAAGGCTAGGGCTAGGGTTAGGGTTAGGTTTAGGGCTAGGGTTAGGGTTAGGGTTAGGGTTAGGATTAGGGCTAGAGCTAGGGCTAGGTCTAAGGCTGGGGTTAGGGTTAGGGCTTGGGCTAGGGCTAGGGCTAGTGCTATGGCTAAGGCTAGGGTTAGGGCTAGGGCTAGAGCTAGGGCTAGGATTATGGTTATTGCTAGGGCTAGGGTTAGGATTAGGGTTAGGGTTAGGGTTAGGGCTAGGGTTAGGGTTAGGGTTAGGGTAAGGGGTAGGGCTATTGCTATTGCTAGGGCTAGGGCTAGGGTTAGGGTAAGGTTTAGGGCTAGGGCTAGGGCTAGTGCTAGGGCTAGAGTTATGGTTATGGTTAGGGTTAGGACTAGGGCTAGGGCTAGGGCTAGTGCTAGGGCTAAGGCTAGGGTTAGGGCTAGGGCTAGAGCTAGGGCTAGGGTTAGGTTTAGGGCTAGGGCTAGGGTTAGGATTAGGGTTAGGGTTAGGGTTAGGGCCAGGGTTAGGGTTAGGGTTAGGGTAAGGGCTAGGGCTATTGCTATTGCTAGGGCTAGGGCTAGGGCTAGGGTTAGGGTAAGGTTTAGGGCTAGGGCTAGGGCTAGTGCTAGGGCTATAGTTATGGTTAGGGTTAGGGTTAGGGCTAGGGCTAGGGTTAGCTGTAGGGTTTGGGTTAGGATTAGATTTAGGGCTAGGGCTAGGGCTAGGGCTAGGCTTACGGTTAGGGTTAGGGTTAGAGTTAGGGCTAGGGCTAGGGCTAGGGCTAGGGCTAGGGTAGGCTTAGGGTTAGGGCTACGGCTACGGTTGAGCTAGTGCTAGGGCTAAGGCTAGGGTTAGGTCCAGGGCAAGGGCTAGGGGTATGGTTAGGGTTAGGGCTAGGGCTAGGGTTAGTGTTAGGGTTAGGGTTAGGGCTAGGGTTAGGTTTAGGGTTAGGGTTAGGGCTAGGGCTTGGGCTAGGGCTAGGGCTAGGGCAAGGGCTAGGGTTAGGGTTAGGGTTAGGGTTTGGGTTAGGGCTAGGGCTAGGGTTAGGGTTAGGGCTAGGGCTAGGGTTAGGGTTAGGGTTAGGGTTCGGGCTAGGGCTAGGGCTAGCCTAGGGCTAGGGCTAGCGTTAGGTTTAGGGTTAGGGTTAGGGCTAGGGCTAGGGCTAGGGCTAAGGCTAGGTTTAGGGTTAGTGCTAGGGCTAGGGCTAGGGTTAGGGTTAGGGTTAGGACTAGGGTTAGGGTTAGGGTTATGGCTAGGGCTAGCGCTTGGGCAAGGGCTAGGGCTAGGGTTAGCGCTAGGGTTAGAGTTAGGGTTAAGGTTAGGGCTAGGGCTAGAGCTAGGGCTGAGGCTAGGTTTATGGATAGGGTTAAGGCTAGGGCTAGCGCCTGGGCTAGGGGTAGGGCTAGGGTTAGGTCTAGGGTTAGGGTTAGGGTTAGGGTCAGGGTTAAGGCTAGGGCTAGGGCTAGGGCTAGGGTTAGGATTAGGCCTAGGGCTAGGGATAGGGCAGGACTAGAGTGGTATAGGGTTAGGGCTAGGGCTAGGGCTAGAGCTAGTGCTAGGTCTAGGGCTATGGTTAGGCCTAGGGCTAGGGCTAGGGCTAGGGTTAGAGTTTGGTCTAGAACTAGGGCTAGGGCTAGGGCTAGGGCTAGGGTTAGGTTTAGGGCTATGGCTAGGGCTACGTCTAGGGCAAGGGCTAGGTTTAGAGTTAGGGCTAGGGCTAGGTTTAGGGCTAGGGCTAGGGTTAGGGTTAGGGCTAGGGCTAGTTTTAGGGTTAGGTTTAGGGTTAGGGCTAGGGCTAGGGCTAGGGCTAGGGTTAGGGTTAGGGTTACGGTTAGATTTAGGGCTAGGGCTAGGGCTAGGGCTATGGCTAGGGTTAGGGTTAGGGCTAGGGCTAGGGCTAGGGCTAGCGTTAGGTTTAGGGTTAGGGTTAGGGCTAGGGCTAGGGCTAGGGCTAGGTTTAGGTTTAGGGCTAGGGCTAGTGCTAGGGTTTGGTTAGGGCTAGGGCTAGGGTTAGGGTTAGGGCTAGGGCTATGGTTAGGGTTAGGGTTAGGTTTAGGGCTAGGGCTAGGTCTACGTCTAGGGCTAGGTCTAGGCCTATGGATAGGTTTAGGGTTAGGGTTATGGCTAGGTCTATGGTTATGTTTAGGGCTAGGGCTTGGCTTAGGGTTAGGGTAAGGTTTAAGGCTAGGTCTAGGGCTAGTGCTAGGGCTAGGGCTAGGCCTAGGGTTAGGGTTTGTGTTAGGGCTAGGGCTAGGGCTAGGGCTAGGTTTAGGGTTAGTGTTAGTGTTAGGGCTAGGGCTAGGGTTAGGTTTTGGGTCAGGTTTAGGGCTAGGGCTAGGGTTATGGTTAGGGTTAGGGTTAGGGCTAGGGCTAGTGCTAGGGTTAGGGTTAGGGTTAGGGTGAGGGTTAGGGATAGTGTTAGGGCTAGGGCTAGGGATAGGGCTAGGGCTAGGGTTAGGGTTAGGGCTAGGGCTAGGTTTAGGGCTAGTGCTAGGGTTAGGGTTAGGGCTATGGCTAGGGCTAGGGCTAGGGCAAGGGCTAGGTTTAGGGTTAGGGCTAGGGTTAGGTTTAGGGCTAGGGCTAGGGTTAGGGTTAGGGTTATGGCTAGGGCTAGGGCTAGGGCTAGGGTTAGGGATAGGTTTAGGGTTAGGGCTAGGGTTAGGGTTAGGGCTAGGGCTAGGTTTAGGGCTAGGGCTAGGGTGAGGGTTAGGGCTAGGGCTAGGGCTAGGGCTAGGGTTAGGGTTAGGGTTAGGTTTAGGGCTAGGGCTAGGACTAGGACTAGGACTAGGGTTAGTTTTAGGGTTAGGGTTAGGTTTTGGGCTAGGCCTAGGGTTAGGGTTAAGGCTAGGGCTAGGGTTAGGGCTAGGGTTAGGGTTAGGGTTAGGGCTAGGGCTAGTTTTAGGGTTAGGTTTAGGGTTAGTACTAAGGCTAGGCCTAGGGCTAGGGTTAGGGTTAGGGTTACGGTTAGAGTTAGGGCTAGGGCTAGGGCTAGGGCTATGGCTAGGGTTAGGGTTAGGGCTAGGGCTAGGGCTAGGGCTAGCGTTAGGTTTAGGGTTAGGGTTAGGGCTAGGGCTAGGGCTAGGGCTAGGTTTAGGGTTAGGGCTAGGGCTAGTGCTAGGGTTTGGTTAGGGTTAGGTTTAGGGCTAGGGCTATGGTTAGGGTTAGTGTTAGGTTTAGGGCTAGGGCTAGGTCTACGTCTAGGGCTAGGGCTAGGCCTATGGATAGGTGTAGGGTTAGGGTTATGGCTAGGTCTATGGTTATGTTTAGGGCTAGGGCTTGGCTTAGGGTTAGGGTAAGGTTTAAGGCTAGGTCTAGGGCTAGTGCTAGGGCTAGGGCTAGGCCTAGGGTTAGGGTTTGAGTTAGGGCTAGGGCTAGGGCTAGGTTTAGGGTTAGTGTTAGTGTTAGGGCTAGGGCTAGGGTTAGGTTTTGGGTCAGGTTTAGGGCTAGGGCTAGGGTTATGGTTAGGGTTAGGGTTAGGGCTAGGGCTAGTGCTAGGGTTAGGGTTAGGGTTAGGGTTAGGGCTAGGGCTAGAGCTAGGGCTGAGGCTAGGGTTATGGATAGGGTTAAGGCTAGGGCTAGCGCCTGGGCTAGGGGTAGGGCTAGGGTTAGGTCTAGGGTTAGGGTTAGGGTTAGGGTCAGGGTTAAGGCTAGGGCTAGGGCTAGGGCTAGGGTTAGGATTAGGCCTAGGGCTAGGGATAGGGCAGGACTAGAGTGGTATAGGGTTAGGGCTAGGGCTAGGGCTAGAGCTAGTGCTAGGTCTAGGGCTATGGTTAGGCCTAGGGCTAGGGCTAGGGCTAGGGTTAGAGTTTGGTCTAGAACTAGGGCTAGGGCTAGGGCTAAGGCTAGGGTTAGGATTAGGGCTATGGCTAGGGCTACGGCTAGGGCAAGGGCTAGGGTTAGAGTTAGGGCTAGGGCTAGGTTTAGGGCTAGGGCTAGGGTTAGGGTTAGGGCTAGGGCTAGTTTTAGGGTTAGGTTTAGGGTTAGGGCTAGGGCTAGGGCTAGGGCTAGGGTTAGGGTTAGGGTTACGTTTAGAGTTAGGGCTAGGGCTAGGGCTAGGGCTATGGCTAGGGTTAGGGTTAGGGCTAGGGCTAGGGCTAGGGCTAGCGTTAGGTTTAGGGTTAGGGTTAGGGCTAGGGCTAGGGCTAGGGCTAGGTTTAGGTTTAGGGCTAGGGCTAGTGCTAGGGTTTGGTTAGGGCTAGGGCTAGGGTTAGGGTTAGGGCTAGGGCTATGGTTAGGGTTAGGGTTAGGTTTAGGGCTAGGGCTAGGTCTACGTCTAGGGCTAGGGCTAGGCCTATGGATAGGTTTAGGGTTAGGGTTATGGCTAGGTCTATGGTTATGTTTAGGGCTAGGGCTTGGCTTAGGGTTAGGGTAAGGTTTAAGGCTAGGTCTAGGGCTAGTGCTAGGGCTAGGGCTAGGCCTAGGGTTAGGGTTTGTGTTAGGGCTAGGGCTAGGGCTAGGGCTAGGTTTAGGGTTAGTGTTAGTGTTAGGGCTAGGGCTAGGGTTAGGTTTTGGGTCAGGTTTAGGGCTAGGGCTAGGGTTATGGTTAGGGTTAGGGTTAGGGCTAGGGCTAGTGCTAGGGTTAGGGTTAGGGTTAGGGTGAGGGTTAGGGATAGTGTTAGGGCTAGGGCTAGGGATAGGGCTAGGGCTAGGGTTAGGGTTAGGGCTAGGGCTAGGTTTAGGGCTAGTGCTAGGGTTAGGGTTAGGGCTATGGCTAGGGCTAGGGCTAGGGCAAGGGCTAGGTTTAGGGTTAGGGCTAGGGCTAGGTTTAGGGCTAGGGCTAGGGTTA